>CM053792.1:440975113-441290113 GCA_028749045.1 Cupressus sempervirens
TCTAGAAGGGTGAAGTCATTTAGAAGATGACATTATTTTAAGCTCTTAACCAACCAACTTATTACTGCAATGATGAGTAGTGGGTACCATCCCTATTGCAGTTTTTCCCTCTAACCAAGGATTTTATGCTAAACCAAAATATTGAGTTATGTGTGTTGTGTGTAATTACTTATGTTACATATTCATTACTTTGACAATCGTACATTCCATAATAGGTAACAAGTTATTGCATATTGGTATATTAGTTGATGGTATAATAGATGTCTATGATGTACACTCAGTTTGTGCACTTCTCTAAACCCTTCTATCCAAGGTATCCCATAGATTGGAACATTTGAATGGTAGCTTAGAGCTCCATATCCATGAAGTGCAAAGGTGTGTGTTTGTGAATATGAGGAGCTCTCAGTTGAGCCTTAGAGACACAACCTTTGCTAGTAAACCATGCAATGGGAGATTCCTTAGACAAGAGCAAGAGTGCAAATGTCCAAGAGAGCTCTCAAACATGCAATGCAAGAATGACCTAAGCTAATATGAAATGAAAGAATGTAACTAAACTCAGCAAGATGAGCATATTACAACCATATATATTAAGCTATGTCATCTATGCTAATGTGAATAGAAAAGCTAAGCTATTGCAAATGCATCTAAACTAGAATGAGGATGATGATGAGAGAATGAGACAAGAAACCAAAAGTTCTCCACAAAGCTCTCAGGAAACCTGTCAAGAAACCTGCAACATAAGATTAGCTCAAAATTAGGATCCTTAGAGAGGTAGAGAGATCTCTCTTTTAAAGGTAGACAGACGATTGAGATCAAGATCAAGAAATGGATGATCAAGGGTGGGGATTGACTTTTGGTATGATCCATGTGCAAGATCAAGTCAACCAATGAGAAGGAGTTGACTTTTCATGTGAGACAAAAGCCTTTTCTTTTAATTTGTAAATAGGAAAAAAGACTTTATGTGTGCACAGTGAGCGGGTTAGAAGAATGGGGTCTTTTGTTTAATTAAAAGGAGACATGTTTTTTTAATCAAATATGGACTTAGGATATTTTAGTCAAACTATAGGTTAAATCAAATAAATTGATTTTAAGCAATTTGGCCGAGGCAAATGATTAAATAATTTAGCCAAAATGTTGAGAAGGGGGCTTATAGTCTAGATGACCATTTTTAGGTGCTTACATTTGCCCCTCTTTGACTAATGTTTGATCGATCTAGGAACATATGACGTCAAAGAATATAGAAACCAAGTAGGTAGCAATAGATAGAGAGATTTGATTCTAAAGAACGAAATGTGGAATGAGATAGCAAGTCCTGAATGTGTCGCCTAGTAACGACGGTACTGAACATTAGGAGAGAGATGATATCAAAACTCAAGAAGAGTACTAACATCAAGAAAAGAAGATAGATCAAGAGAAAATGAAAGAATCAAGCATATGCTCCTAAGAAATAGATAATTGTAGCAAGCAAGCAGTAATGGAGTATTTCTACCCCCTTGGAGTCAAAATCGAAATCAGGTTAAGGGAATGCAAAAATGAGCCATATATGAGCAAAATGGGATATAAAAAATTCCATGATGACAAATAAGCAATTAGAACCAAAAACTGACCATAAAGAAGATATAGAATGCCCTAGTTTGACTAGAGTTGACCAAGAAGGATAAAATATTAAAATTAGGTCAAATCAAGTATAAGGATGATATGAGGTGAATTGGACTAGGTAAGAAGTGTAGAAATGATAGAGATGTGAAGAAATGAAGATGTCCCAGCGAAGATTCAAAGATTAGACCTCAAAAGGTCAGCTAACTGAATTGAAAAAAGTAGAATTTTGAAATGCGATTTGATTATCAAGATCAACTCATATTTCAATTTCAATCTCGAAAATAGATCCAAGATGTCAAAATTAGTGAGGGGTGCAATTTTCACATAATTCTGAGTTTGAAAAAAGAGTCAAAATGAGGTCAGGGGACTATATAAGGGGTCCAAGGGTCATTTTCAATTTATTTGTCTTTTGTGATTCTTGAGAGCTTTTGAGTGATTGTAAGAGAGAACGATGGCTCTTGTTGGCATTCTGAATCACAAACACCATTTCAAGCACATTCAGATACACAACAGACCACTCGAGTACGAGGCCCTGGTGAGTCCTCAAAAATTTCATGCTTTTTGGGATATTTTTAGGCATGTTAACACGTTTTTAATGTTTTTCGGGAGTTTCCGAAAAAATATTACGCGATACTTTAAAAGTATCGCATAGCTACTTTGAGAAGTATTGTGTGATACTTCTGTTACACTAATTGTCACATGCTTTGCAAAGGTTTAACATATCAGGCATACCCAAATGTCGCACGACATGGTGTGATCTATTGCATGAAAGGAAAGTATCGCACAAGAACTATAAAAAGTATTGCATGAAACCTAATATAGAAAAAGTATCACCTGTATATAGAAAAAGTATTGCCTAGTTATATTTAGAGCATTTTTTAATGTGTACAATCAAATTTTGCATGTGTGAGCATTTTTTTTCTATCATTTCGATCTATTTATGATGTTCTTGATCTGTTTATAGCTAATACTAACATTTCAATGTTTGCTTGACTCGATTATGCAAATTGTCTTCCCAACACTATCGATCACAGCCCACAAGGTGGTGGGTTGGGAGTCCTCTGTCATCTATAGGCTAACAAGAAGGCCGCTATAAATAGAATGGGATTCAGGTGGTTGCTACACATGCCCCATATTCGGGTGAACCATGGATTGTTGACTGCATTAGTTGAGCGGTGGCATAGTGAGCATAACACCTTTCATTTTCCCACTAACGAGGCCACCATTACTCTGGAGGATGTATATCACATCCTTCACGTGCCATGCCAGGGAGACCCTATGAGTATGATTTTTATGTTTTGATGCTCTTTTGTTTTAAGTTTTTTATTTCCATATGAGGTGTGATGAGATGAGTTTGATCATGTCACAAGTTTATTATGATCAGACCCCAACAGAGGGGAGATTGGCAATACAACAATTGTTCAAGGATGTCACCATCCTAGACCGCCACTGGACTTGGGAGAGACTCATAGATGACTATGGAGACTAGTATCCATTACCCTGTCTAGTGTGTTCATTGGTTTCTCAGGATTTGGTCATTGACAGGGGCTAGAAGTTCTTCCCTAGAAGTCAGTTGGTAGCAGACTTGATTGGGTGGCCTCAAAGGATGGCATGGGGACCGGCAATCCTAGTCGGTATGTATCATGAGCTGCATGAGATCGTGCACCGCGATGGGAGGACATGGTCTTGTGATGCAGTGTTATCATGGATATGGGCTTGGGAGTATGTAGCAATTATACAGCCACGGGAGCATAGCCACCCATTCATTTACCAATACACAAGATTCATTCCTCAGAGTCATAACGAGGATGTGACATACTATAGGCATCTATTTGATGAGCTCACATCCTTTTTTTGGAGGCCATATCGTTAGTGTGTCAAATGGTTAGACGCATGGGAGCTCAAATATATGCATTATAGTCGGCCACTTGTGGGGAGATATGCAAATATAGTAGAGCAGTTTTTTATCAGTCAGATCTGGAGACAGTTTGGACAAAGATAGGTGATCTCGATGGAGACCACCACATACACCCACTTATGTAGAGAGGGGGACCAGGGTTGGTTGCCTATGTTGGATTACCAAATAGCTCTGAGGGACATAGCAGCATTGATGCATGAGCCTTGGGACTACCGACTTGACTTGGCAGATGTGGGGGTTGATCCAGCATATCTATATGAGATGTGTAGGCATCCCTTCCCCCATTTTAATAGACTAGATGCACCACCTGTGGTAGTGGAGCAGGGAGGAGATGGTGGAGATGGTGGCGGAGGCAGTGGAGATGGTGGCGGAGGCAGAGCTGGGTGATGGATGGAGGTCAAGAGCAGTTCTCGAGTTGCCAGGGTGAGACAGACACGGGCCCAAGTCACGACGGAGGAGGAGAATGAGGAGGAGGAGGATCCCTTGAGTCGCAGGAGGGTGAAGCGAGTGGAGCCACGATAGGAGAAGCCTACCATGGGTGGAGGAGAGGACCCTAGAGATGCTTGTATACGAGCACTAGAGGCAAAGGTACAGGAAGTACACGTTAGCATAGTCGTGCAGGATTAGCAGCTGATTAATGAGTGGGCACAAAGTGAGGAGCTCTGAAAAGAGAAAGATGCTGTGAGATGCAATGTAGAGCATCATGGTGCACGGCAGCCTATTATTTTGTTGCATATAGAGGTGTGGTGCCACAAGGATAGGGACTACCAGACTACTCCGAGCGGGCAGGGAGATTAGATGGTGTGGTACAGGTGCCAAATAGGAGACATGCTCCACCTCCATGACCACCACCAACCCCGGAGGGCAGGAGTTAGTCCTAGAGTTAGGAGTAGGCCTAGGATGATGTCCTTGTGACATTTTGTTCTATCATATGTATTTTGAACAGTTATCCAGATTTTGGATCCCATATTGTATTTTATTTATCATTTTATATATGTGTGTGTGTGTGTGTGTGTGTGTGTGTGTGTGTGTGTGTGTGTGTATATATATATATATGTATATATATATATATTATATATGTATATACAATATATAATTATCCAGATTTTGGATCCCATATTGTATTTTATTTATCATTTTATATATATATATGTGTGTGTGTGTGTGTGTGTGTGTGTGTGTGTGTGTATGTGTATGTGTGTGTGTGTATATATATATATATATATATATATATATATATATATATATATATATATATATATATATATATATATATATATATATATATATATATGTATATATATGTATATATATATGTGTGTGTGTGTGTGTGTGTGTGTGTGTGTGTGTATATGTATATATATACGTATATACATATATATGTATATACATATATATATGTATATGTATATGTATATGTATATATATATATATACATATACATATACATATACATATATGAGATATTGGATTCGATCGATCTATATTATGTACTTGTCTCATTTTTATGCTCATGTGATGGGTGTTGTGCATAGATATTTCAGCACTTGTGTTTATGTTTCAATTTCTATTCATGTTTATGTATGCTCACTTTTATGTTCATGTTTATACTCACATTAATCTCTCTCATCGATAGTTTTAGCTCTCATGTATATGATGTAGACTCATGCTTTGAAAATGTGATACTTCGAAAGATTAGATGTGATGATTAGATTAACCCCTTGTGATGACAAGTATAGAAGAAGCAAGAAAGTGGATATGATCGATAAGGAACGAAAGACATGATTGAAAGAAAAGTGAGAAGAGATGAACGCAATTAGCATGTGTCCGTGAAAAGATGAAGGGAGAACTCTCCCCATATGTAAAGTGCAAGACTAAGCTAGAATGAGCCTATAATGGAAGCTAGTATGCAAAATGATTTACTTGCAAGGGATGCGAAACATATGGACTCTAATTTCATCATTGAGCATTATTAGGGACATCGGAAGATCATACAATCCTAAATAGTATAACTATAAGAATATGAATACGATTAATGTCAGATAGAAATGTGAGAATCCAACCTAAGCATCAAAAACATGTAGGTCAAGATGACTAATCCAGTTAGATTCCCTAAGTGTTGTATAGCAAGATTACACATGTATCAAGGCATGAGTGTCAGGATAACTCCCGAGTGTAGTCTTGTGAAAACAAACACAGATGATACATTGTAGGCTCAAAGTGTCAAGTAGGACAAGCACAAAGAATCTCAACAACTTAAACTAACAAAGTATACCCACAAGCAAAAAATAAGTAAAACATGCCCCATGCCCCCAGTCTTCTAGTCCATGACATCCTTGAAAGACTATTAGGGAGGGAATACTCAACACAAAAATTGCCATAGATAGCACACAAAAAAGATAAAGTTCATTCGAGATCGTCAATTTTAATGTGTGTGTGTGTGTCACATGGCAATTTCTTCGAGACTTGAATCTGATAGTGAGAAACATCGTAGCATCCTAGATAGTAGATAAAGTATTCGAGAAGTGTTAAGAAACACTCAGTGTTAAGGAGGCATAGTGTTGAGAAACATTGTTTTGTATGAGTTGCCAAAGAAACCCTAACGCACAAGAAGACCCTAATAAGCTAAGCAGTCATGCCCCCAAGACAAAGAAAAGGGAAAATTCCAAGCTAGGAAATGTGTTGTGAAATGAAAGAGACTGATAGACATATGTGCACGAGTCTCAAGTAGCGCATGTTTCTAGGTTTTCACCACTTGGCAGTTTTTTTCAAGACTTTTTTCAATCAATTTGTTTTGTGTAGTTTTTGAATTTTTTAAATTTTTTGGTGATACATCAAAGAGACTATTTCTAGGTTTTCACTAAGATGGTCATTTTTTAAGGAAATTTTATGCTTTTTAGGATTTTTTCAAGATCGTAAGATATATACAGAAAGTTGAGACCAAAGAGCCTTAGGCATTGAACTTTTTCAGAGGTAGAATGTTGATAGGCTCAGTGAGTTGCTCCCCTTCAGGTGTAGAGAGTTGATATGCACTAGATCCAAACATTGTTGTGACAATGTAAGGACCCAACTAGTTAGGCTTAAATTTTTCCTTTTGTTCCATGTTTTGTTGATTCTTAGGGTTCTCTCAAAGAACAAGTTCACCCACTTGGAACTCACGAGGATGGATGTTTTTGTTGTAGGTAGTAGACATCCCTTTTTGATAAGCCCTTATGTGATCAAAAGTAGCCTTCTGGCACTCATCAAGGGTTTAACCCATGTAGAGAGACTCATAGTAAGGGAATCTCAACTTCTAAAGGTAGGACAGCCTCAAAACCATAGACTAGTGAGAAAGGTGTAGCTCCTGTAGGGGTATGTATAGTGGTCATGTAAGCCCATAGCATTGGATTAATCTGTAGGTGTCAATCTCTACCTGATTTGTGGATCGTTTTGTGTAAGATCTTGAGCAGTGTCTTGTTAGAGGCCTCAGCTTGGTTGTTCCCTTCAGGATAGTATATTGTGTAAGATCTTGAGCAATGTCTTGTTAGAGGCCTCGGCATGGTTGTTCCCTTCAAGATAGTATATTGAGGACCAGTGTAGTTTGATCTTGGATTTCTTGCAAAGCAGTTTCAAGTCTTTATTTTTTAATTGTCCTCCATTATCAGAAACAGTGGAGGATGGGATAACATAGTGACAAAAAATGTGGTTGAGTATAAACAAGACAACATGCTTGCCTATAGCAACAGATAAAGGTACAGCTTCAACCCATTTTGTAAAGTATTCAGTCATTGTAATGAGGAATCTGTGGCCACTGGATGAGCTTGGATGAATCTTTCCCACCAAATCGAAGGCCCACTACTGAAAAGGCCAATATGTGATAGAAGGGATAAGCTCATGCCTACGAGCATGAATCAGGTTACCATGTAGCTGAAATTTCTTGCAAGATTTAGCATATCTGACAACGTCAAACTGCATATTTGGCTAATAGTAGCCCACCCTAAGTAGTTTTTGAGCAAGTGCAAGGCCATTAGAGTGTGCCCCACAAATGCCATTGTGGACTTCGATCAATGCCTTTTCAGACTCTTCTAGTTCTAGACACCTAAGAAGTGTTCTATCTAGACCCTTCCTATACAAATCACTAGAGACAAGGGTATAGCGAAAGGCATTTCAAAGAAGATGGCATTTTTGGTTACACATGAGATTTTCAAGAATTATCTTATCACACATGTAGGAGAAAATGGTGGAGTAGCAAGAGGAGTCATGACCGACAACAGTGGAAATCACATGATTATCATGGGAGTCATATGCGGGATGACGTAATTCTTCCACCAGGAACTCAAAGCGTGATTTGTGTTCTTGCAACTAAAGAATAGATGTTGGAGTGGCCATAGCATCTGCAGCCTTATTTTCTACCCTAGGAATTTGTTGAAATGTCACAAATGTGAAGTAGTTTCTTGTAAGGTACCAGCTTGTCATCTTTAGTTTGATGATCATTATTAACTTGGTTAATAACAAGCTGAGAGTCTCCATAGATGTGCATCTCTGTGATCCTCCATTCTAAAGCCATTCTAATCCCATTGGTTAAGGCCTCATACTCTGGTATATTGTTGGTGCATGGAAACAAGAGTTTGTAGAACTTGGGGATTGTGTACCCATGAAGGGTGACAAACAGGATTCCTACACCAACTCCATTCTAGGTGTGGGAGTCACTAAAGAACATTTTCCATGCTCTTTCAGTGACATAAATGATAGATGCATCAGGAAATTCAATCTGCATAAGAGTGGTATCTTGCAATGGAAAAGCAACAAGTTGATAAGCTATGGCTTGTCCCTTAATAGCTTTGTGTTCAATGTATTGAATGTCAAATTGGAGAAAATCATCATCCATTTAGCAAGATGTTTGATAAGTGCAGCTTTACTTAGTAAATATTAGAGGGGATCAATCTTTGCAATAAGGTGCATTGTTTGGGTAAGCATGTACTCCTAAGCTTTTGGGACACAAATACCACTACAAGGAAAGCCTTTTCAATGTTGTTGTTGTTCACTTCATAAGCCACCAAAGTGTGACTAATGTAGTAAATAGCACGTTCTTTTCCATTCTCACCACTTTTTGCTAGCAATTCTCCTAGAGAAGAATTTGTAGCTGAGATGTATAGAATCAAAGGTTTCCCTTGCATGGGTGGCATCAATATTGAAGGTTTAGCCAAATAGCCTTTTGATTTGATTAAGCTTGCCTAACATTCCTCATTCCAAATACATGTAGAGTTTTTGTGCAGGTTTTTGTTGAAGGATTGCACTCTATCAGCTAGCTAAGATATAAACCACCTAATGGATCAAAAATGTCCTTGAAGACTTCTTAAATGACTAATGTTCCTAGGAGGAGGCATTTCCACGATGGCTTGCACCTCTTTTGGATCAACTTCAATGTCTTTGGTAGATATGATGTATCCTAGTAAAATGCCTGATGTGACGCCAAAGGCACACTTTTTGGGATTTAACCTGAGATGAAATTGTTCCATGTGGTCCAGTATCAAACTCAGGTCATCAAGATGTGTGTCTCTTTTTTTAGATTTGGCCAATGTGTCATCAACACTCTTCCATATTTTTATGCATCATGTCATGGAAGATAGTGGTCATGGCCCTTTGGGAAGTGGCTCTTGTGTTCTTTAACCCAAAGGGCATAACGTTCCAACAAAAAACACCCCATGCACATGTAAAGGTTGTTTTCTCTTGGTCTCAAGAGGCAATTTTGATTTGATTATATCTAGAGAAGTCGTCCATTAAAGAATACATTTCATAACCCGTGGTCATGTTCACTATCATGTATATGTTAGGCAATGGAAAATCATCCTTAGGGCATACTTTGTTTAAGTCTCTAAAATCTAAGAACACACGGATGAACTTGTCATGTTTGGACATAGTTACAATGTTGGAGATCCACTCTGCATAATCAATAACTCAGATGAAGTTTGTATTTAAGCGCTTTTCTAGTTCTGCTTTAACCAAGAGAGTAACATGTGGATGCATTTTTCTCAACTTTTGCTTAACAAGCTTGACATCAGGAGAAATTGATAGTTGATGCATGATGAGGTGTCTAAACCAGGCATAGTTGAATATCTCCGTGCAAAGTTGATATTTTTCTTGGAAGAATTCAGTAAATTCCTCCTCCCCAACTGATAATTATTGAGCCACGTGAATGATTCTGGGGGACTCTTGTGTACCCAGATTAATAGGGTGTGTAGGCTTGATGAGAACAGAAGATTTGTCCTGAAAAAAACTTGGCAAACTACCAAGTACCTCATCTTCAGGTGCCTCAAAGATGTTTTCACCCTTAGATACGTCTTTCTTGTTACTTTTTTGGGGTTTAGGCACCGCCACAAAGTGATTTTCGCCATCTAAACGCTTATTTTTTGTTTTTCTCTTAATTTTGTGACTAAGGTACTTGATATATGTTTTTGTCATGTTAACCATGGGTTCACTGGTGGAAGATATCACAGGTTCAATGGCATTGAGGTAGCAAGCGATTTCATAGTCATTCTGAAAAAACGGTAGTTCTAGTCTTTGGTGTTGAGCAAACCAATCTATGAGATTAAGGTGGATTAATATGAGAGAAGTGGAGGCTTCAAGGTTGTTGATGTGGAAGGAGTCATCTCTGGTGACATGAGAGGTCGAGCCTATTGTGAAAGCGCCAAAGGAATCCAAATCAGGAATAGAACTAGAGGGACCAGTGTGATCCACTAAAACAGATTGTAAACCAAAGTTGTCAGACCCTAGACTAGACTCTTCGACTACGTTTGGTTGGGTAGCATAGGCATGGATGACATCCACTCCCAACTCAAAAGATGCATCTGAAAGGGATTCTCAATCATATTCACCAAAATCTGTACTCTGGTTCTAGACTATCAAGCAAACAATGTTTTCTCTTATCCTTCCTTTGTTAGGATCTTCGTGATCAGATTCATCAAATTTGTGTTATCTAGAGGTGGAAGCCTCAACATCATTAGAGATGACCTCTGGTTCTTCTCCCCAAAGGAAAGAAGTAGGAAACATGAAATCCTCTTCTTGTAGGACAGTAGTAGCGAAGGGTGGATCATCATCCTCTGATTCACTAAACATGGGAGCCCTTCTATCGAACCTTGGTAATTCATCTTCTATCCCAAAGCCTAGGCCAGCAGTATCTCTATTTTTGCAACCCTTAGTATGACTTAAGAGTTCTACGAGAGCTTTCTTATCACCAATTAAGGACCATTGGCCATGATAGCCCATGGTATTTAGAATATGTAGCAGTTTCCATAACGCTTAGGAGAATTACGACCAATGATATTAACCTCCTCGACATCTTCCTCCTCCCCATAGATCCAATCTCTTAGAGCTTGGTCTTCTTTTTTTGCTTCTAAGGGAATAGATGACTGAACAAAGGTTCCAAAAATGGTCATAGCGGAAGCTGAGGGTTTCAGTTTCTCATAAGGTTTCTCGTAAGATCCAAGGGAAACCAGCAAAGCAACAATAGAGTCTAGAGTGGACTCGCCCATACTAATGCTCATCATTTTCAAAAAAAAAATCACTCTTTGAGGGCCGGTTTGAGCTCATGAGAAGAGCAATTGTGGGGGAATAACGTTTCAGCAGCAGATAGCATATTGATAGACATTGAATTGTCCCCTGGAATAACTATCTCGGTACCATTGAAAGGGAATTTGATTGTATGTTGACGGCATTGTGTGCATGTCATGAATCCATAATCTTCCTAGCAACAAATTATATGCTAATGGGATTGGTAGCATAATAAGGCCTTTAGAAGGTCGTTCAACCTCGTCATAGGCTTTGATGGTGATCTTCCGCCTAGGGTTGCTAGCAAATTCAAACATGCCTAGTTGCTGAATAACATTGAAGGAGATAATATTTAACCCAGCACCATTGTCTATCAAGACTCGATAGATGTGAGTATGAAAGATTTGGACTTCGATGTGTAAAGCTAAGTTGTAAAGATGACTAAGTGACTTGTCATCTTCTTCAAAGAATCTAAGATGGTGTGGTGAAGAAATGTGATTCACCATAGCTTGGAATTGCTCAGGATTAATATCTGTCGGAACATTGGTTGTGCATAAAGCTTTGTCGAGAATTTCCTTGTGCAAAGGAGATAGTTTTAACAACTCAAAGATTGAAATTTGCACAAGGGTTCTTTCTAACTGACTGACAAGATCATAGTTGGATATCGCTGGGGTAGCTGCTTGTTTGGATGAGGAAGCATTCTTCGGATTGTTTGCAACTTTGAGGAAAACCTTGGAATGCCCCCTAGTGACAACATTGAGTTTCTCACCATGTTAGGAGGAAGGTTTTGCCACCCTAAGAACTACCTTAGGCCTAGTATCCCTCTGATTTTGTTGAGCATCACAAGTTCTTAGGACTACCTTAGGTCGTTCATCATCTATGTCATAGTTGGGTACCTTGTCAAATTTAGGACCTGTCATGCAAATATGTTCAATAGGCTCTATCAAGTTTATGGCATTGTCAACATCAGTGTAGGTGTAGTTGATCTTTGCATCATGATTTTTCTTGTGAGCATGGGACGATTCCCCTTTTTCATACTCGGGTAGACGTTTCTTGAAGGCTTTGTGATCAAAAATTTTCACTAAGCCATCTATTACAAATCAATGAGGTACTGGATAACATCTTTGAGCTTGAAGCAGTGTTTGGTGTTATGTCCCTTGCTCCTATCGTAGTTGCAAAAATGATCATCTCGCCAACGATCGGGTTTGATGGATGGGTTATAGGGTGAGGAGTTGTCTAGAAGTGTGACAAGCTTATTTGCAAGAGAGGTCTCTAAGACCACTTCATAAGATTCTACCACTAGTTTGTAAACACGCTTTGGCTTAAAAGATTTTTTGCTTTTGTCAAATGTTTGAGACTTTGAAGTCTCTTGTTGTTTGCAACATAGATAGCATTGGAAAGATTAAAGGATGATTCTTTGGTCTTAGGAGCATCCACTACTCCATTATTGACAACATACTTGTTTTTATTCCAAGGCTTTTTCTTGTCTTTGTCATTCCCATTGCCATTTTTATCTTTGTTCGACAGAATGTCACATTTTCTAACAGCAACATCCTTAATGCGATATGCACTTTCGACCATGTTATTGAAGGATGTGAACAGATGTTTCCTAAGTTCATAATAGAGTTTAGGTACAAGTGTATTGACAAAAATGTCAATCTTCTCGATCTCAAGAATCTGTCAAGGGTACCTAGATTGTAAAGATCTCCATCGTTGGAGGTATGTAGCAAAAGGTTCACCTTGTTTTTGTTTAATGTTGCACAAGTCCAACATGGTGATGTGATGCTGAATGTTATAAGAATATTTTTGGATTAACCATTGTGCAAGTTTGTCAAATGACTTGAGAGGAGGCGATAGTTTTGTGAATCATTCCATAGCTTGACCTCTCGAGCTCCTAGGAAATAACATTATAAGGTAATTGTGTTCATGCATAAAGTCCATGCTAAGAGCATAGAAGCGCCTTACGTGATTGTGAGGATCACCATTTCCATCATATTTATCATATTTGAGAACCTCTATATCCCTAGGAAATGGGATCATGTAAAGAATCCTATCAAAAGGAAGAGCACGTATTGATTGAACAAAAGAGATCTTTGGATGCTCTTTGGAAACTTGTAATTGAGCGAGTTGATTCTTGAGTTCTCGCATTTCCTCTCAAGATCTCAACGTTAGTAGGTACTTGTTTTTAGATGATTCTTTGCACATCAAAATCATGAAGGAGTTTCCATCCCTTAGTCGTCATGTATTGAAAATATTGGTCCCCATTTTGTTCTAAGGCTTTTAGCATTAGCCTTTAGGCAACCTCATCTTGTTTAAATCTCATGAGATCTTCACTAGTGATTTCAACATTGGTCTCACTTTTGTAATGTGACTGTGAGTGTCTAGGTGGTGAAGGACACACTCCTACTTTTACTCTAGGAGTTCTAGGTGTGTTGTTTCCGTCATTGCCACCAAGAGGAATGTTCTCAAAAGGATTTTTATAGTAGCCATGTCTATTTTCAATGTTACGTGCATGAGCATCAGCCTCAGCTTGATAATAGGATCTTTCTCTAGTGGTCATGTGTATGGCCTCTTGGAGTTTTTCCTTTTCTAGTCGCACTTGCTCTTCTAGGCAGTATTTCCTCTCTTCAAGATGCATGGTGAGTGACACACTGTCTTCACCCCTAAGTGTATCAATGGGCATATCGAATGGGTTCTCAAAGTTATAGAGCAGGTTATGCCAAGTATTAGCTTCTTGTGGCTTATCAGAGATGGGTTCCTCCACACAAGGTTGTCCACGAGGACGCCTAGTTAGAGTTTCCAATTGTTCAAAGGTAAAAGAAAGACAACTTCCTTTACCAACTTGGAACCTAGTCGCAACTGGCATGTAAGGGTATGTCTTTGTCTAATAAGATGAGGTAAAGCATTTTAGATTTGAAGCTTGTAAGGTCAAGAGCGATAACTTGTCAAAGATAAAAATAAGTAAGTGGCTTGTCAAGAGTGCTTAAGAATTTATAGCACTAACGACTCAAGCCAAGAGAGTGAGCAACAAGCTCGATAGCAAATAGCTAGCATAGAAAGGTAACCGGATTTTGACAAGTGACCATTAGCAACTTTTTTTTTAGCTTACATTTGATAGACTAGCCCTATCTTTTCAACTTAGAACAATACCTAGCATGAAGATTTTCTACCAGACTCGGGTAGGATGAAGTGACGACACCCCTAAACCAACTAAGACGCAATTTTGACTCTATCTTAGAAGCAGCAAAAACTAGGTGGTATTTCTCAGAAGGACAAACAATACAAGATCAGCAAATAATATCATACGATATACTTCACAATAGTTGGGTGATACTTTTCTCTCATACGATAGTTTCTCTCAAACAGGGTGATAGACTTTACAACCAACAGCCGATAGAGTTTATAATAGCCAAACAATACTTTGAAAGGTGTGAAATGTCACGTGATATTTCTCAAACGGTCATGTGATAAAGGGCTAGTGAACTGTGAAAAAGGCAGTTTAGAGCTTGAAAATCATATGTTTCGGTTTGATTTTTTGAACGTTTCATACCAAAATGTAGTGTAGAGAGTATAGGACCTCAATTCGCAGCAAATAACAGCATGGTTTGAAAACAGTAAGGGTAAATTTGCATGTCTCAAACAATTGGACAAGGGACAAAGCAACACTACCAATACACAATTGGGATATCAAAAGAAAAAATTGCTACGAATGCTAACAAGATTGTTTGATGTTTTAGAACGTTTACATGGGTCTAGAAAATTCAAAAACACATGTCAAGCAATACTACCTAAGGTCACGGTTCATTACTCAACAACTTGGCCCACGCTTGATGCCTCTTTGCCTCACACCAAGTGGTTACCCACGAGAGATATTGGCTTTGTCATGGAGATTTCATTGGCATAACCAAGGGGACACAAATGGTGAGTGTAAAATCTTGGGGTGATCCAAGTAATCCATGAGGATTGGTCCTTGCACCAAGATGTTGAGCGAATAAATAAGGTAGCTTCTAACCTAAGCTATTTAGAAAGGGCTTTCATTTATAGCACTCCTCTTGCACCAAATTACAGGACACCTTACCTTGCAACAAGTAACGAACCTCATAGTCACAAGAGTACCTTAAGCATTATTGCCTAAAATTTATCTCATGGTCCCAATTCCACAAGTACTCACACTAAGAGAAGACAATCACTACATCTACCAAGGTTTTGTGTCCTTGATAGCCTTGAGTTTATAGTGGGTCGGAATAGCTGGGTTCGTTTGTCCCCACTTGGGTCATTCCTCTTGATTGCTCAAGAACAAGCCCTCTAAAGGATTCTAAACTACACAAAATGGATCCACTCTTGGAGGTCAAAATTTCTGATTCACCACAAGGGTGAAGAGAATACTCCCCTATTCCAATCATTTCCCCAAAACACGCCAAGCAGCTCAATTATCCCACTTACTTTCGAAATCTAAAGGTGGGTCAAGATTTATGATTCACCACAAGGGTGAAGAGCATACTTTCCTACCACCGAGAGATTCTAATTGCAAGTTTTGAAATGCCTATGAAAGATGAACAAATAGTAATATTGTCGCACATGAAAAATAAGGGAAATACAAGCAGTTGTTTGTTTTGTTTTTATGCTTTTAAGCAGCCCTACATACAACCATTAGTAGTCTTTTTGCATTCGAAGCTTTGACATGCGTTCTTTTAAGGCAATTTTTCAAGTGTTTAGAGCAACCCTACAAGCACAAACATTAGTTCAACAAAAGGTTAGTCCAAAATAATGCAACAAAATCTGCAACAAAACCTCTGCCAGACACCAGTAAACCCGAGAAATCTGGAAAACAGAATGTCAAAGACCCGAAATGGACAAGACAACCCAAACAACAACAAGTTCCAGGCTGGGCAATAGTTTTCTGCTGACTAGTATATTATACGATACTTTTGAATATAGGGGTATGATACTTATGTGTTGTGCAATACTACATACTATAATTGGGCAATAGAACTTTGTATACTGGTGTGATAGAGTTTTGTATAGGCGTACAATACTTTTACTAGAAAAGTATCGCACAACAATACTAAGAACTATCGTATGACACTGATAAAGTATCGCACGATAATCACGACTATAGAAATAATAATAATAATAATAATAAATTGATATATATATATATATATATATATATATATATATATATATATATATATAGAACAAGTGGAAAATGCAAGATAAATGTGTGAATTGAGAGGCAAAACCAAAATGTTCTACCCCACAATGGGCGCCAAAAATGTACGCTCAATTTGTGCACTTCTCTAAACCCTTCTATCCAAGGTATCTCATAGATTGGAACACTTGAATGGCAGCTTAGATAGATAAGATAAGATAAGATAAATTTATTAATGTCCAACAAGAGACCAACAAGGGTCAAGGAACTGGAAATAGAACAAAGGGCAAACAACAGCAAGGGGAGCACCAAACAGTGTTTGTAGAAAGAACGTGAAAGAAAAACAACAAAAGAATCAAGAAAACGAAATAATAGCTAAGAACTTATCATAGGCGAGAAGTGGTCCAAAATGGAAAGGTGGACATTAGGGCAATCAAATACTCTGGAACATCGCCCATGAGGTCTACTAGAGGGATGTTGCCGAGTGTAATCTCCACGAGATCTCACAGATCTGGTGTGAACCGAGATAGTGCAGAGAGGCTACTTCGATCCTCAGGCAAGAACTATAGAACTAAAGAAAGAGGTGATGAGTTGTGTAGGGGTCGATGTCATGCAAAGCTAGAGCTATATAGTGTGCTCGCGACACTACATGGTCTCCTGAAGGTAGAAAGGGAGAGAGCTCCTGGAGCTGTATAGAGCTCCCTATCCATGGAGTGCTAAGTCGCCATTCAAAATTGGGATCCTTAGAGAGGGAGAGAGCTCTCTCTTTAAAGGTGGACAGACGGTTGAGATCAAGATCAAGAAATGGATGATCAAGGGTTGGGGTTGACTTTTGGCATGATCCATGTGCAAGATCAAATCAACCAATGAAAAGGAGTTGACTTTTAATGTGAGACAAAAGTCTTTTCTTTTAATTTGTAAATAGGAAAAAAGACTTTACGTGTGCACATTGAATGGATTAGAAGAATGGGGTCTTTTATTTAATTAAAAGGGACATGTTCTTTCAATTAAATATGGACTTAGGATATTATAGTCAAACTATAGGTTAAATCAAATAAATTGGCTTTTAGCAATTTGGCCTAAGCAAATGATTAAATAATTTAGCCAAAATGCTAAGAAGGGGGCTAATAGTCTAGAAGACCATTTTTAGTTAGTTACAGGTGGAAGTGAATTACAATTTATCAATTTGTGACTAAAAGGATAAATATGTGAAAAAGTGTGTTGTATTGAATCACTCCCCCCTCTCACTACCTTACTTGTGTCTTTTCAACAATTAGTATCAAAGCTAATTACTCTAGAGAGAAAGTTTAATAGTTTGAGAGTAGATTTGAGAAAATGGAAAGTTACAGGTATCATAAGCAACTTGAAGAACCCCTAGAAGATGCTAATGAGAATATACAAGATCTATAAAACAAATTAAAGACCTCATTTGTAAAAAGGAAGGAAATGTCAAAATGGTTATCGATAAGCCTTGATGACCTTGAAAAGCTATATAAAGGAAGTGTCAATTATGAGGAAGTCGATTTTGCTATTGCAAACCTATTGGGCAAGAACAATGTATTGCTTGAAGAGATTGGCCAAATGAAGAAGAAACAAGAAGGACAAGCCTAAAGGATGAAAAATGTATTGGAAAGGATGAGAGCTGTTGAGAATGCAAAAGAAATCCTTGAATTAGAAAAGAGAAATGCTAAATCACTCCTGCAAAGACAATGATATGAGATCCAAGCACAAAATGAACAATTAGGGTGACAGGACTTGCAGTTATAAGCATAAAATCAAAAATTGAAGCAAGAGAATGAACAACTTATGAACAAAAACGAAATCAATAAGAGACTCACAAAATTTGAACAAAGCATGCAAAAGATTGATGAGCAACTGAAAGAATAGAGGAACCCTAGTGATACAACAGAAATAGGATATACTAGTAACAACAAATTGAAGCTAAAGAATCATCAACATTTGGAACTGAACAACAGGGACAAATCCCTAAAGAATCCAACAGCATACAAGGTAAGAAGCCTTATAAGTCTATATGTTACAACGGTGGAAAATTTGGTCATATTGCAAATATTTGTTGAAGCAGACAAGTGAATACTTCAAGAGGTACATCTTTTAATGGTCTTGTTATAACTGCAATAAGTATGGTCATAATGCCTATGAGTGTAGATCTAGAACAATCAGTAGGACATCTAAGAAAAGCTTTGTTGGATTATGTTATAAGTGCAATTGCTGTGGACATAAAGTTGAGGAATACAAAACTAGAATGCCACCAATGATGAAGCCTTGCAAACAAGAAAACTATATGAGAAAAGGATGCAATAATCCTATCATGTGTTTCCAATATGGAAAAGCTTAACACTTCACATCAAAATGCAAATTGGAGATATTGGGAGAAATTTCAAACCCTAGGAATGGGATTGCCAAGTTACATTTGTCAAAAAAATTCTTATGCGACATAGGATTGCAGATGACGGTGCTCTACCAACGAGAACAACAAAGGAAAAGTAATTGTGAATCAAAAACAAGTTAGAGAGGGGATGAAGAAAATATGGATAAAGAAGGATCAAGATACTACATCAATGAATAACCCTTTGTCATTGGGCACAAGGGATTCATATACCTACTAAGCAAGTAAGTGCTTAGGAACTTAGAATTTTATTGAATTATCAATCAATCCCTTATTAGATCATTTGAGTCATAACACCTATTAGCATAAATAGATACATTGGTGATAAGGATTATATGGCACAAGAATTAAGACAAATTTGGATATTATAGAGTCATAAATTGGAAAAGGTATATTTTTATGTTGTTGGGTAAAGAGGTAAACTGTAAGAATGAAGGATATTATTGGTAACTAAATTACTATCAGTAATGAGGAAGGATTATCAATAAAAATGCATTAAATGCAAAATAGTCATTGAACACTTTTTTGTTACTATATATAAGGATATCCATCATATTATTATCACATTATTTCAAGAGTTATTGTGTGAACATTGACCAAAAGTGAATTATTGTCTAGTTAACTATTCATTATACATACCCAAAAAAAGTTCATGGCTCTCGCTCATGTTCCCGCTCAAAAACCTAGATATCCTACTCGAAATCTAGTTCCCTCGCTCTTGGCACTTCTGCTTCTTCAGCATTTGGTTATACTGAGGTCTCTGCTCCTGCCAGTCGTTTGGGTAGTGGAGTTGTTTTTGGAGGACAGTCTGCGGTTGGGGATGGGGCTCTTTCAGGGTTTGAAACAGCTTTTGTTCCCGTTTGTAAACCCAGTTCTTTTGTTCCTGCTCCCGTTCAAAAAATTGGACCTTCTGCTCATGGCATCCCTCCTACGTTTGGCCCTCTTGCTGGTCGCACGGATGGAGGTGTTGTTATTACCAATGATGATGGGCTTCGTTCGGCCTCTTCTGCGGGTGGGGTTAGGGCTACCCCTCGCTCGTCGCCTGGGTCTCCTCCTCGTTTGGGAGGTAGGACTTTTGCAGACGTGGTTGCCTTTGAAGTCGGCTTACATCTCCCTCATGCTGGCTTACATGGCGCTCTCCCTCATGCAACTTTATCTGGGCCCCCTCTTGTGTCGCCTATAAGAGCTTTAAATCCCATTAAGGTATCTCTTGATCCAAAATTTGTTAAAGATATTTTTCATACGACAGAAGAGCTTTCCTCTCTTGCTGCCATTTTTTGATTCCAAGGTTACTAGCCCTCTCTTGCTGATCTACATGTCTGGATCTCCAAGAACTAGATGCCACTTATAAAAAATAATGTCCACATCTTCCTGTGTGCAAAAGGTTTTTTTATAGCTAAGTTTCAAAGTTCTTATGACAGGAAGATTATTTTGTGTCACAATAATTTTTATTGGCAGGGCAGATTTCCACTTATGGCCAAACCATGGCACATGGATTTTGATCCACTCTCGAAATCCTTTAATAAGTTCCCTATCTGGGTCCGACTTCCTAATCTTCTGATTCATCTTTGGCAGGATTCAATTTTTGAAACTATTGGTAATGCTATTGGTGATTTCTTATATGTGGATGCTGACACTTTAGATATTCTCCATTCGACCTGTGCGCGCTTTCTTGTAGACTTGGATGTTTCTAAGGGCCTTCCTGAGGCGATTTGCTTGGATTCCCCGAGGGGCTCTTGGACACAAATGTTGGATTTCGAGAGTATCCCTTTTCGTTGCAAGATCTGCCACTTGACGGAGCACATTGCTACCCGTTGTGCTACTGGGAAATCCAAGTCTAGACGACCACCTTCTTGGTGGTCTGGGGCCTCCTCTGAGCACTACACGGTGAAACAATCCCGGGTTGCTCCTGTGGATTCTGAGGCTGAGGCTAGCGTCCATTCTAAGCCGGTGGTTGAGGTGGATGCTTTGGTGAATTCCCTGGATGCTCCTGTGGATGTTGTGGCTGTGGATTGCATTCTTTCCACGTCGGTGGTTGAGGAGGATGCTTTAGTCTCTTCCCCTGCTTCGGTTGATCCTCCTAGGGAGTCTAATTCTCACAAGAGTTTGATGCGGCTTTTGTGTCCCCTAATTTCCTCGGGTCTTTATCTTCTCAGGATTGGGTTGCTGAGGCAACGAAGTTTGAGGATGGTTGGATTGCGATTAAAAGGAAGAAGACTAAGTCTTATGCTCCCCCTTTAGATATGATCTTTCGGTCGCATAAGGACAACTTCAAATCAAAAGGAAATTCTTATGTTCCCTTATGCTGACTGATTTTTTAGTAATGGTGAACTGGCCGAGTTTCTGGTTTGCTGGAAACTGGTTTGGGGGGTTTGTCAGGTTGTTGTGTTCCAGTCTGTTGACTTTCCAAGTTCCAGTGTTCTTATGCTTGATTTTTCTGGTCACATTTGTTGGTCTTAGGTCCCTGTAAAACTTGGTTTAGTTGTTTTGCTGGTTTCAAGTCCTCTTTAAACCTGGGTGTGCTTAATGGTTTATCTTTCTATTTGTTGTAAAGGGTTTCAAGACCCCTTCAAAACCTGCTTTTACCTTAATCTAAAACTATTCATTATACATAAATGATTAAAAAATATAATATTGATATGGTTGCAAACCCTAGTCATACAAAAGAAATAACTTTTCAGGAAATTGGGGAAGTGTGGAAAGTTGTTAATTGAGTAGTCACGAGAATCCAAACTAGACTACTAGCTACATTCATTAAAAGCTACATAAAAAAGCAAAGTTGGAGCTTTATCTTTGATCTCACCGAGGATCATGTTAACCAAAGACGTTAGAACTTTTATTCAGTGCAAAATTATTGAGCTTGGAGATGCAAACATTAATAAAGCTTACCAAGAGATGTGTGATGAGAACAGAAAATTGAAGTAAGAGTTTCAACACTCGAAAACAAAATGACTAATGCATATGGTACATATGCAAAAGACATTTGATGAAGAATGGATAAGATACATGCTAAGTAGATTTCATAGAGAATACATTTGGTTGGAAGGAGACAAACAAATTAGTAGGGATAGATGACAAGAACTTGTAGTTATAAGCAAAAAATGAAAAATTGAACCAATAGAATGAACAACTAAAGAACAAGAAGCAACGAAAAGAGATCATTCACACAATAATTGGTGTATCAACTATCGGAAGGGAATGTGTTGTACAATTGGATCCCAAAGTAAAAATTGAGGAAATGATAAAATAGAAACAAGTTCAGAGCAATTATTGTATGCAATATTTTGGATCAAGTGGTAAGATTTGCCTCAATGGTTATTGGTTGCAAAATCTATCAATCAAGTTGGTTGGACAACATAACAAGAGGAGCAGTACAAGTTGCGTATGAGATTGATACTCTAGGAAAAATATATTATCTCACAAATATGGCAAGGAATCAACTGATATTGGTTTGAGAAGAATCAAACCAAACAAGAAGAAAGAGATAAAATTTGGGACATTGTTGGTATGTATCTTTTTATGTGTAGAACTATTTTTCCAGTGTCGGTAAAGTAAACTGAAAATTAGATAGACCAAACATTTATCAAATTAAGGAATACATAAGTCAAATGGGAGAAAACTTCAATTTTGTTATGTGGACATACTTCAAAGAATTTCAGGAGAAAATGCATAAGGGATATATATGATACCACCTCATATTGTGGATAGATATAGAGATGATATATGCTTTCTAGTGAATACACATTCATGCATAGTCAAAGTTGTCGAGTCAAGGACATCATGGATACCACCCCTAGGATATGAAGCAAATGAAAACGAATTGATCTTAAGCATTGATTAAGTCTACATAAGGAGATGGAAGCAGATAGGTTTGGAACATATGAAAAAGTGTACAAAAAGGTAACATTAGAACAAAAGAAATCAATGGATTAAAAGGGTATAGATAAGTGAAATTTTGACTATAGGTGAAGGACGTAGCAAAACAAGAAGATAAAAATCCACTGTAGTACCTGAGACATATGCTAAGATAAAGATAAGATAAGATAATTCTACTAATGTCCAACGAAAGACCAACGGAGGTCTATGGGACTGAGAACATACAACCATGAAAGCAACAAACAAGAAAACACCAAACGGTGCTCGCAAAAGAGCAAAAACCAAAAGAAGCGAGCAAGAACCACCCCGACAAGGAGTAGGGATCCAAGCTGAGAGAGAGAGAGAGAGAGAGAGAGAGAGAGAGAGAGAGAGAGAGAGAGAGAGAAGAACGGCAAAAGTGCTACCACCTAGGAAATGTCTATAGCCTTTAGGACCTACTTCGACCTCAACTCCCAGCCAATAGGGAAAGTGTCTCAAATCACAGCCTTGAGGTTTTTGATCACTGCCCATTTACCCTCCTATCTAGTAGCCACAACAAGAGCCTAAGCCTCCTTAAGTTCAACCACCTACGATCTAGTGAGATCCTCATCAAGATAAATCTTGATGGAGAGAGAGGAGTTCCTTCTTTGCCCTAAGAGTCTGAAGGCAATCAGCAAGTGAAAGGAACCGGATAAAGAGGGTATTGTCATGCCCAACCCAAGCACAATCAAGTGAGATGTCAATGATATCCAATTGGTCTTTAAGGAAGGAGTAGCCTGCAGCAAGAGGTTCAAGGCAAGGAAGAGGGAGACCGCGGACTCTCAAGTTTAGCTCAGGGGCACGCCTAACCCTTTCATCTGCTATCTTAGTTTGGACTAGCTTCTCTACGTAGAAGAGAGTAGCGGAAAGAGGAGGGGAGGAAGAAATGGGGTTGCTGCAAATAGATGCCCATGATTTCAATCGTTGTTCTGTTTCGGTCTATAGGGAGCATTGTTTTTTATCGAGTTCCTCTTGCTTCATCTTCAAATCATGGATATCCATCATTTGCGTTGTGCACCAGATGTTATCTTGAATTTTATCTAGGTTGGTGAGATGGTTCTATTGTAGGCAACAGTCAAGTTGCTCCTTCAAATCCATTTGTATACCTATGAGAGTTGTCAACGTGTAGTTTCAAATCGTTAATTATCTCGCATAGGGACTCCATAGTATCACAAAGAGTTTGATTCTCAGATTCAGCCTCTTTCAACTTATTACAGAGCTTAAGGGAGAGCGAGGATGCGACAACAGCAATGTCTTTCAAGGTTGCATCGTCAATCTCAATTTTTGTCATGCAATCAAGTAGCTGCTGGAATGTGATTGGGTCAGGTTGGGGGTTCATAATGGACGAACAATGGTGTGACATTTTGTCAAATGGTTTGGTAGGCAACCCGTAGACACAAAAGAAAACCTTGGTTGGATGATGTTCAGAATGGCTTTCAAATGCGAGGTAACCCCCCTCTAGATACAAGCCATTGCCAAAATGCCAAGCACCAATCACCACAAAAACTAAGAAGGAAGATCCCGATCTGAGAAATACATAGCACAGTAGATAAGATAAGATAAGATAAGATAAATATATTAATGTCCAACAAAAGACCACAACGTGGGTCTATGGGATTGGAAGCTTACAACAAGGAAAAAGCAGACAAACGGAGCACCAAACAGTGTCCAAAAAAGAGCAAGCACAACAAAAGAAGAAGAAAGCAGGAAACATCACGAAAAAGATTAGGTATCCGTCTTCACAGGGGAAAAGTCCAACAATGACTGATTTGTGCGGCTACCAAAAGCCCTGTGATGAAGTTGAGTGCCACAAGAGGAGTGTCGCTGGCAAAAAGGTCCCTTGCGGGGTCTCATCGATCTGGAACAACCTGTGTTAGAGAAACTGTACGGTCGCTTCACACCCCAAGTTGGAGTTAAGGGCGAGAAGAAGGTCGTAATAAGCTGTGCCTAGGTCTGACTCCTGGGAAATGAAAGCTGTAAAGTATGGTCACCAAGCTGTAAGGACTCGCGAAGATAGAGTGCAATGCAACGCTAATCGGTGTACCTGAAAAAATTCGAGAGGGATTTGCAATCTCTAAACAGACAGTAAAATCTCCCTCTAATCTTGTAGTATATGGGGCATCTGAAAAGAAAATGAATCTCAAATTCTGCCTCTGCTAAGGTACAAAGTGTACACACCCGATCCTCTCTAGCAATATGGTGATCAACCTGAATCCGAAGTTTGTGTGAGCCCACCCTAAAGGAGCCAAGGGAGATACGTAGGGCGTGAGTCCAGTATCTATGTAAGTACTCAAGGTGTACAATAATCCCATCTCGGATAACTAAGAAGTGCTCAGCATAGAAAGCCATCCTTGGATGTAGTCCCCCTGGAGGATCCACCCAAATCTGTGTGATATACTTCCTGTAAATGTCAAGTCTGACATGCCCGTTCAACTCCTGTCGAGAAGGGAGTAGATGAGCAAGGGCATCCAATGAGAACTGGTAGGGAGGAAGATGATCAATGTCAATCCCCACTAAACACAGTAGGATAGTAGCTTGAGCATACCAACCACGAGCTCTAGTGGCAGGATCGACGTCAGCAATAGCAACTGAGGAGCAGTAGGCTAAATAAGGGTATTTATGTTGGCCTTCCTCCAAGTCAGCAAAGCCACAAAGACGGTGGAGAAACTAGATCAAGTCAAAAATGGATGCAAGTCTGAATGGGTGAGCACCGAACTCGACCAAAATAATACTATGGGGGGTAGAACCATGACATCTGATAATCCGACGACACACCACAGTGCCCACGGTATTCACAACATAGTAGAGGCACGACACAAGAGAAGAGAGGTACGGCATAGGAAAAATGAGTAGCAACAAGGGTCGAACAGCTGCTAGGGCATCACGGCCAGTCGAGCAAACAACGGTAGGACAACATCACGGCTTTGCACGACTCACTTCCTACAAACCGCGGCAACTCCAACCATCTCGTAGCATGGTCTCACGGATTGATATTGAAGTCACGGCTCTACACAGCACGACATCATCTCACAGCGTGGCATCTCAAGGCATCTCACGACATCATCTCACAGCAAATATCCAGTAGGTATTTGCACCAAGATAGCCCCTAGCACCGACAGATGTGGCAGACCAAGAGTCGTTGACTGGAAGCACGGAAGCAAGGGACCAAGGGTCATCAGAGTAACACCTCCGCAGCAACGGCTCCTCTCACAGCACCTGCAACTGCAAAACCACAGCTCCTCTATAACAAATTTATCTTGCAACTACAAAACCACGGCTCCTTTTTTCTTACATAATATTTTAGCACCGGCATCATCTCACAGCACCTGCAACTGATCTCTAAGTTTGCATAAACTCTAAGAAGATATCCCAATAGCAAGTTGTTTAAAGTGCATATCTAAGAGTTGAATCGATGGAAAGCCTGTTCGAAATGGTCACTCTACCTGGTCATAAATCACATGCAAAACCATTGAAGAATGTAGCTAGGGCAGAGAAAACAAAACTATGATGTCGTGATACAGTTGAGGCCTCATCTCTCCTCTATTACGCTTCCATTAGTAGAGGACACAAACCATCAATATTACGCTTCAAATCATAAGGGAGATGAAGAGGATGCACCTGCAAAAAGAACAAGATCACACTAAAAAGTCAAACTTAAAAGAATAATGAGAAGTCAAACTTAAGCATTAACAAGGACAAGAAATAGGAGAAAGAAAATTGTAATTGATGATAAGAAAGATAAAATAGAAGAAGGTAAAGATATTGTAAGAACACCGAGAACAACTGCACATAGGGTTGAATCCATCAAGGAATAGGGAACTCGAAGACTAATAAGTGAATTAATGTATAGATTATGGTTTGATGAAGACCGAAAGATGATAGAAGATGCAATTATATTTCATTTTCGCAAATTTAGAAGATTTCCAAATGAACTTGGGCTCATTATTCTCAATGAATTACTTGACAAAATCATGATAAGATGGGAAGAAGTTGTCATACAAGAAAAGGAGAGCAAAGAAAAAATGTTAATCATTACAAACCAGAAATGAGTGTTGAAGAAATTGACGCCACAATAGAAAAGTATAAGAACAAATGTATTACAAGGAGAAGAACTGCAAAAATATTGGTAGTATTAACTCAAAAAGTGAATGATGAAGCATTACAACTTTGAAAGACAATCTTTGATACAAGTATACCCTAAGGATCAGAATCTGAAGACTCGTTACAAATTGGAGAAATGTATGAGATCATTAAAGGAATATTATTAAATACAAAGAAAAAAAAACCCGCTCTATGTAAGAATAATTATGCACATAGAATTGTTTTTGAGAACCATTTAAGCTTAAGTTTGCTTCATTTCCACCAATCTTTAGACAATCCTAATACCCATGGCAAATAAGATCCAAAGATAGTTATATATAAAACAATCATTTAAGAGTGATAAATAATTGCTCTTGCGAGATCAATTCTCTCACTCAAATATGCAAAAAAATAGTGGTAAACCAAAATGAAGCCTCCAAAACCCCAAATATATTTGGAAAATAAGTTTGTATAGTGTCTTGTGCCTAATATTGCATAATATGTAGTCCAACATGGGATGGGATCCTCTTGAAAGTATTGCTTGGAAAGTTGTTTATCAACAAAGAAAAAATCGCTCTATTGTCACTCGTCCTCCGAATAGTTGACTACCCACTCCTGACGTTGGTTGTTAATTGTGTTGCTAGTCTATTGTCGTTAGTCCATGTTAACCTTATTGTAAATTGTTGCTTTGGTTGATAGGATTAACGCCTCTCAGACATGGTTTTGCAAGCGACAACACCCTTGTTTTGATGCTTTTAATATAAAAAGCACAAGATGGGGAGTTAAATATTTGGAGTAGATGATGAACTTCCATTGAAATTATTTTGAATAAATAAACATTCAGACAAAGTAATACAACTATCACAACTCTCAAACCTTAGTAATAAAACACTACCATCCTTTGTTTTATATAAGGTCTAAGCTCCCATACAAGCCCAAGATGGCCAAATATATCGAAGAAACAACACAACCAAAAGAGGGGAACAACAATATTCAAGCTCATAAAATAGCAAAATAAATTAGGACCCTCAAGGTCCCACTTAGAGAATCCAATGCCTAGAATGGCTTAGCTTCTTGCAAAAAACTCAAATATGAGTTTAGAAAAGAATATAGGAAGACCTTTTCCTTAAAACAATCAAAGCAATTAGCAACTAAATAATCAAATTAAGGTAAGCAAGAGGGATCTCCCTACAAAGCACCCATCAATGCATGAGGAGAGAACCATAGAACATTGAGAAGAATGATTGTCATGCACCATATGAGTAGTCAGAACATGGCCCAAAGCCAAGGGCAAATCAAGTTGTGATATTAGGGAAATTAATTCCTTTGAATGGTCTACAGGACACATCAAAGGTATGCTATAAGAAAACAAAATATCGTCTTAAAGGGAGTGAAATGAATAGTTGAATGAACTTTGTTAGCATCCTTCCACCACATGACAAAGCCTTCACAACATGAGAGAGGACAATCCACAACTAGGCGAGCAATGGAGAATTGTCAACAAAATTTAAAGAAGAGGCCCCCATAATTATAAGGTTAGGTCCAAGGCCTATCCCCAACCATCAAAATTGCATTCTTGCGAAGAGGCTTGGAGATGCCAATATCTGCCAAAATGGGTGCAAAAGTATAATGCCTCATGCGGGAAGTCAAATTCAACTTTTAAAAAGCAACCATACTTGCCTATGGCCTTATACCAGCACTTATTCAGAAAGCACATAATCAAATATTTTCTTAATGTGGATAGTTTGAATTTAGGTAAGTTGGCTATGGGACCCTAAACCCAATTATATAAGATAGAACAACATAAATCCAACACACATTCCAAATGGGGCAAAAAAAGAAATCAACAACTAAGCTACAAAGCTAAAACAAACACTTGTGCAACCAAGTTACCAAGCACGGAAAAATACTCAAGGATCTAGCCTAAACAATGTCTGGTCCTTCCCTATCCAATCATACACCCTTTAATTTGTGATTGGGAGATGAAATTAAAATGACCTTTTTTCTACCTTTGAAGAATAGTCCTAGAAATCTTACTTTCTAAGTTCTCCATCTAATAGATGTGTGGGATTGCCCTCTCTAAGGGCTCACCCATAAACATATCAACAACAAAAAGAAAAACTTGCACAATAACCAATTGCATTTCCGATGGCCTCATAACAGAAGTCTTATCAAAACTAGGAGAGTCAATAGCCTAAACAAGACAAGTTCAATATTGAAAGGTTTTGCAAGAGGCTTGAAGTAAAAGACAAAAGGTTTCTAAGGTGGGTAGTTGATTAAAAGACAAAAGAGTTGTTATGAAGTAAATACTCTGTGTAGTTTTTATTTTCAAAATGTATGAACATAAGAAACACTAAGAAGGAAATAACTTTAAAAAGAGAAAAAGAGATCATCATAGGGCTTTTGGAGCAACAATGTAAATATATAAAAATAAAAAATATTCAATACATTTTTTGTATACGACAATTTGATTGTATGGTTGTCCCATGGAAAAACAAACCTTACCTAAGAGAAACTTACAAATTTGGCTAAAACAATTTGAAAGGGTATTCACAAATGGATAGCTCATAAATCTTCTTATTCAGATTCATGTAAACAATTTAAAGTGTGAAATTGAAGCACTTTGTGTTTACAAAGTGAGATGTGAGCACTATTGTTTGTCTTAATTAATCTTTTTTTAATTTTGTATCATCCCACCAATTCATTCATATGCCATTTTTTTTGGATTGAACTGAGTATGTTTAATTTGTTCAACGTTTCAAATCATGCCTAGTGATTCACTATTGAAAGAAAATGAGAAATTCACAACAAAAATCACACAATAACTTTTGTTGTGAATGAGAAAGTGACTGATTGACTTTCTCATTTTCTCTTAATGATGAATTGGTGACTACGACTTAAAATGTCAATCAAATTCAACATACATAGTTCGATTATTAAAAAAAACAATTCAAATGATCGTGTAAAAATTTACTGTTTTTCTCTTGTTTGTATCCCAAAAACACTGGTAGGTATATTAGTGAGGTGAGGTTGAAAATATTAGACTAATTCGAAATGTAGTGGTTAACGAGGTTAGAAACTCAAACCTCGTAAATACTAAAAAAATTGTAAACTCCTTTTGGAAAAATAATGGCATATGATTTTACATGTGCAATGCTGGTTGGAGATATAAGAATATCGTTGGAATAGGTAAATTGTTTTTGAATGGGGTAAAATACATTTTCATGCAGGAAACAAAGTCCAAAAATTATCTTGCTAATGTTGAGAACATGCTAAGATTGTTGGGGGGCTTCATGTTGCATTTTGTTCTCCATAGATAACATGCATCAACCAATTTAAGAAAGACAAAATTTCCAAGAGACAAGAGGACCATAAAAGGCTGGAAGACAAATTCTGATATTGTTGCCAACTGCAGTAGTATGCTATCGTCTAACAGTTTACTTTTGCAGAGAGTTGTGTCCCTACTTGCATTTTTACTTCTAATCAAAGAACCTCAATTTACAAGAGAAGCGTTGTATTTGTGGACTCTCCATTCACAAGAGAATTGTCGTTTCTGATTTAAGGATGCATACCAGCTACTATATCACGAAGTATAGCATGTGTCCCAATCCATGTACTCTATGTATGTGGTGAACTATAAGGTGATTGTTTTGGATTGTTGGGTTAGTCTTACACTGGTTTTGGTGCCCCTGCACTACCAAGAAATATAATGTAATAAGGGCGGATATGGTACAATTACTGCAATATGTTATAAACAGTAGATTTACTATCCTATTCAAGATGGGTAGTGTGTTATTTAGTTGGTGGCACTACCACTAAATTTACTTTTGAACTACCATAGAATTACTGTCTCGATAAACCTTTGATTAAGCAATGCAATTAATGCATGATTTGGGCCTTCAGCAACCGTATTAGAATGGAATCCCATGAAGGCCCAAAATCTTGCTTCGTAAACACCCAAAATCTTCTCTAGAAAAGTCCAAACATGGCACAAGTAATAAGAAGAAAATTGTGCTTTGTGGTTTGTGATTTTTCTCATTAGCACCAAAAATTTAAAAATAGTCCTCACTGTAGAAAAAATACATAGGATAAACCTTAATTCAGAGCTTGTTAACGATCAAATTGTAGATTTAAGCGAGCAATCCTTTCACATGATTCCTCTACCATTCGTAAATGCCCTCTTTGAGCTTCAGCATTGGTCTTAAGACATATATCAAAAAAGTTATCTATTTCAATTTCAGAAGAATCAACAAATTAAACACTCTTAGAGATCTTTGGTGGCACACTTCTATAAAGGATGGATATAATCTCCTAGGGCATCTTTGATATATATAGAGAGACATATAGATAGATGGATAGATAGGGGTTGCTCCAGAAATGCATATCACAACTCCCATCGTTGAGGATTAAATGTTCAAAGTTGATACGCAAAAAACATATATTATAAGGACTTCAGACTAATAACTATTTTAAACATTCGGACTTTGATTTCTTTTCATCTCAATTTGAAGAGTTTCAGTGTTTGTTCAACCTTTGACATTTCTCCATTCATTGCCTTTGATGCAGAAGTGTACCTGGGCAGTCTCACTCCTGAATTTAATTTCTCACAATTTTTGTTTCACAGGTTTTTATTTTTTCTCCGTTTTGGTGTTCTCTTCTTCTTGCTCGCATCTTTTCATTTCTGGAACAAAAACTGCAAATTCTGGATCTATTATAGGCATTCCTTTAATTGGTTGCAACTGGAGAATGGTGATAATTTATTTTGACGGTTAGCTGAAATTTATAAGTCCTGACATGCTATTAATAGGCCGTTAATGGGGAGCAAAAGCAGCTGGCAACCTTCCTTATTTTAGCATCAGCAAGAAAAGAAGTTACTGCTAGCGGTTTCTTCTGCTGACGGCTCCTCAAATTTGGTTTGGTAGTATTATTTTCCTGTATATTGGCAGTTTGTCTACTCGCCTATACTTGGCCATTTCCACTTACTTGTATCAAAACTAAGGCTACAGAGAGTATAAGTCTTTTGAGATCCAAACCTTCGGAAGAAATTGATGGTACTGAGTTGATGGTAGAGTCCTTGGCTTTCAAACAACTCTGTGGTAATTTGAGTTTCTGTAAGGAGTTTAGATTGAAAGGGCGGTCATGAAAGTTCAAATTCTCATATTTAAGTTCTGTGGCAAGTCGTGTCTAACATGGTTTTAGCTTAGTTGTGAAATACTTTACCACACACTATGAAGAATTGAATGCTGTCATGGCTCATTTTGCGATGGTGTTTGCCTGCAAGTGAGTTTTTTTCAGTCATCTCTGTTTGTTTTGGTCACTTATAATTCATGTTATCACGAGATGTTGTAACCCGTCAGGCACCTGATTGTAAATCAAGCCTAGCAGTGGATACAATTTTAAATAAGTTACAGTTTGTTCTATTCAATAGTGCTTCTTTTCAGAATTTTCCTTTTATGTTCATGTGAGCTGCTGGGATAACTTGCCCTTCATTAGGTAATCAATCCACGACTGCATCAAACTTTGCAGCCTCTACAAAGAAGAATATAAATGAAAACTTGTACGTCCTTAAGGCACACCCAGCACCAATGGAATTCATGACCATCTTTATGGCATCTTCACTTCTGCCTCTTGATATACTATTCTCCTATAATCTCCTTTTTTAATACTCGTCTGAGCTTTCTTGCCTCTTCTAAAAGTGGCTGTCACAGAGATAAGATACAGTTGAGTTGCTCCTATTTTCTCTAGAAAATTCGATATAGTTGAGTTGCAGTTCTAAAAATCCATAAAACCAATTACGCTATTCTTTACAATAGCTAGTCCTTTCAGTAATAAGTGTCTTTTATATACCATAAGTGATCGGTTTTCTCTTGTCATTTTAAAGGAAAACGGGCTACATTTATGCTTTTTATGAAGCCATGAATCAAAAAAATGTTTGATGGACCTTTATACAATAATTTGTTTCTGCAATTCGCATTTAATCTTTTACCTACCTTCTGCCAATGGCCCCCCATATAGATCTCACGTATCGTGGCTCAGATTGTGTATGATTCTGCCTGTACGCCAGGAGATTCAAACAGAGTTATATTACAGTGTCCTAGAAACTAAAGTGCCGAGGGTATATTTCATTTCACTCCCTATGCACCAAGTCTACTCTTCTGCACAACATAAATAATCCTATCTCTCTTGTTCTTTAAAATAAAGATATTTTTTCCTACATTGAAGCTACAAGTCATCCTCCAAGATAGACAATGGAGGCTTTTGAAAGATTTTTTTGCCATAATGCCCTTCTGAAACACTCCACTGAGATTGATGGCCTCTTCCATTGATGCAACACATATAAATATGAAGAAAGTAGTCCACGTACTCTTGTTTTTCGAAGTTTCAAATATGTAATGTACAAAGTGAAGAGGTTTCCATAATCTATGTAATATAGGTAATGCAGTTTTTGGATTTGATTGTGTGAGTTATTTTATTGACATCTCAAATCACATTCCATGATCCATCATTAGAATGAGAAGAGAGCTGAGAGGCATACTCTTGATGCTAGATCACAGAAAGTGATTTAAAATATTGATGAAAAAAACTCTCACACAATCGAAACCAAAAACTGCATCATCTGTTTTCAATTCTATAAAATCTAAGAGTATATTACATTACTCATAATTTCATAATTTCCTTTTAAGGGCATCATAGAATAACCCGTCGGCCTATTATTAGTAGACAAGGAAAAAAAAATTCTCCACTTTTTCCAGCATAAGTATCAAAATATGAAGGTATAGTTAATGTTTAAGCATCAGCCCAAACAGATGCCAAATAGACTTATGTGACCTCCCTTGTATAATCTGCGGGAAGATTTCCCTCAGCAGTAGACTTTATTGAAGGGGTGAATGACATTTTTTCAAAACTAGAAGAGAGCTCTAACATAGTGGTGGCATTAAGAGAACCCTCCCAGAGCATATTAGGAACTACTGGTACGCAAATTGAGGAGTCGTTTGCTCTGAGAATCTCATGTCAGTTACAAATTTTCAAAAAAATCCTTCAAGACTAGGTGAAAAAAAATTACCAAACAAACATATAGCAAAACATTTCTTTGAAGATGCAGCAAAATCTGCCAGACCTCCTTCCAGTACTCTCTGGACAAAAATCCGACAGTTGTGATTTCTAAACTAATTTTCATCAAAGCGCCTTATAAAATTAGTTTGAGGCACACTCAGCTCCCACAAAGCCGTAATCTTTCACAACTTGTAGTGGTTATTCTCATGTCTAATACAAAACCTTTAGTGGACAGAAAAAGTAAGCAACAGTTTTGTGAGAAGGTACGGGTTAAAAGCAACAATCTGCACAGAAAATCCTGTAGCTGACGACTTGTATCATTTAGGCAACCGTCGAATACAAGGATTCACTCCTCCGCGAGGAACTTTAAGCCAAGTAAAATTCGATGCTTGATCATTTAAATAAATGATGTTTTTGGATCAATAGAATTACAAGCAAAGGTAAAATTAGAGAGAATGCACAAAAGAGAGTCCAGACCTAGATTTCTTTGAGCATATCTCCAGGAAGCAAACCCTGATCCACATCGACCTCCAGCTGGTTAATTGCATCTGAATACATGGCCATCCTGAGGCCCTGATAAGCGGGCTTTTCCCAGGGTTTGTCCGCCAAGGCAATGGCTTCCCTCACCGCCTGCTCTAGGGTTTGAGTGGGACCTTCAAAGAGGGCATCAACTAAGCCAGCGCCAAACCCTTCAACTCCCGTGTACTTAATTCCCTTCAGAACGACGTCCCTGTAAACCTGAGGAGAGAGCTTGACCCGCTGCAAAGCGAGAGACCCTGACGGAAGCACGACATTTATATCGACGGCGCTGTTGTACAGAAAGCCGCGATCAGACCTCATGTATCTGTAGTCGTGCGCCATGGCAAACAGAAACCCTCCGCCCGCCGCATGTCCACAAACGGCCGCAATGGTGGGCACATTCAATTTCATCATATGATATATGACTCTCTCAAATTCCCTGAGAAGAAAGGGGAATCTTGTGGCGGCGTCTTCTTTCATCCAATCCAAGTCTAATCCGTTTGAGTAAAACTTGCCATCGTTGGTAGTGACGAGAGCTCTGGCGTCCGACTGTTCGACTGTTCTCAGGGCTGAAAGAATGTCGTTGCAGCGGTCAGGAGTGAACCTGTGTTCATTTTCCCCCACGAATTTCAGGAGGAAGATCTTTCCATGGCGCTCAAGGCTACACATTTTCGTCGTGCAGGTCTTCTCCCACGACACGCCCTGCCTTTGATGGTAAGTCCTGCAACGATGGGAATTCTTGTTAGACTGAAAAGGTACCCGCGAGAACACAATTCCGTTCCGTGAGAGATGGCTGCTGCACAGCATTGAAGTACGAATTTAAAGAAATTAATGGTCAAAATATGCGTTTACGTGGGGCGAGATTCTGGATGAGTTATTTGCTTAACGAGCAAAGCGGATTGAAAGCGCGGGTAAATTGTGTCGCTGTTCCCAGAGCTGGAAGCTCGGATCTCCCATAGCTGAGAAGAGTTTACCTGGAAGAAAGTTAGTCGGTCCAAGCAGAGGGTTTTAATGGTGATGATCGACCGGTAGATTCTTTTTCTATAGGCACATCTTCAATAGGAAGGAGCCTATAATCATTTAAGTGAAACTGAAGCAGTGATATCAAGAGTCAAATCATCTAGGGCAAGCGAAAAGCTATTACGAGGCAAAAGTGAAAAATGGATGTGGGCAAAAATCTATTATGAGACAAAGGTGAAAAGTAGATGTGGGTAAATGTAAAACAATATTGAGATATTTTAAAACATAGAAAATTGAAGTGAAGTTGGAATAATTTTTTTAAAAAGTATGAATGGAAAATCTATGGTATATTATTAAAGATAAAAATTCAATCAATTAAGAATATGGTGTAAAAAATTTGAATAGCAAAAGGTTAAGGATCTTGGGAAAGAAGTTGATCTCTACAATCCTATTTCAACATCTCTTTTGTGTTAGGACATATATAAGTACAAGAGTTACAAAACATTAAAATTAGAGTGGAAAGTATGGAAGTGACAAAGTTAAAAAGTAACTATGAGTTTTATGGAAACACAATGGCAAACCATTTTTTTGTGAAAGAAAATGGAGTGCTAAAGAATCAAGTGGTAGAAACAATGACAAAAAAAACATACAAATAATTATAAAAGCAAAGAAGCATGGACAACTATTTAAGCATCTATCATGGAAACTTAAAAATGGTTTTGGGAAAAAGGAAGTAATGAGATAAGCAACTCAAAGAAAGTCAAATCAAGGGGGCTTAATTAGTTAAAGGCCCAAGTAATTTGGTATAAAATGCAAGGACAAAGGATAAAAAAGCACAAGCATGAGAGCACAAATGATTCGAATTATGATTTTGGATTACAACACCTAGTGTGATACCTGCAGTATTGTTAATTCTAATGCAAACAAAATGATTTCTGGACAACAGATTATGCAAACCAAAAAGTAGTTCATTTCATTCGACATTTGAGTTTATACAAGGTATGATGAATTTGAAGGGCCACCAACATCCCTTCGAAAATAAATGAACAGTCCACATAATGTTTATCACAAAATAAAATATCAAAACTATGAAAACTATTTAAAAATTATTTTAAATTTTAAATCTACTTGTAGAAGTCATAACTTTCAGGACGTAGCTCGAAAATGTACATCGCTTACACTATTGGAAAGGTAATCCAACCTGTAGAAGCTTTCAAGGCCCAGAAATGCCCCAAAGGCCTCTGAAAATGCAAATTACTAAAACATTGGAAATACTGACAATTCACATTTTGATATTTTCCCTTTTCTGCTTCTGTTAGCCTCCTCTAGATCATCATGGACCATGTTCAGGTCATTCCTCCCCCCTGAGAGGTAATGGACCCCATTGCATCCACACTCTGTAGTAGGTGCAGAAAATGAATATGAATTTGTTCACATGTAAGCCACTTCCCCTAATGAGAAAACTGACCTACTTGCACCACACGATATAAGTAAATAGTTTGGTTCTTCAAGTTCTTTATAGACTTCTCCATAACTTGATCAGTTTGGAGTGGATTAGCCACTGCTGGATTTAATTTTGTATGACTGATCTCCTCAGGGAAATGTTTAGTAATGGAGGAAAGTAAGGCTTCAAAAGTTCAACATTGAAGACTGGGTGAATAACCAAGAATGGTGACAAATTAAGTTCAAATGCATTTTCAGCAATTTGTTTGATAATAATGAAGGGGATGAAGCTTTCTATGAGGTCCTTGCAATCTATCATTTTGAAAATGCAACCATACCTTATCCCCAACCTTAAAATAATGAGGAGTTTGATGCTCATCGTACCTTTGTTTATACTTCTTAGTGGTCTGCTCCAAAATTTCATGAACCTATTGTTGCAAATAGTGAATCATGTCAATGAACTTCATTGTTTTTTCCTTCCCCTTATCCAAGCATGGTGTCAAATCAAGTTGCATAGCTAGAATCGAAATAGTTATTAGTGCCAATGTTTGATATCCAAGACAAAATTCAAGGGGCTATGGCCAGTTGAACAGTGAATTGCCCTGTTGTAGCTATGTTGTACATAGGGAAGACTTTCCTCCCATATACGAGGATGTTTTGAGATGTACATACGCAATATTTGAATGAGCATGTGATTGACCACCTTAGTTTGACCATCTGTCTGAGGATGGAATGTAGTGGACTTTGTTAGTTTTGTGTCCATCATTGCCCATAATGAAGACCAAAATTTACTTAGAAACCTACTATCATTGATTGAAATAATGTTGCTTGGTATACCAAAATGAACCCAAACATGCTCAAATAAGAGCTTTGTAGTGTCTTTTGTAGAAATTTCCTTTTTATAGGCTACCAAGATTGACATTTTTAAAAATCCATCTACTACAACATATACATAGTCATGCCCTTGTCTAGTGGTAGGAAGGCCAAACATGAAATCCATAGAAATTGAATGCCAAGGCTTTTCTGGAATGGGGAGTGGTAGATATAACCCATACTTGCAATTTGTAGGCTTTGCAATGGCACATGTTGTGCATGCTTGAATGTATGCAATCACATCATTTTTCATTTTTGGCCAATAAAAATATCTTAGAAATATAGCAGTAGTTTTACCTATTCCAAAATGTCTTGCAACCTTGTTGTAGTGACTTCCCATATTAATTTCTTGCATTCTGCCTCAGGTACACAGATTTGGCCAATGCGGCAAAGTATTCCATCTTGCAAATAAAAATCATTCACATGATTACCTTCTACAAGCTAAGTATATACATTAGAAAATTCATTATCGTGTTCATATAGTTGAGTCCAATTTTATGTTTGGTGCCCACATGATTCTAACACCATAATTATTCCTGTAATCGAGGGTCTACTCAAGCAATCTGCTACCTTATTAGGGCTTCCATTCTTATGACGAATGTTGAGATGAAATTGTCAAAGATAGGCTGACCACCTTTGATGTCTATCATTCTGCAAGTTTCCTTGTGTTTGCAAAAATTGAAGGGGTTTGTGATCTGTGTGGATGATAGTTTCATTTCCTAGAATATAATGCTTCCATTATTTGTAAGCTTCAACAATGGCATATAATTCCTTATCATAGGTGGGATATCTATGTACTATACCAGATAATGTTTCATTATGGTAGGCAATTGGTTGTCCATGTTGCATGAGGACTACTCCTAGGGCATATTCTGATGCATCAGATTGTATTTCAAAAGACTGTTGTAAATCAGGAAGAGATAAAACTAGTGCAGAGCATAACCTCTGTTTTAACTCCTCAAATGCTTGTTGATTAGCACCTGTCCATTTCATTTTTTCTTGCATTCCTCCTAATAGTGACTAATTTAGAGGCCAAGAAAAATGTGAAAACCCAAGCACAAATTTGCGATAAAAGTTATCCAACCCCAAGAAGCTATGCAACTCAATGAGATTCCTTGAAGAAGGCTAGTCTTTTATTACTTGTATCTTTTCAAGATCAACATGAACACCCTCACTATCAATAACATAACCCAAATATTTAATACTTTGCATACCAAAAGAGCACTTTTCCTTGTTAGCATAGAGTCCACGGTCTTGCAAGGCAGAAAATACTTGTTCCACATGTTGCAGATGCTCTTCCCAAGTTTTTCTAAAAATGAAAATGTCATCTAGATACACCACTACAAAATAATTGGTGAATGGCTTGAGTACATCATTCATCGTCCTCATAAATGTGGCTAGAGCATTTGTGAGGCCAAAAGGCATCACCAAACATTCAAACAATCCCTCCTTAGATTTTAAAGCAATCTTCCATACATCTGATGGATCAATTGGTACTTGATGGTACCCTAATTTTAAATCAATTTTGGTGAAGAATTTTGCCCCTCTATGCTGGTCCAATAGGTCATCTATCCGAGGAATTGCATATTTGTTTTTTATAGTGGTCTTATTCAATGCTCTATAATCAATACGAAGTCTCCATGTTCCATCCTTCTTCTTCGCAAGTACAATTGGGCTACCGCAAGGAGATGCACTTGGGAAAATATGCCCCTTCTCAATCAACTCATGTATCTGCCTTTTGATCTCATCATTTTCTAACATAGATCTCCTATATATTGGCTCATTAGGAAATGGTGTCCCTGGAATCAAATTGGTAGAATGTCTAACTTGGCAGTGTGAGGGTACTCCTACTGGTAGCTCAAACACATTTTGATATTTTGTTAAAATATGTTCCATTGAACTTTTTTGTTTTTTGGTGATGGACATGGTGGTATGGGAATTACATACCATTTTTTTTCTTCCTCAGGACGAATCATTAATAACACAAATGTGTTAGTTTGGGTAATCAAACTTCTACACTATTTTGCACTAATCAAAGATGCAAAGTGGGTAGGACTTACCTCTGGTATCCGATACTTTTTGTTCACCCAATTTGATTATGACACTTTGTGGCCTAGGTTCGTACACCACATGGCGTTGATACATGTAAGGTTGTCCCTATAAAAAATCACACACATCAAGAGGAGCTACATTGAAAATCACCTCATCTTTGAATGGTTTTATGAAATATGAGATATGACATTGCTTGTTTACTTCAATGTCTCGCCCTTGGCTTACCCAACCCATAGAATACGGTTGTGGATGTGGTGTTGTTTTCAAAGTTAGTCTCTTTATAGTTTCAATAGATATCAAATTAATTTGGCTACCACTATCAACAATAAAAATGCAAAGCTTTTCCTCCTACCCACATCTATGAATGAAATAATCTCTCTTCATCATCCCAAGCAAATACCTTTGTAGTGGCCATTTTGGCATATGGGTCAACCTTGATGATTTGTTCATCTTTCTTTTGCTTTCCAAAATTTGTCACCTCATGTTCAATAGTTTCTTCATGGGTTTCCATCATTAAATTCTTTATAGTTCTACAATCTTTGTTGTTATGAGAGGGACTTTTGTGGACTTCACACCACATGTCTTCTTTATTGGTAAATTTGGAAATGGCTCCTTGGCTCTTTGTTTCCCTATAGGTTTATTACCTTCACCTTTCTATTTTTTGTTCATTGGACTTTCCCTCCTACCTTTTTGTTTGAACTTCTCCTCAATTTTTTATGCATATTTAAAAGCAGTAGACAATGTCTCTATATTCAAGAAATCCATTTCAGTCTAGATGTATCTATGAAGGCCACTCTTATATTCCAAGACTTGATGGTTTTCTGAGTCTTTGATACCACTGATCTGAATTATGATTCCAGATTACGACAACTGGTGTGATACCCATGATATTGTTAATTCTAATGCAAATAAAATTTTTGGACAATAGATTATGCAAGCCAAAAAGTATTTCATTTTGTTCAACATTTGAGTTTATAAAAGGTATGATGAATCTGAAGGGCCACCAATATCCCTTTCAAAATAAATGAATAGTCCACATAATGTTTATTACAAAATAAAATATGAAAAATATGAAAATTATTTTAAAATTATTTTAAATTTTAAGTCTACTTGTAGAAGTCATAACTTTCAACACGTAGCTCAAAAATGTACACCACTTACACTGTTGGAAAGGTAAACCAACTTGTTGGAAGCTTTCAGGGCCCAGAAATACCCCGAAGGCCTCTGAAAATGCAAATTACTAAAACATAGAAAATATCAACAATTCAGATTTCCATATTTTCCCTTTTCTACTTCTGCCAGCCTCCTCTGGATCATCATGGATCATGTTTTGATCAACAAAGCAAGTAAAAAAGGAGTAGCAAAGTTGTGGTTTTGTTTCAAGAGATAAAATCTCAAAATCTACCATGGCAAAAGAGAAATGAGAATGGTTAAACTAGGGTAGCATGGGTCAGTGCAGTTAGAGTAGGAAAAGTCAAGTGAGGGTTTTTAATGGTAATTTTTTCTATCGTAGGTTTTTAAGATTTGGCTATGAAGGTAGCCACCTGTTGCCATAACTGCAACAATGATGCTACATATTGTATTAATGAAGATTGGTACATATTTTATGACAGGTAAGTTAGTTATTTAGGTGTCATTGATGTCAATTGATTGACTTAGTGTTTTTAATATGTTACCAGATATTGTGTGAATAAAGTATGAGTTGTAGTATGTTTCTACAGTTGCTATTCTTAAGGAAGACTATGTTATGTATCATGATGTTATGTTTGCGAGCACAACTTTTGAAATGAAGAATTGAGTTAGTTTTCATTGATGAGATCAAATTGGGTAGTTGCTCTAGTGATTTGAATGTTATTTCATATTGATACTATATTTACTAGAGTAGTCATAAGATATGATTGATAATGATGTCCAACCACAACTTATATTGTGGATAGGTAAAGGTAGTTTGTTGAACTAAATGAACAAGTAAACAAGATCAAGTTATTGAACAAGTGATGAAGATTAGTAGATCAATGAAGAGATTTGAAGTGGCATTAGAATCAGTGATGTTTTTCATAAAGAAGAAAGGTATTTTCATGATTTGTGAAAAGGGTTTGACATCACATTGTTTGAGATATATCTTTGAGACCTGGATTCTTAAGAAGTTTATTTTTGGTCAAAATAGTTTAGAAGGTGGTTCAATTTCCGAGATCAGATTCATATGTAAGTCAATGTGGTCATAGAAAAATGGTTTATGAGTGGTTAAATACATTGTATCTTACCTAATATGATCGAAGTCATTCAATCTAGGTTTTACTCTAAGGAAGAGGAAGAGTTTCTATTTATTAGAAAGTTGATGAAGAAGTTGATTGTTGATTGTGAGTTACAAAAGGATTCAATGACTGGATAAGTGGAGGAATCAAGTGTGATCAAGCCAAGGAAGAGTATAGGGTATGGAGAAGAATTTTAGAGCTTAATAGGATCTGATTATGTAGAGGTAGTGCAATTAAATAGATCACCTTATTTGTTGCTTTCTAACCATTGTTATAGTGAAATCCCTTAGCAGAGTGAATCCTATCATACTCTTATTATAAATCCTCTAACAAGCTGGCATTCGAGTAGAACGTTTAAATTCCTCAAACCAAGTTTCTCATGATGAGGCAAAGATCCTAACAAATCTAAAAGACAAATCTCTTAACCAGGTAGCACCTAACAGTATTTTTATAACCCTTAGTGGGAAAGCTCCTCACAGGGCATTCTAGAAGAGTACACATTTTGTAATTACTAATGCACACAATGGTTTCACCCAACTTGGATTTCCATGAAATAAATATGGTGTTTACTTTGTGTGGTTGATACTTGTGAATCCATGTTTTGAAATCTTTATTTATATTAATTGATGATTGAATGTTTTGGTGCATTAAAGTTTAAGGAAGTTGAAATCAATGAGTTTGTTGACGACTAATTCACCCCTACCCTCTTAGTAAGCAAGCATGTATTTATACCACTCAAGCTCTAAGGGCAATGTAAAGCACAATGGCTAGAGAGAATAAATATGATAAGAATAAATTGCATTCCTATCAAGAATGTAATAGAAACAACATAATAGATGGATGATAGTGTATAAGAGAGATTTTGATTATATATCCAAGGTGGGTACAATAGAGGGGATGAGACAATGACTAGTGTTTTTCTCCTTAGATGATAATTAAGAAACAATTTATCACCCACCTAAGATGGAAACACAGGTTCACCAAGGGTGGATCATCCTCCAACATGTGACAAAGTTTGTACAACATGTTCAACAAAGGTGGAAAGTGATAAAATGATAAGTATATTAAAGATGGATCACTCATCAAAAGTGAAATTTTTACTAAAAGCTCCTATACAATCCCTATGTGAGCTCAAGTAAAGTGTGATTAGTACCTAGGTAAGAAATAACCAAGGTAAAATGCCTTAATTACACCAACAAGGTCCTTAGCTCAAGATTGTTGTTATCCTCTTATATTTCTATTAAAATTGGTCTTCTTATCTTCACACTATTTTCATAAAGATATATAATGGGGAATAGACTTTATTCATATTTGAAACTAAAAATGAAGTCAGTATACCTTTGGAGGAAAATCATTTAGGCAATTAAAAATTGTATTGTGACAAAAAGTTGAAAAAGGTATGTAGATATATTTAAAACAATATTGAGGTTTACTAAAATGTGGATTATTTCAAATGATATTGGAACAATAAAAAAACACGAGTGCAAAGTGGGGAAATTATAGTAAACTTCAAAAGGATGCAAATTTAGTCAATCAAGAATATGGTACAAAAAATTGAAGGATACGATTTTTGGGAGTTGGGGAAGAAGATTCATATGACCCTATCTCAACTTCTCTTACATGTAACTGTTAGAATATATATTCTCTCTTACTATTATCACAATTATCAACATTAAACAAACTTAACCATATGACTGATATAAACTGAAACCACAACAAGATACTCATACACAATAACACCAAATATGTTAACTAGGGAAACTTTTGATTAGAGGGAAAACCCCAGTGGAGATGGTACCTACAAGATGATGTACTAATATAAATATTTATTGTTAGAGGATGGGCCCTATCAGGAGTCTATGAATACATTTAGTACATCTAAATCCCTATTAGGAGATTCCAAGTATGTTAGGAGTTGTGGAAGACAGTTAGACCCACTACCCAAAAAGCTTCAAGGATAAGACCAATGAACCCACTGTCCAAATGATCTATGTATTATTCCTTGTAGAATAATAGAAATAAAATGTATTTCCTTCCTCTTCCTATGTCATGTCAACCGGATCTTTGCTCCTTCAGATCTTATAACTAGATCACAACACTTGCATCCAATAATCCCTTGGATCTCTTACACACATTCAGTAAGCTCTCTACTCCTTTTCCCACTTCGAACTTCAATAGATTTTCCACACACATACCCATTTTAAAAACAACGAAAATATCTTTCTTTGATACCACATCTTCATAATAATTCCTTGAGTCAGCTTGAGGTGTTCCCAATTAATTATAATAAGATAATTAATTAAATACAATTACAATAGCACTGTTAGCTCACAATCTATCCAAAATTTCATATGTGTGATACTAGGGCTTGTGCACTTGTTGATGTCACCAACAGACTATCCTCTGTCACTACACAACTACGCATCTTCTCATTGCATCTCAAATTTAAGATAACGAACAAACATCAGGAACTGCTTTCCCAATACTCTGTCTTTGAACTGCTCTGTAAATTAGGTATAACTTCCATACGTCTTTGACTTAGACTCTGCGCACTCGACCACATCATCAGGACACTGTGTTGAACATGTCCATAATTACGCATCACCGGACAATCAAACCATTGTCTGTACCATTAAGATCTATGTCTTCAACTCAACCAATCTTTATAGAAACCATGTATGTTGACATCAATGACAAACACAATCATGAATGCAACATGTCAATACACTCCAATGCTTAGAATACTCCCCAAAATAGTATCATCAACATTCATGCTAACAATCTCCCTCTTTGGCATTGATGGAAACATAGATGAAAAACCATTTAAGTTCTAAGAATACCAAATAGTGTTTTGTTTGCTAATGTTGACCAACATCAGTTGTCCACATGCTAAAAATTCTCAACACAATAGGTGCACAAAAAGTGCATAGTCCTACTTCTTAAACATTAATTGTTTACTTCATGCTAAACAATTCACAATACATCAAGTACATATTCCTACTTCCTTTCATGAATCTTTCTAAATCTCTTTAAAGAGATATCTCTCCCTTATGCATATTCTCTCCCCCATACTTAGGAGTTGTTTTTCATGTATAATCTCTCCCCCATTGACATCAATGTCAAAGGCCTCAATCTCAATGTTACAACATTCCAATTGTAAAATACTAATTGCTAATATGTTGCTCCAAGTCTTTAACCAACTCGATTGTCCAAAGACACTATTCAAAACCAAATACCAAGAGTCCTCAAAAACTCTTCTCATCACAGATACTCCCCCATATAGGAAGCATCAACATTCAATCTAGGATAAGAATAGTGCTCTGTACCACTGGACTGATGCACTATCTGCATCATCTACTCAGAAGTAGGTAGGGGCATAACCCCAAGAATACCTCTTAAGTACTCAAATGTATCTTTAGCAAAAGGCTTCATAAAGATATCTACAATATGATATTTAGTACTCACATACTCTAATCTGATCTCCTTTTCTATTGCTTTCTCTCTCAACACATGATAATAGATATATGCTTAGTCTTAGAATGTAATACAGGATTCTTAGACATACTGTACTTGTGTTATCACAATAAATGATAACAGGTTCTTCAAATGTAATTCTAATATCCTTCAACATTTTCTTCATCCACATAACTTGATTTCAATTATTTTTTGTTGCAATATACTCTGCCTCAGCTGTACTCTAAGAAATGCAACCTTGCTTCTTGCTTAGCCAAGAAACCAATCCTCCTCTAAGAAAGAATGCTCCACCACTAGTGCTCTTTTTGTCATCCATATTGCCTACCCAATCTACATCAGCATATGCACATAGAGTGAAATCACTTGATCTATCATACCAAATTCCATAGTCAAATGTTCCTTTCAAATATCTAAATATTCTCTTTACTGTTGCATAATGATACTCCTTAGGATCAGCTTGAAATATAGCTACAATCTCAACTGTATTTTCTATATCTTTCCTAGTGTGAGTCAGATGATGTGAACCTCCAATCATGGATCTGTACTTCTTCTACTCTATTGCAGGTGTCTCATCTTTGTTGGATAACTTGCTACCAGATATCATAGGTGTATCAACAGGTTTACTACTTTCTAAACCAAATCTTTTCAACAAATCATTCAGGTACTTAGCTTGTGAAATAAAAATATCATCACTATTATGTACAATCTGCAATCCTAGGAAAAACTTCATTTCTCCTATCATGCTCATTTCAAACTTGTTCTTGATCTCTTCGGCAAACTTGTCACTTGCTTCATCATTACCTCCAAAAATGATGTCATCAATAAATATTACTATTATCAGCAAACCATTCTCAACTTCTTTAAAATACAAGTTACTATATGTTGTACATTTAGCAAATCCAAGCTTTGCCAAATAACTATCCAACCTTTCATACCAGGTTCTAGGTGCTTGCTTCAGATCATATAGAGCTTTCTTTAGTCTCCATACCATGTCTTTGTCTTCTGATAAAGGAAAAACTTCAGGTTACTCAATATATACCTCTTCTTCAAGTTCTTCATTCAGAAAGGTTGATTTAGCATCCATCTGATAAACCTTGAACTTCTTATTTGTTGTGTAAGCCAAGAACATCCTTACTACTTCCATTCTAGCTACATGTGCATATGTCTCCTCACAGTCCATGCCTTCTTGCTATGAATATCCCTTAAAATACAAGTCTAGCCTTGTTCCTCACAACTTCACCTTTCTCATTCATCTTGCTTTTGAATACCTATTTGGTTCCTCTCACATTCTTGTCTTTAGGTCTAGGATCACATTCTTGTCTTTAGGTCTAGGAACTAACTCCCACATATTATTCTTCACAATCTGATCTAATTCTTCCTTCATTGCTTGAATCCAATGATCATCTTTACATGTTTCATTTGTGCTCTTAGGTTCAATTTTAGATATCAAACATATCTCCTTATTTACTTTGTTTCTTGTCATCACACATTTGTCTTTGCTTCCAATTATCTGCTTAGGAGGATGATTCTTTGTGAAATTCCTATTGGAGGTAGGAGTTGACATCTCAACTCTTATCCCTTATCTAGGTTCAGATCTCTATTGTCCTCTTTGCTCAACAATTTGCACATCACTCTACAAATCATTGTTAGTCTCAAAGAAAACTTCAACATTATGTCTAACAATTCCAAAATTATCTTCTTCTTCATCTAAATTATAATCTACCATATTTTCCTTAGTTCTAGACTTTTCATCAATCCTTACATTTGTGCATTCAACTATTGTCTTAGTTCTATATTTAAAACATCTATGTGCTTTGCTTTTCAATGAATAACCAAGAAACATACCTTCATCACTTCTTGGGTCAAACTTATCAATGTCATCATCTCTCTTAATGTAACATTTGCTCCCAAATATTTTGAAATTCTTAACTAATGGTGAATGACCAAACCATAGTTGATCATAAGGTGTCTTTTCCATACCTTTTTCTAATCTATACTCTATTCAGAGTGTATACTGTTGTATTTATTACTTCTCTCCAAAATGTCTTAGAAACATCATTCTTGAACAACATTGCTCTTGTTTCTTCTCCTACTAAATTATTCCTTCTTTTTGCTTTCTATAGTTAAGCGTGCTCAAGCTAGAGTAGTATTGGGATGGGTAACCTCCCAAGAAGTCCTAGTGCTTCACCCTTGTGAGCATCACCTAGATCCAATGAGTGCTAAGTGTTCCATTTATTCTCATGAGATATGGATTCATGTTGAACTACTACTCATGAAACATGGGTCAATGAATTTGACTCAAAATCACACAATTAAATCCTGATAACAATATCACAATTTGACTTGCTGTGGAAATCCTACTTATCAATTGATGAGCTTAAGGGACTTTCTAATGAATGGTTCATAAGGCACAACACTTGGTGAAGGTTTTTCAAATGGGGTTGCAAGCTTTGGGTTTAACCATGGAGGAAACTCTATAGTTAAGCACACTTAGGCTGGAGTAGTATTGGGACAAGTGACCTCCTGGGAAGTCTCGGTTCTTCACCCTTGTGAGCATCACCTAGATCCAATGAGTTCTAATTGTTCCATTTATTCTCATGAGAGATAGATTCATGTTGAATCACTACTCATGAAACATGGGTCAATGAGTTTGACTCAAAATCACACAGTTAAATCCTGATAACAATATCACAATTTGACTTGCTGTGGAAATCCTACTTATCAATTGGTGAGCTTAAGGGACTTTATAATGAATGGTTCATAAGGAACAAAACTTGGTGAAGGTTTTTAAAATGGGGTTGCAAGCTTTGGGTTTAAACATGGAGGAAACTCTGTAGTTAAGCGCACTCAGGCTGGAGTAGTATTGGGACGGGTGACCTCCTAGGAAGTCCTGGTGCTTCACCCTTGTGACCATCACCAAGATCCAATGAGTGCTAAGTGTTCCATTTATTCCCATGAGAGGTGGATTCATGTTGAATCACTACTCATGAAACAAAACATGGGTCAATGAGTTTGACTCAAAATCACACAGTTAAATCCTAATAACAATATCACAATTTGACTTGCTGTGGAAATCCTACTTATCAATTGATGAGCTTAAGGGGCTTTCTAATGAATGGTTCGTAAGGCACAACACTTGGTGAAGGCTTTGAAAATGGGGTTTCAAGCTTTGGGTTTAACCATGGAGGAAACTCTGTAGTTAAGCACGCTCAGGCTAGAGTAGTACTGGGATGGGTGACCCCTTAGGAAGTCCCAGTGCTTCACCCTTGTGAGCATCACCTAGATCCAATGAGTGCTAAGTATTCCATTTATTTTCATGAGAGATGGATTCATGTTGAATCACTACTCATGAAACATGGATCAATGAGTTTGACTCAAAATCACACAGTTAAATCCTGATAATAGTATCACAATTTGACTTGTTAAAATTCTACTTATCAATTGATGAGCTTAAGGGGCCTTCTACTGAATGGTTCATAAGGCACAATACTTGGTGGAGGTTTTGAAAATGGGGTTGCAAGATTTTGGTTTAACCATGGAGGAAACTTTGTAGTTAAGTGTGCTCAGGCTGGAGTAGTATTGGGATGGGTGACCCCCCGTGAAGTCCCAGTGCTTCACCCTTGTGAGCATCACCTAGATCCAACGAGTGCCAAGTGTTCCATTTATTATCATGAGAGATGGATTAATGTTGAATCACTACTCATGAAACATGGGTCAATGAGTTTGACTCAAAATCACATAGTTAAATCCTGATAACAATATCACAATTTGACTTGCTGTGGAAATCCTACTTATCAATCCCATTTTGCTCAAGTGTTTTAGGTGAAGATAGTTGTCTTTTGATTCCATTCTCTTCACAAAATATATTAAACTCTCTAGAGGTGAATTATCCTCCTCTACCAGTTCTCAAACACTTTATCTTAACACAAGATTATTTCTCAAATCTATTCTTAAATATCTTACACTTCTCAAAAGCTTCATATTTCTCTTTAATAAATGTTACCCACATCATTCTAGTGAAGGCGTCAACAAAAATCATAAAGTACCTTTCACAATAGAATCCTCTTGTTCTAGAAGGACCACTCAGATCTATGTGAACGATTTTTGGCTTCTCTGTGGTTGTGAACTTCTTGCTAGGAAATGATACTTTCTTTTGTTAAGCCAAAATACATTCTTTGCACACAACATTAGTAGGCTTTGTAATCTTAGGCAAGTCTCTGACTGCATATGTGCTACTAACCTTCACAATATTATCAAAGTTTATGTGACAAAATCTTCTATGCCACAACCAGTAATTGTCCATTTTAACTACCAAACATGTCATTTCAATAGGATTCAACTGAAATACATTGCCTCTAGATCTTTTGCATGTTCCAATCATCTTACCATCTATATCTTTGATAATGTAGTTCTTCTCAGTACACTGCAACTAACAACCCTTGTCTATCAAAAAAAAAAACATCATCAGTGTTAGTTTTACCATCAAGAGTAATGGATCCAATTCTTGCTATGTGACAAGTTGCATTGTTACCAACTCTAACAATACCTCCATCATGATTCTTGAACTTGATAAACTTATTCATATCACCAGTCATGCGATGTGAACAACCACCATCTATTATCTAATTAGATTTATTTTCCAATTGGGAAATTAGAGCTCTTTCTTCTCTAATTTATCTATCAAGATCATCTTCCTTGATAGCCACAAATCCTAATTCATCATCACTTTCACTTTGACCTTTCTCATCAAATTCTTCATCTTCATTTGCATACAAATAGTTTCTATCTCTATCTCTTCTAGTCTTACACTTTCCTTTATACTTTTTCTCTCTTTTAGGACATTTAGATGCATAATGACCAAATTCATCACAAGTCCAACATTTAAAGATTTTCTTACCATCTTTTTCTCTTCTCACAAGAAGGGTTATTCCTTCTTCAATCTTCTTGTCTACATTAGATCTAATGTTACCAGCAAAATCTCCACATGTGTTGCACTCCTTGTCAGATTAGGTCGAATGTTTAGGGCACTAAAGGTTGTTTTGACTCTTCTAGATCTCCAGACTATCTCAGATCTACTTCTGTGGATTCTAAACTTCCAAGCAATGTTTCCTTTGTAAAATCCTTAGTGCAGAGAATTACTAGTTAAATCATCTGAGCTACTTGTTTGAATGGTGGTGTCAAACTTTTCAAGATCTCCCACATTACTTCATCTTCTTCTTTGGTTTCACCATGAGACCAAATTCCTACAACAATTTATGATATTCTACCAATATAACTTCTTATGAATTCATCTTCCATCATTCTAGCATCTTGAAATGCACATATCCAATTCTATAATTTCATTCTCTTTGCATGATCATCACCTTCAAAAGTAGATTCTAATGCTTTCCAAATTTCATAAGATGCTACAAGTGACTTTACCTAATTGTATTCATTCTTTGGAAGAGTTGTTAGTAGAGCTTCTCTTGCTCTCATGTTACACATGAATAGATCTCTCTCTTCTTTACTGCATCCTTCAAGCTTTTGTTCTTTAATGATTGTCTTCTTCCTCTTTGTCAAGATCCAATATCCCAGACCCATGCACAATAGATGAGTCTTCATCTTCTCCTTCCAACTGTCATAGTTGGCCCCATCAAATCTAGGACTATCCTTTCTGAAAATATTCACCATCGATCTCCCAAAGTTGGTATGCTTATCCTTCAAGGACCTAACACTTTGATACTAATTGTTAGAATATATAGTCCACTTATATAACTAAGAGGGGGAGGGGTGAATCAATTATCCAACTATTATCACAATCATCAACCTTAAATAAAATTAACCATATAAGTAATATAAACTGAAACCACAACAAGATACTAATACACAATAATGCTAGATATGTTGAATATGGAAACCCTTGATCAAAGGGAAAACCCCAGTGGGGATTTTACCCACAAGATGATGTACTAATATGAATATTCCTTGTTAGAGGATAGACCCTATTAGGAGTCTATAAATACGTTCAGTACATATGAGTCCCTGTTAGGAGACTTTGAATTCCTATTAGGAGATTCCAACCCTATTAGGAGTTGTGGAAGATAGTTGGACCCACTGCCCAAACAATTTCAAGTATAAGACCAATGAACTCACTATCCAAATGATCTTTGTATTATTCCTTGCATAGTAATAGAAATGAAATGTACTTCTTCCTCTTCCTCTATCCTTTCAACTGGACTTCTGCTCCTGATCTTGTAACTAAATCACAACACTCGCATCCAATAATCCCTTGGATTTCTTACACACATTTAATAAGCTCTATGCTCCTTTACGCACTAATAATTCCTTAAGTTAGCCTCAAGGCTTTCCCGATTAATTATAATAAGATAATTAATTTCAATTACAATTACAATAGCACTGTCAGCTCATAGTCTATACAAAACTTCACACATGCGATATTAGGGCTTGTGCACTTGCTAACATCACCAACAAACTATCCTCTATCACTACACAATTGTGCATCTTCTCATTGCATCTCAGATGTAAGACAACGAACAAACATTAGGAACTACTTTCCCAATACTCTGTCTCTGAACTGCTCTCTATAAATTAGGTACAACTTTTGTACATCTTTAAGTTAGACTTTGTGCACTCAACCATGTCATTAGGACATTGTGTTGAACATGTCCATAATTGCACATCACCAGACAGTCAAACCATTGTTTGTACCATTAAGATCTATGTTTGCAACTCAACCAGTCTTTACAAAAACCATGCTATGTTGACATCAATGATAAACACAGTCATGAATGTAACATGTCAATACTCTCCAATGCTTAGACTACTCCCCAAAGTAGTATCATCAACATTCATGCTAATAGTAACTGCATTTAGTCCAACTTTTCTAAAAACCTCAATCGGTCAAATATATATCCAAATTACAATACCATTCTCTAGGTATCTACTTTAGTCCATAAAGAGCCTTCTTCAATGTGCAAAATACATCTAGATTTGTCTCTGAGCTGAAACCTTATGGTCATTCACTGTAGACTTCTTCATTTAGTTCTCCATTTAGAAATGTTGACTTGGCATTCATTTGATAAACCTTGAATTTATTATAAGTTGTAAATTGTGATAATATTATAATGGCTTCCATCCAAGAAATATGTGCATACATCTCTTCAAGATCAATTGCTTCAACCTAAGAGTAGCCTCTTCCAACAAGTGTATCCTTGTTTCTCACAAATTTAGCATATTTATCCAATTTGTTCTTGAAAACCCATTTGATCCCATCACATTTTTTATTGTTGGTGTGGGAATAAGCTCCTAGGTCTAATTCTTACCAATATGATTTGGCTCTTCTTTCATTGGATTTATTATGATCTGATCATTACAAGCTACAATAATAGATTTATGTTCAATTTTTGAAAGTATATAGTATACAGTTTTCTATCGTGTTGCCTTACTATGGGTAACAACACCTTTAATCTTATTGTCAATGTTATTCTTCTCTAGATGATGCTTCTAAACATACCTTGGTGTTTTACTGGTAGAAGATGATGTTTGTCTTAATTGAAATTATTCATCCTTGTCGTATTCTTTTGTCTCTTTAATATCAGACTCGTATTCAAAAATCTTCTATCATTTCTTCTGAAAGTATTCATCAACTCTCATATTCTTGCTTTTCATAACTTTATTTAGCCTCTTAGTAAAATACCAATATGTTTTTCTTCTAGTGGAGTATCCCAAAAATATTCCTTTATCATATTTGTTGTCAAAGTTTCCCAATTTGTCTTGATCTTTGTGGATAATAACACTTAATTTTAAATATTTTGAGATATTTCACATTAGGGTTCCTTCAATGTCAAAGCTCATATGAATTCTAATAGTATATTTTCTAATACAAAACTTTGTTCAAAGTGTACATTGCTAGCTTGTGGTGACTAATCAGGTAAGTATTGTACACTTGTTATTAGTTGACATGTTGTAACTGACACAAGCTTGTATAAAATGGCTAATGGTTAGAGTATTCAATTGTGATGATAGTAGATGCTTACGATAGTATTGAGTTGCAAGGGATTGTAGATTGTAATCAATGGATAATAAGAATATTGGACTATGTTTTTGGTGGATGGAGCCTAAGGATTTGGTGATTCACATTAAATATTTATGTCTTGTGTTCTCTTCTACGTGCTTTATTCCTTTCTGATATTGGTTATATTTTCATGTGTTATTTCAGTCTCTTGAATCCTAACATACATAGCAGTGTGTATCACTTCCTTTCAATATAATTCTTTTATATTTTCTTATTTGATCACCAACCTTGTTGACTCTTGAATTGTTATGTTCATTCTTTCCACAACACCAACATGTTGTAGGGTTTTGGTTGGAGAAAATTGTCTCTTTATTCCATGTGTCTCGCAGTAATTTTCAAATTCATCAAAAGTAAACCCGTTGCTTCTGTTAGATCTTAATCATTTAATTTTCCTTCCATATTCATTCTTAACTCTAGCCTTGAATATCTTAAACTTCTCAAATGCTTCAAATTATTCTCTTAGAAAAGTGATCTATTTATATCTAGAATGATAGTTAACGAACAAGAAAAAGTACCTTTCACCTAGTATACCTCTTATTCTTGTAGGACCACAAATATTGGTGTGCACAAGATATCATACACTGGTAGATGAGTAATCTTTAGCTTTGAATATTTCTCTTCTTTGTTTCCTTTCTTCACATTCTATGCAAATCACATTGTCTAGCTTGATCAACTTTGGTAAGTCTCTAAGAGCTTCAGTATTACTTATCCTTTCAAAATTATTAAAGTTTATGTAATACATTCTCTTGTGCAAGAGCCAACTATAATCAACTCAAGATATCAAACATCCTTTTGTAGTTCCTTCTAACTAATACATGCTTTAATTGATTTTAATCCAAATGCAACTAATGCTCTTGATTTCACAAATTTCATTCTTAAAAATAATATCATATTGATTCTCCAGATTATGTCCAAAACTCAAAAAATTATGCTACAAACCCTTTACATAATAAACATTGTCAGTGTAATTATTTCTATAAAAAGTATTGATCATTTTCCAACAATATATGTTGCATTGTCCTCACCAAATCTAATAGGATAACCATCATACTTTTCAAGTGAAACAAATTTACTTTTATATCCAATCATATGATAAAAATGACCAATATAAAGCAACCATTCATTATTTTTCCTTCTAACATATAAATTAGTTTCAATGTCATTAATCTTAGCACAAATGTTAGATATATCAACTTCATATTTCTTGACATCTTCATTATCTTCTTCAACATAAAACAAACAATCTTAATCTTCTGACTCATCATAAAAAATAGTAGCATTTTCACATAATAATTTATTTTTTATTGATTCTTTTAAAGTTTTTTCTAGGAATTCTCTCCAAGCATCTAGTAGCCAAATAACCAACTTTACTTCATCTAAAATATTTCAAAGGTAGCATACCTTTATGTTAGTGTAATTAGATATTTCCCAATTAACTCTAGTTTGCTTAAGCTAAACTTTAGGCATCTAATAATTAATTATTTTATTAATTATTATGATACAACCTAGGTTAGACATTTTTAGGGTTTCAATCTCCTTTATAAGGATGATCTATCTTTGTAATTATTAACGGTCAGTTTTGATTATAGCAATTTCCCTTTTTGCTCATCAAGAATGTCTCATCTATGGATCTGAGAATTCTTGTAAGACCCCTCCTTGTATATACTTATTTAAATATAATTTTCTCTATTAAATCCTTTATAAGAGATTTGAATGGATATATGAGGACGACAATGTGACGTTATTGTTATGGTTATGTCTTGAAACCATGTAGAGGAATTATGATAATTTTGACTATCTTAAAGTAGACACCTAAATTTGATTACACCACTTTAGTAATCTTATTTAGCTATCTCAAAAGGCATCATTAATTAAATTCCTATTTAATTAATCCTTTTCCATCCCCTAGCTGATTAATTCAATTAATCATCTATAGTCCTAATTGATAAATCAAATAACCTATTATTTGTCAATTATTCCTATTCTCCTATCTAATTCCAAAAACCTCATTTATTAAATAAATCTATTTGATAAATAAAGCCCTCAAATCTAATAGCCCCTAACCTATCCTAAATCCTCCATTTAGCCTAATCCACCCCATCCACCCATACTAACCTAGCTTAGCCACTAACTCACCCACCCTCATGAATGCCATCCACTTGCACATCTCTAACATCCTTAATCTAATCCTAACCCAAGCCTAATCCTCCTCCCCCCCCCCCAACCTTGTCACATTCCCTAAGTGAGCTTAAGACTTTCCTACTCCAAGCAAAGTCAACAATCTCAACTACCTCCAAAATATCCCAACCATAAGCCTTCAATGCTCTTACAAAGCCATAAATGGCTCTTACATCCTCACTCATGACTCTTACATCCTCAACCACCCTCATCAAGCCTTTGACCAACCCTTATCCTATCCTCTCTCACTCATCCTCCTTGTGACAAGTGTCACCTCCCTATTGGTGCTAAACAAGCACAATCTATCTGCTCCCCTTTAAGTGCATCCTAGCCCTCCTTAAGCTTTCATCTCTCCTTGCATCTTATCCCTCCATCCCTCAAGCCCTTAGCCAATAAATTGAACCCTCCTCCTTCACTAAAATCATCCACCTTCCATGCAAAGTTATAATGCTATTTTGAGAGCTCATAAACTACCAAAATACCATTAGAATGGAAAAATCACTTCATGACTCCATTGTTGAAATGTTGTTTCACTCACTCCACCCATCCATTTGAAGTTTAAAGCACAACTTGTAAGCATACATTCCTACAATCAAGGACAAATCCATTGTATCATTGTGTTATACCATTTGGAGCTTACCATTCTTGGTTTGCCTCCATTTTTGGTGATAACAAATCGGTCCTATCATTAGTGTTTACTTGTTTTTAGTATTGAGAATGCTTTTTATACATTAGTGTTCATGTTACTCTACTAATCTAGGTGATACATTTTGGCACGCCTGGAGGGACCCTGCAAGGGTCATTTTCAATCTTCATTAATGCTTTGTTTTTTATGTTTTGGTTAACCATGAAAAACTAACCTTGTATGCCTTAACTTTTGTGTTTTCATCTTGTGATTTTTTATTGCAAGGTACAATTGACCGCCGCAGGAACGCGCATACAACCCTCTAAGCGGTTTTAGTACAGTCAACGCTTGAAAAAAACCCTTTTCTACATCCCCGCGACTTTAGGGACACAATCCTGTGATGCAGGAATGCTTCTATTCCTCTAGCGGGAACGTGAACCTGTGACAGAGAGTTCGTAGTTTATCATAAAATAGCTCTGCCACGCAGCCATACAATTTGCTCTGCATCCCCGCTGACAAATCCTCCTGCGGGAATGCACCTCAGAGAAACTGGGATTGTCATTCCCGCTTGTGGGAATGCGCCCTTGTTTTTTTACTGTATCTAAAATTGTAATAAATTTATCTTTCGTGGGACTGTCATTCCCGCGTCGCGGGAATGTTGTAAAACCACAAACCAGCGAGATCGCTTTGTTCAAAATGAGCTCCCTGGTTTTTTATTTTATCTCTTACCAGTTTTTCCTCGCATTCTCGCGCCTTGGTAGGCCTACGGGAATGCATCCTCGCGAAGAAAAACTCCAGCGGGATCGTGAACCCACATTGCGGGAATGCTACCCTCGCGGGAATGCGTTTTCTTGTATTTTCTCTGCAGGAACGCTATCAATTTTTGTTGGTCGGGTCTAAGTCATTGTCATTTCTCTTTACAAATTGGAAAAATGAACTTGTATGTCTAACAACCCCACAAATCAAACATTTTGTTTTGGAGCATAAAAAGAACAACTACAAACTTTTAATTCTGAATGCAACTTAAGCTAATTTAATTTTGAACACTTAAGAAATTTGTTAAGTTAACATAGATCAACAAAAAAAATCAAATTAAGCGGTTTTCATTTGGACTCACCATTTTTCTAACCACCCATCATTCTAACCATTGGTTGCAATATCAGTGCCATATATGGGGATGGGTCCACTTGAAAAAGGTGTTAAGCATTCCAACCTGATTCTACTTAATTAGCTTTTTTTTTTGAGGATTTATCTTAACTTATAAGATTTCATGAATGTCCACAAATCTAGATTAGATCGATCACACTTCAAGTTTGGACATTAAAATTAAACAAATCTTGACGTGGAGGGCCTCCAGGCGTGCACTTGAAATCGAATTTCACACATCTTTGTTTTGGGCTTAAAATAAACTCACACTCAATCTTGAATGCTTTAAAGAAAAAATCAATCGATACTTGATGTGGAGGGCCTCCGGGCGCGTGAGTTTACTTTTGTTGACCCTAAATCTTCTTGATGTATTCATTCTTTGATCGATTTTACTTTTGTTAACGCTTCAAGTTGGAATTGAACATTTGCATCCTAAACATGTGTGTTTGCAAGGTCTAGATTAGAAAATTTAAACGTCAATTGGAAAAGAACTTTGTCCTTTAGCCCAAGATCATCCAAGTCTTCTCTCCCCTTGTCGTCTTTCGAGGCCATCTTGGGTGCATAAGATTAGGATCCAAAGTCTTATTTAAATTTTAGGAGGCTTGCTTGGGAATTTCATCACCCCTTGGGATGACCTCAACTCCAGCATTCTGACAGAGTATAAAGATCGGGAGGTGAATCCAAAGACACCTCTCTTGAGATAAAGATTTTGTCACTCGGGCTAAGCCTCAAGGAACTTTATACCCTTGAGAAGTGAAAGAGGAGAAGTGGGTTACCGCTCCTCTCGGCTATGTGACATCTTTTTGGTTTCATCTATGAATTTGGGCCTCACGTACTTTGGGTATATCGAGGACTCCCTAGCTAAACCAACTGTCAGCCTTGTAGACAACTATCTAGGATGTTAATGTGTTTGAAGTAACTAATCGAAACATCTGTAAAACATACACACTCCTTGGCGCAAGTATCACATTCTGGGAATCAAAACTTCTATCTGGTTGTTCTTATCTATTGCTTGATATTTTATTTGTTGAATGAATGTTTGCCAAACTTGGTCAATCCTAGCATAGGGCATACTTAGCGTAGTCACTGCCTCCAAAAGAACCCCACAGTTGTGAGTTTTAATCCTCGGAAATATCTCATGTCAAGCCATCCCAAGACTAAGTTCAAGAAGGCTAAGCTTCCTTAAATACCAACCTACAAAGAAATCAAAGCAGAGAATAAGAAGCATACCCCCAACCCCAAAATTGCCAAATTGGATCAAATTGAGAAAGATGGAGCTGATGTAGCATTGCAAACAGAATGGGACTACAAAATCCAAAACCTAACCCTTTGACATGGTGTTAATACGAGCCTTATTGACAACTCTACTGTTACTCATTCTAATTAGGTCCTTCCTTTTTCCACACACACTTACGCACTTATAGGTTTAGTCTCTCATCTAGGAATTGCACTATCCCATCTAAGCATTTGAAGTCAGACCATCTCCTCTCATCTTAGGCTGTTGAAGAAGAATCCTCCACTTGCATTGTTAAAATCTTAGCATTTTTTCCTCACTCATTTAGAAACATTTTTGTATCACATCTCTCATCATCTTGAGCATCCTCGAAACACAACACTTTGTTAGGAATAGGTTGCTTTTGGTGTCCCACATCACCTTGAGCCAAAGGTTAGGGTCGTACCTTTTGCATCACCATCACATTTCCCGCATTCATATTTTAGGAACACACAAGCTTCTTGCACTTAGCATCATATCATTTGGACACCCTTAATATCATCCCTCGCTGCATTTAGGAGAAGCATCCTTTCATGCCACCCAACACATGTTTTGGTAGGCACACATGGAAAAAAGACATGGATCCTAGTCTTAGTGGTAACACATCTCGAGCTCAGTTGTACCCCGTGGTATCCATGACACCATCAGACCACAAATCCTAGAAGAACCAGGATCCTCCATAGATATTGAGGCTTTCATGAATCATAAATGCCATCATAGATCACAACAAGGAAACCATCATGGAAAACTTCTTACGAGACAATGTTGGTTCTTTTGAGTTTGGACATCCACCACCTATCAACATAGCAGATCCTACTCACCCATTGTTTGGATGGTAACCACCTCAGGTAGAACTAGCAGACCCAAATATCCCCTTGACCCAAGTGCCAATTTCCATTCCATAGAACACTCATCCCACTCTCACTCAACCATTAGTGCATACTACATCTCAACCAACTTCAAGTATACCATTTGCATCTGCTTACACCACCCATTTTTCCGCTCCACCGAACCCTCCATTTGCACCTAATAGCACTACCTTTTCGTTTCCACTCCATATCACCTCTAGTCCATTTGGCACTCAAATACCACCATCAAGGTCCAATACCTCATCCTCCATCCCACCAAACATTACTTTCAACCCCTTTGTAACTAGCCAAAGCTCTTCAGTAGCTTTTCCTTTGTGACCTTGGAATTTTGCTGCGACACAGGCACCTATCATTAGTCTTCCCCCTAGCACTACAGTCGCATTCACACCTTCTACATTATCATCCACTGCTTCACATAGCTATTCGCTCCCACCCCTCACCAACTATTTCTCCATGCCACCTTTAGGAAATAGCCCAAATCCATCGCTACTGCAGTTCTCTACAGTAAACCCTTTGCCGCATATTAATTACCTTGCGCCTACTCCAAATTAATCCTACTCCCAAGCAGGTGTGCAACCTACATATATTGGGCATGGTATATATTCCCAGAGCATGGCACAAGCATCATCTGCATTACCACCATTCCAGCCACAACCTTCACACCAGTAGTATGCCCAAGCACCCACACAGAACTACCTCATAGGGTAGCAACCACATAGTTACCTACCACACCCACCTCTATAGATGCAACAATATGCACAACCCACATTCCAACAACCCATGGCATCCACTCCACCGAGGGCACCTAGATTGAGGGCACCTACTCCTCCACCTATAAAATTTGAATGGGAAGAAATGAAAAATGCCTTAAAAGCCCTCAAGGATGGGATAGACACCAAGACTTTCAAATTTGAAAATGATTTCCCATATCCTTTTGATAAGACTATCATGTTGACTCCATTTCCTAAATATTTCGAGATCCCCAAGTTTGACAAATTTAGGGGGAAAAGTGATCCAGTACACATGTTAAGGAATTCTATATGCATTCTCAAGAGGTGGCTTATAGCGATGTATTCCTCATGCGGCTCTTTCCCAAAAGCCTAGCAGGACCAGCCTTGGAGTGGTTCTATCGTATCCCTCAAGGTACTATTAAAACTTTTGCAGAAATTTTTGAGGCGTTTGTTTCTCAGTATACCCATCTTGTTGAGACTGAATTATCTGTGGTGGACCTTGTCCACACCAAACAAAAAGGAGGAGAAAGTCTTACAGAGTACCTAGAACGTTGGCAGATCCTCACAACAAGGATCTCTTGCACCATCCTTGAGCGCCATCTTGTCAAGATGTTCATAAACAACGCACACCCTAGCCTCTCTCATCACATGGTTATGAACTGTTTGCAAACATACAAAGACATCAAAGAAAAAGGAATGGGCCTCGAGCAAGGTCTCATTAAGGACGGTGTCATCAGACTGTACAAGGAAAATACCCAGGACCGTGGGTCAAACAATGACAAAACCTGATATTGGAACAAGAACAAGAACACAGTGACAGATGGTGCCACTGAGACTCGATAGTTTCATATTTTTGGAGTGCCTACCAATGTTCCCACCACATTTTGCCAACAACAAACTTATCAACAGCAACCTCCTGTGTACCACCAACCAACCACCTGTGCAACCTCATCAGAAAATATAGATTCCTCATAACCAAACTAATGCTATCACATTGGCGGCAAGTAGTAAACCCTGTGTTCAGAGGCAACCACAAACATATACCCCATTAGGGGAACCTCTTGATACAATCTTCAAAAAATTGGCCAAAGATAACCTTGTTCAATACCCACAAATGCAACCCTTAGAACCCAATTAGTCTAGAGCATCCTAGTACAAAGATAACGAATATTGAAAACTCCATCGTGTCAAAGGGCACACTACCCTTAAATGCATGTAGCTGAGGGATTATGTACAGGACCTCATTGACTGAAAAGAGATCATAGTAGGGGCACAACCCTCACCAAATGCAGGATTAATGATGTATCAAAATGCTTTCCCTCCTCATAACACAAACTCGGGAAAGGCACCTGCAAACCCTCCTATCAACAAACCTAACAAAGCTCTGGGTAAACAAGGTGACAACCGAGACACGTCTCAAAATTATACCTCAGCGTATTTGGACTATGGTAGCTTAATTGGTTGCATATCCCAAGTTGAACCATCTATCAATGTCATCAATATCAAAGGCCCAGACACTCAGTGTGCAGTCACTACCCGTCGGACACGACTCAATATAGCTGGTCCATCTGTATCCACGCAAGTTAGACCACCATCAGCATGACCACCTCCATCTCGAGCATCTCCATCAGAATCACCTTCACTAGAGCCACATTATAACATCTTGGAACACCTTGGAAACATGCCGGCCTAGATCTCCATCTTGGATTTCTTACGAACAAGCCCACTTTATCAAGAGATCCTCGATAGTACTCTACATGAGTCACGCATCCCTTCCGACATAAATGCCACTGAGTTTTGCAACTTGGTTGGCCATCTTTTGGCCTCTTGTGCCTTATATTTCAAAACCACTGATATCCCAATAGTTGAACCCGATCACATCCTCCCACTCTGCATAGCTGTCATGGTTTCTACTTTGCAGTTAAGCGTGTCACTATAGATAATGGATTAGCTCTCAACCTATGTACTCTAAATTTCATCAAGCAGGCAGGATATACTAAAGCAGATATCATCAATGAGGTGATCACCATCAAGGCATATGACAATTTAGAGCATACTACTGAAGGAACCATCTTGCTCCCTATCAGGGTTAGCCTAGTCACTCAAGAAACACTTTCTCATGTAGTTGATCTTAATCTTCCATATAAAATCCTCCTCAGTCGTCCATGGATTCATGCCATGAAGGCTGTTTCATCCACATATCATCAGTGCGTCAAATTTTTGCATAATGGCACTGAGATAACCATCCACGTAGATCCTGAACCCTTTTCTTATTGCAATGCGGTTGAAGCTTCATATACCAATCACTATCCTAGCATCAAAATTGGCACCACCATGGCCAGCTCCTCTGGCACCTGCCACGATCTGAACACCATTTTAGCCTCCACTCTCTCCATGGTTAAGATCAACTACCAAGGTTGTGGCGAGTAAAGTCTCATAGATGCTTTTGTTGTTGGCGCTCTACCACTTGACCCACATACTCAAAGACGCCCAATACATCAAGGGCCTATACCAGAAGCTACCTCTCGACTTCACTAGTTGGGTCCTACCACATTTGTCACCAAAGGTATCCTTGATGGAGCAAAAAATACACCAGACATTAACACATGGTTATACAAGGAGCCACCTCCTAAAAGTGAACCACTTCTTGATCACTTTAAATAGAAATATCCCTGGTCACATCGCTTGGCCACAGAGCAATGGGATTATCAAGGAGGTGGTTTAGGTTGCTAGGAATCAGGTATGAGATAGCCCATATAATAAAGTACTGCTCTGATACCACTAACGAAGGGCCGCTTTGATACCACTTGATGATGGGCCACACTACCTTTACCAACTCATGACAAAGAATGCAACAAGATCTCTTAAGATCCAATCCAAACCCAAGCTAGTCCAAATCCAAACTCTGGTAGAAACCTCTGAGATCTCAACTTTGTGCTTGCAAGCCACCAAGCAACCTCCTTGTTTCTAAACTGCAGCCACTAGCTCTTCTCCAACTTTATCCAAGATCCAAGTGTAAACTGCCTCACATTCGGCGCTCTGTCTACACTCACAACTCCACCATAATCTTGCTGTAAACTACCTCACATTTGGCGCTCTGTCCACAGACTAAGGAAAACTGACTCTTCACTTCCTCCTTCTCTTTCACACCTTGAAGCCTTCACACTTTCCAACTTTCCTTCCAACGCTTCTCCTTCTTGAGCTTCCAATTCTCAAGCTTTCACTTCTCAACCTTCTACTCCTCGAGCTTGATTAGAAATGCTCATATGCCTTGCTTAAATAGGCACTGACCACCCAATACATGACTTATGCACAACCTTTGAGTATTTCTCCACAACCTTCTACAACTTCCATAACTTTCTACAATATCCACAACTTTCTACAATATTCATAACTTTTTAGAATTCTACCCACACACCTCGATAAATGTAATGACAACCATTTATTTTTTATTTTTTTCTATTATGCCACCTATGCACCTCGAAAATAGAAATCCTCTTTTTCTTTCTTTTCTCCTTTTTCCCCTTTTTTATTTTTTTATTATTTCTCCTCTAATTTTTGTCACATTTCTCTCTCCTCCAAATTTTTTTTTTTTTTTTTTTAAAATTTTCCATGCAAGATGCTCCTACATCAGACTCCCCCGGTAGATAGAAAAGTGTGTCCCACACTTTGACGCCAAACGAAAGATCTACCACCATCTTCATCTTCACAAAAGGCTTCCACCTCAACGGGGACAACAAAACCACCATGCAAATCTTCCACATCTGCATTACTCTATCAAACACTAGAATCTCAACCATCCAATCAACAAGCTCATGACCAAGAACAAACTGAACATAATGCTTCAACAGAAAACTCTCATCCACATCAACAACTAGTGAATTCATACCATCAATAATAAACTCCACATTAGCAACCACATGTAGATCTCCATCAACACATGCCAAACTCTCAACACTAGCAACCTCATTTCTCACAACAAGATGCTCTGCAATACATAACTTACCTCCAACAACAACTGGATCATCCAGGACCAAGTGCTCTGCAACATACAAGTCACCATCAACATCAACTAGATCATTCACAACCGAGTGCTCCACAATCTCCTCAACCAATTGATCATGAAAACCAACATTTGTCCCAACATAAACAACATTAGGAATATCTTTAGCAACAACCTCTAGTTGCTCTACAGGTTCTGCATCAAGCTCCACAAATTGATTGGCAAAACCATCCTCTTCCACCTTGACCTTCTTAGCTTTAGCATCCAACCGAGCAAACATCTTAGAAAAATTCCTCTCCACTATATCATGGATTTTTGCAATCCTCTTGGAGCCATCTCCCAAGATCTTCGTAAACCCTCTGCAACAAATCCTTCCCACGCTCCTTGTGACAACCAAATTGTTTGCAAGTCAGATCGCAACCTGCCACCTCGCACGAACAATCAAGAACCACATCACAAGTCTAGGACAACAGATTTGCAATCCACCAGCTCTGATAAACTTCACCCAACCAAGGTCCTGGTACAAACTGCCTCACACTTCGGTGATCTGCTTGTACACTCAGGAACTCCTTCTCTGATACCACTTAATGAAGTACTGCTCTGATACCACTAACGAAGGGCCACTCTGATACCACTTGATGACGGGCCACACTACCTTTACCAACTCATGACAAAGAATGCAACAAGATCTCTCAAGATCCAATCCAAACCCAAGCTAGTCCAGATCCACACTCTGGTAGAAACCTCTGAGATCTCAACTTTATGCTTGCAAGCCACCAAGCAACCTCCTTGTTTCTAAACTGTAGCCACTAGCTCTTCTCCAACTTTATCCAAGATCCAAGTGTAAACTGCCTCACATTCGGCACTCTGTCTACACTCACAACTCCACCATAATCCTGTTGTAAACTACCTCACATTCGGCGCTCTGTCTACAGACTAAGGAAAATTGACTCTTCACTTCCTCCTTCTCTTTCACACCTTGAAGCCTTCACACTTTCCAACTTTCCTTCCAATGCTTCTCCTTCTCGAGCTTCCACTTCTCAAGCTTTCACTTCTCAACCTTCTACTCCTCGAGCTTGATTAGAAATACTCATATGCCTTGCTTAAATAGGCACTGACCACCCAATACATGACTTATGCACAACCTTCTAGAATTTCTCCACAACCTTCTACAACTTCCATAACTTTCTACAATATCCACAACTTTCTACAATATTCATAACTTTTTAGAATTCTACCCACACACCTCGATAAATGGAATGACAACCATTTATTTTTTATTTTTTTCTATTATGCCACCTATGCACCTCGAAAATAGAAATCCTCTTTTTCTTTCTTTTCTCCTTTTTCCTCTTTTTTATTTTTTTATTATTTCTCCTCTAATTTTCGTCACTTTTCTCTCTCCTCCAGAATTTTTTTTTTTTTTTTTTTAAATTTTTTTATGCAAGATGCTCCTGCATCACCATAGAAGCACACCAAGGGCAGAAAACCAAAGGCTTGGGCTATAGACTCCCCGCAACTGGGGGCACTACAACAGAAGGCCACAGCTTTACAAACATCCAAAACACTCTCGTTGAGGTTGAAGACATCCCTGAGGAAGTTGAAAAGAAATCTTACGATGATATTTTCCTTGACAAAATAATCCTTGGAGCGTCTGTGCTCTGCCAGTTATCCTTGAACGTCATAGACCTCCCCCTCGCTCACCCCAAACTCATAGATTGGGACCAACCAAGGTTCATTCATGTTGACGAGTTCTCTACCAAGCACATGCTCCTTAAATTCATGGGGGCAGAAATGCCACATAAATGGCCACCTCCACCATCAACATATGTCTACAAGCTGGATCCCGCAGGTTACTTTGGGGAGGAGGAAATCTCTAGTCGCAAAAATGAAATTTCAAAAGAAACAAAAAAGCAAAAAGATAAAAGAAAAATATCCCATGGTGAAAACTCCTTTGGAGCGCCATTGGGTGACTCAAAAAATGAAATAGAAATAAAGGACGTATCCAATGGTGAAAACCTCTCAGAGGCACCTGAGGATGGAGATTTCATCCTCCCCCCACAAGAGCATAGACCTCCTATATCTTCAGTTTTGATAGAAGAAACTCGGCCCATAAATATCAGTCTAACAGAGATACCACATATCACATACATCGCAGCCTCTTTACCCTCTGAATAGGCAGAGCTTCTTCTTGAAGTCCTCCATGAAATATAGGCCACTTTCCATGGTTATATCAGGATATGCTGGGGTTGGACCCCAAACTAGTTGTACACCATCTGGTAGTGGATCCGGGGGCCAAGCCCGTCAAACAAAAACTTCAAAAAATGCACCCCAAGGTGGCTTTATTAGTCAAGGTAGAGCTAGAGAAGCTGTTGGAGGCCAAAATCATTCGCCCAATAGATTATTCTGAATGGATTTCTAACATGGTACCTATTACCAAGCCCTCTGGTGATATCAAGATTTGCACTAATTTCAGGGATCTTAATAAAGTCTGTCCAAAGGATGACTTTCCATTGCAAATAATCAACATGATTATGGATCTCACTGCAGGTCATGAACTCTTGTCACTAATGGATGGTTTCTCTGGATATAATCAGATTCGTATAGCAGAGGAAGATTAGTATAAAACAACATTTACTACACCTTGGTGCACATTCTGTTACAATATGATGCCATTTGGGTTAAAGAACGCTGGGGCAACCTATCAACGTGTAATGATGGTCATCTTCCATGACCTAATACATAGGATACTTGAGGATTACATAGATGATATTCTAGTCAAATCTCTCAATGCTCTGGATCACTTATCTCACCTTGAGGAAGTGTTTAACCGACTGGCAGAATATCGTCTCATGCTAAATCCAAAGAAGTGTGTCTTTGGTGTTACTTCAGGAAAGCTCCTCGGCTTCATTGTGTCACAGCGCAGTATTGAGATTGACCCTAAGAAGGTCAAAGCCATCATGGATATGGCTCCCCCTAAGACACTCTGACACCTTTTTTCTTTGCAAGGAAAACTCCAATCAGTTCAGTGATTCATTTCTCAGCTTGCTGATAAGTGTCAACCCTTCACTCACTCGGTTAAGAAAGATCAAAATTTCAAATGGGACCCAGCTTGCCAGCGCAATTTTGAGCTCATCAAGCAATACTTAGCTAATCCACCTATTTTGGTTCCTCCTGTTGCAGGGTGCCCGCTCATCCCATACATCATAGCTATGCCCATAGCGTTAGGTGCTCTTCTAGCATAACTTGATGATGCAAGAAAGAAAAGAGTTATTTATTACATCAGTCGAAGATTAGTGGGCTATTGACTTAACTACACACCAATGGAGAAGGCATGCTTAGCAGTGGTATTTGCCACCCAAAAGCTGCGCCATTACATGTTGAGTCATACTGTGCAACTAATATCAAAGATTGATACATTGAAATAAATGCTCTCTTGCATAGTACTCACCGGACGTCTGGAAAAATGGGTTATGCTTCTCAGTGAGTTTGACATTCAATATATTGACAGAAAAGCCATCAAAGGTCAAACTATTGCAGATCACTTGGCTGATTCACCCTTAATTGCATATCACCCACTCATCATGGAATTCCCCGACGAACACCTTTGTTTGATAGAGACACCATCACTCTGGAAGCTATATTTTGATGGCTCCTATACCTCTCATGGCTCCGGCGCAGGCATACTCTTGGTTACACCTCAAGGTGATTATATCCCTAAATCTTTCAAACTACAATTTTGGTGTACCAATAACATTGCAGAGTATGAATCCCTTGTGGTAGGATTCAAGATCGCCATTGAATGGAATATCATAGAGCTTCAGGTCTATGGTGACTCTCAGCTTATCATCAAGCAAGCATTGAATGAATATCAGACTAAGGACAATAAGTTGCTACCTTGCAAAGACGTGGTTGATCGACTGAAGGAGCATTTCACTCGAATCCAGTTCATACAGATACCTCGACTCCAGAATAAGGCAGCTGATGCTATGGCCACTATTGGTTCCCTCTTGGAAATGTCGTGCGAAGCTACGCAATATGAATTCTTGGTTGAGCAGCTGCACGAACCCGAATATGAGAATGACGAATCAACATCGGTATGTATCTTGGTTGGTCCCCAATCTCGATGGCACCATGAAATTCACTCTTACCTACTAAATGTTATCATATCTCCTCACCTCACACGAACCCAGCACCAGAACCTTATTCGTAGAGCTTCTTGTTACACTATCATCGCCCAAACCCTATATCATCGTGGTTATCATGATACTCTCTCTCGATGTTTAGAACAAAATGAAGCTGCAATGGCTCTCAAAGAGGTACACGCTGGACTTTGTGGTGCTCACACGAGTGGGATGGTGCTAGCAAAGCAGATCCTTCGGGCTGGATATTATTGGCCTACTCTAGAACAGGATGCATGTGAATTTGTGAAACGATGTTTACCTTGTCAACAACATGCTAATTTAATCTGGACTCCAGCACAGGACTTACAGCCCATTACACCACCATGGCCTTTTGCCTGCTGGGGATTTGATCTTGTTGGTCTTATTGCGCCACTTTCTTCAGAAGGGCACAAGTGGATAATCACCGCCACTGATTATTTCACTAAGTGGGTCTAAGCAGTTCCCCTTGTTATTTCCATGGGAGTTCAGGTGTCCAAGTTTATATTATATCATATTATATGTCACTTTGGCATCCCCGCTACCATTTTCACAGACCACGGAGGTAATTTTGAAAACCTAAATATGGAGGAATTGTGCACTTCCCTCTACATACATCACCGCTTTTCTAGCCCATATTTCCCACAAGGTAATGATCAAGCTGAGGCAACTAATAAACCCTCCTTAAAATTCTCAAGAAAGTTGTCAATGACTTCGACCATGATTGGCATTTGCAAATTAATCCCGCCCTATGGGCATACCACACTTCATTCCGTACAACCATTGGTACAACTCCATACTCCTTGGTCTATGGTGTTGAAGCAATCTTGCCTATTGAGGTTGAACTTCCATCACTCTACATTTCTCTCTGAGGACAGATATCGATGAGGAATATAGAGTGGCTTGACTTACTCAACATGATCTACTTGATGAAAGAAGGCAACAGGCCTACGACCATCTCATGGTCTATCAAAGTCACCTCAAGCGCAATTTCAATAGGAAAGTCCATCCGCGTAGTTTTTAGGAAGGTGACAAGGTTCTTAAAGAGAATATGAAGGTTGCGACCGACAGAGAAAAGAAGGGCAAGTTCGAGCCCACCTGGCTTAGTCCTTATGTGGTCACGACATCCTTCAGCTCAAGAGCCTACCAATTATCTACCCTTGAAGGTGACGTCCTAAATGATCCTAGCAACATTATTCACCATACTTTGCAAACATCATCCTCTAGCACTTCACACTATGTAACACCCCATCTCATTCATAGCATCCCATGTCCCATACTTGATGTACCCTACCATTGTACTCTCCTAGATCTACCCTATCACATGCCTTTTATCCTTACCATATGTAGCATATACTACCCATGTAAACATGTGTCTCATACCCCCTGCACTAACCCTGGTCTCCCATATACCGTACCTATATGAATATAGCAGTATCTGAACCCTTGTACATAAATCACGCTTTACATAAACCCACCTCAACTAAACCATGTATTCTAACAACACTATCTCCTCATCCTGAGCTTTCCCCCATCACGCATTTACCTACTATGTTTTGATATCCAGTCTCGAGTTCCCATGTCCTTAACTAGTTTCACTTGTACATACTATCCAGGTCTTGTTTGCAACTCGTTAGTAGCTTGTCAGTTGATCTCTTTGGCAAACATTTCCTTTTTCACTTGGCGGAATCTTTTTTTTGTTTCTCCTTTTGGTTGATTGTTTCCACGTACCTTTTTTTGTTTCCTCCTCAAGATCGCCATGATCATTTCATATCATGGTGTGTTTTGGCTGGAACACCTAAGGAGGTTGGTTTCAATCACAATCTTTCACTAATTGAGAGTCAGTTGATATTATCCTTGCATATTTCAAACATGTTTTCATCTTTAGATAAAACATGATGCACTTGGGTAATCTCGTTTTCTTGTGGATCATCCAACATCGTTCCAACATTGATCTCTCTGAGACTCACTTGTGATGCTGGGGCAATCCTTGCATGCCTGTTTGAGTCAGTCCTATGAAATTTTGGGGAAAAGGCCTTGACGTTCTTAGTAACCTTGGCAGATCCCTAACAATCCTATATCAAATTAAGTGTTTACACTACATAGTGGTACTTCCTCACGAAGTACCCCACAATCAAGTTTCCCCTACATCTCATTTTTTTAAGAAACCCTAGTATCCTCCTCCTTGTCATCACCCCTCTCCCTTGACCTATCACTTTTTACATCCTCAGAATCATTTGATTCAAAGCCTCAAGCATGCAATCTTATCTCATGATGTGATCCCTATCATAAATTACTATCCTAGCTCTCAAATCTCTCCTATCCTCCTGGCTGAGAGTTTTTTGGTTACTCTTTTTCCAACATTATTCTCCTTAGAATCAGTATCTCCTATGATCACTTTCCATATCATAGAATGCTATCATAGGTCAAAACATTGGTTATCTTATTCCACCATCATTGTTTTTCTTGCATCTCCTAAACAATCTCGTATGTTATCTCATCATCACTTGTATCCTTTATCATATCATGAAATACCATTATACTTATTCTTTTTATGCTATTCTCGTGGGATTATCATAAATCATAGATGTACCTTTTAGTTTGTGTTCTTTTAGTGTATCATAAATTTACTGTTCTCTCTTAGGGTTCATTTTAGCATAGTCATTCATCATTAGATTGTGCTTCATTTGTAGCATTATCATCCTTTCTCATCAGGTTAGTTTTCATTTTAGCATTAGCGTTCATCCTTAAGAGTTGTACTTCATTTTGTGTATTTTCATTTCATTTTATCAATTTATTTGTTTTAATCTTTGATCCATTTTTTAGCTTATGTTAACATATCCTCAGTATCATGACATTATATTCATTTTTCGTATCATAAATCTGTTGCTTATCCTTTAGTTGGCGATTCATTTTACATTTATAGTTTGTATTTATCATCATACAGCATCATATCACATACTCTCCAAAGCAATCAATTTCTCAGGATCACATCACATCTATCATAGAGCAACATCACATCATCAACATCATATCAAAAACCTATCATACTATAGGAAATCTCATCATCATCACATCTACACCATCATAAAATAAAATCATGTCATCAAGGATCACATCACATCTGTGATATCATAGATTAAAAACACATCATATCTACACTATCATAGCTAAAATTATATCACAATCAATTTGTATCCTGTACACAATGTCATCAAAAATCACATCCTGCATCACAAACTGTCAGCACAATCATAAAAACATAACATATATCCTCCTGCATCACCAATCATCAGCAATATCTGCAAAACATCACTATCTATCCAGTATGTATCGAAACACTATATGTAACATCACTAGTCCATAACACATATAATACCAGAATCATCATATCTATATATCAATGAAAGAATGAAAGAATAACAGTCTCTCAATGTCCAAATGTCCATATCACACAAATGGGTCTGAGCCCGCACAAAAATCTCCATGTATCCAAAAATGACCGCTCTACACAAAATACTCGTCATATGACAAAAATCTAGCCTATCACTAGTCACTGCTCTGCCTCCCTCCCTGCCCTTGGTGCTGCTGGTGGTGGAGGTGGTGGCTTCATCAATCCCCCTCCTGTCCCAAAGCTCTCTGCCTCATCCCTCCCCATCCTTATGTCTCACCTCTGGCTATGTCCTGTCCTGTGACGATGCCCTGTGTGCTGAGACCTGTCTATCCTCTGTGAGCCCCCAGTGCTCCATCCACTGTTCCCTCCACCCTGCATCCCTGTATGTGTCCCAGTTGTACTTGACCGAGTCGGTCACCTGTAATGCTCAATCTGGGCTACTGGCAACGCCGCATGATACCTGCCCCGATAAAATCTAGCCCTCTCCCTTAGATCCTCCACCTCAGCCTGTAGTCTCCTCAGCTCATCCAAGCCCCCTCCTACTGCTACTTGCGCTCTCAATGTTGCCACCTCCACCACTAGTGCATCCAACCTCCCCTACGCTGCCTGCCTCTCTAGGCTCACCACCTCCAGCCTACCCTCCATCTGCCCTAGCTCCATCTGCAATCTGCTGACCTCAAGCCCTGCCCTATCCGCCTGCCCCTGCGCTACATCCTGCTCCTGTCTGAACTGATCATGCTCTATCCGGAGCTGATCTCGCCTCTGCTGTGTATCCCAGAGCAGCTAGCTAATAGCCTCATGAGCTTGTTGTTAGGAGGCATAACACCCTGCCAACCCATCATCTCCTCCTTGGGCAGATGATCCCCCTGCATCTCCTCCTTCCAGCCTTTGCGACCCCTTCTCCTCTGCCCCCTACTCTCCTCCTCTCTCCGACACCTCCTATCGCTCCCTCGCTCTCCTCTCTGGTTGAGCTCCCCTCTCCTCAACCCTCCTCCTCTACTGAGTTGGCTCCTCCTCTTGGGAAACCATTGCTACCCACTGGTGTAATCCTTTGGCCACATACTGCCCCTGTCAAGCAGCCCTGCTAGCTCGCCCACCACCGTCGCTACCCTTGTCCCTTGTGCTCTCCCCATCGGCCTCGGTCGCACCCATGTGTCCTGATACTCTTGAGTAGAGCTTGCATCTGCTAACCCCCCAAAACAAACCCACTGCTATGTCTCCAACTCTAGCCATGCTCTCAATAGCCTGTCGTGTCATAGGGATGGCCCGTACACCGACACTGGCTTGCGTATGACCCATTGATACCAATGTGGCTCTCCTAGAGCCACCTACTGCCACCCAAACTGTCGAAATGCCTTGTCTGGCTTGTACTGCTCTGTTACATACTCCCACTGTATAAACACAAAACACGGCGATATGGTGTACGACAACTACTCTCCCTCCTCAACCCATAGTCCTAGGCTCATATATGGCCTCCACACCACTATTGCTATCTCATCAATGGCCACCCTCCAGTAATCTACTGAATCTGTATGATGGTATGTTAGGGGCTCGGCCCACCTGTATGCCACTAGCTCCTCCACCTGTCTCTCTCTCCGCCCTAATGACCTCAGCATGATAATGTGCTCCCAAGCCCACACCTGTAACAATGTAGGGAACCCAATGCTCCTCCCCTACCGACTGCCACCCTGGTACACTATCTGGTGGAGGTCTCGGTACAACTCAGCCAACATCAAAAAACCCCACGTCGCTGGGTGCCCTGCATCCACTATCTGCATCACCACTGGAATCAACGCTAGTGGCACTCTTGTACCACCCGCATCTGGGGAAATATACCCCGAAACTAGCCCTAACACGTAAAAATAGATCCTCCTCTTCGTCGCTACCCGATTTAAATGCTCATCCAGCGCAAACTATCCCCGTCGGATCCTATACTCAACTCCTGGCCTCATTAGTCTCTGAATGGTCACATCCGCTATCATCTCTCTCGTCGCCATGACTGGCGTCCCCCGTACCAATAATCTGTATATCCGATACACATCCTCTAGTGTCACCATCATCTCCCCTGTCGGCAGGTAGAACGTCGTCGTCTCACTATGCCATCTCTTGCATAGCGCTGACCATCGCCATGTAAGTCCGGGTATGGGGCAACCTCACTAGGTACCCCAGTCTGATCGCCTCAATCCTTGCCCAGTCTATCGGTGTCAGCATCCCTCCCGCCCACAGCACTGCCGCTCGCTGCTCCCGTGATACTAAAGCATCCAGTGACCACTGCACACCACAAAATCGGTCAGATATCAGTCTTTCTATATTAGTTTTTCATCCTCCATCCCTCCCTTTACCTATCCCAACCCCTTTTTTAGCCTTTTGTTTCCCCGGCTGCGTTCTCGCAAAATCGCGATCCCGCGACTCTCGCAAATCCGCGTTCCCGTCGGCTTATCTTCCCATGGGTTCGCTTCTTTACCTTTCCTCATTTTTCTGTTTAATCCAACGATCTCGTGGTCGCGTTCTCGCCGCAAGAAAACCACATTCCCATTGCAACAAAATCGCATTCCTGTCGATTTATCTTTTTGCAGGATCGCATATTTTGGCTCTTCTCCCATCCCCATTGACTTGTGTTCCCGCGAACGCTTCCCCACCAACCTCCCATCTAGCATTCCCGCCAAACTATATTCCAACGAAAATGCACCTTTACCTGCCCTCACCTCTTCTCATCTCTAGTCGGTGGGAACGCGTTTTTACGCCCTGACTCGCGTTCCTTTTTGTGGGAACTCGATCCCGCTTGTATTCCCACGCTCCCGTAGAAACTCCTACCCCGAGATCGCGATCCCGCTCAAAATGTTTGCTACCCATTTTTGTCCTACGCAGCTAAGCTACTATTGCAGGATCGTGATCCCGCTGATCCCGCTCACGTTCCCACCTGACCCAAGCCTGCGGGATCGCGTTTTCACTTTCGCGAGAATGTAATAAATTTTAAAGAAAGCAAAACCAAGATAAGGTTTTCAACCCTACCGATCGATCTAGTGTCCCCTGTACTTATACCCGTCGCACAATGTCCGCCCGGTGCTCTGGTCGCCCATGGCCGGCCATCGTAATCTCCAATGTAGATCTCCTCACATCAATATCTCCTCGTCTGTCTAAGTGCAAATGAACCTTCCTAGCCCCCTTTCGGCCCCTTATAGCCCCCCCGGTGCCTTGACTACCCCTCTTGGTCCCCCCCCCCCCCCCTTCTTCAAAAACATTCTCATTTCTTTGTTTTTCTTTTGTTTGCTTTTCTTTTCTACTTGTGGGTTACCCAGTATCGCTTCCACGCTACTTCCTCTAGGATTCCTGTGCAATGCTGGGGCAATCCTTGCGTGTTTTTTTTGCATCTGTTTGTCAGTCCTCTAGACCGTTGGTAAAAAGGCCTTGTTGTTCTTGGTAACCTTGGCAATTACCCAACTGTCCTATAGCAAATCTAATGCTCAACTACGTGGTGGTCCTTCTCTTTGAAGTATCCCCCCGCTCAACTCGCTTCAATGGATTCCATCCATCTCCATAATCCTCTCATCCCATCATCCCTTCCCTTATCCTGGATTCCTTTTTATGGCTCTCCGCTCCTTCATCCTCCACCTTCCCTAAAGTCTTAAGCTTATTTACTCTTGTGCCTTTGATTCTCCTTTATCATTCTCCCACAGTGAGAGTTTGAGCTAATTCAGCCCCTTCTCTTTTCCAATCTGAGTCTCCTTGCTTCTCCCAATTTTTTGTATTTTTCAAGAAGCCATCGAGCCTCGTCTTCTCTCTTCTTTGCCTTCTTGAAGGGGCATCTCTAAGTCTAGTCTCTCTTCTTCTTATCCGAGACTGGGGCAACCTTGTTGCTAAAACATCTTCCTCGTGTCGTCTCTATTCGAACTTCTTTGAAATAGTGTTGTCTCAACACTATGTCAAAGAGGGGAAAAATGTAGACACCTAAATTTGATTACACCGCTTTAGTAATCTTATTTAGCTATCTCTAAAGGCATCATTAATTAAATTTCTATTTAATTAATCCTTAGCCATCCCCTAGCTGATTAATTCAATTAATCATCTATAGTCCTAATTGATAAATCAAATAACCTATTATTTGTCAATTATTCCTATTCTCCTATCTAATTCCAAAAACCTCATTTATTAAATAAATCTATTTGATAAATAAAGCCCTCAAATCTAATAGCCCCTAACCTATCCTAAATCCTCCATTTAGCCTAATCCACCCCATCCACCCATACTAATCTAGCTTAGCCACTAACTCACCCACCCTCATTAATGCCATCCACTTGCACATCTCTAACATCCTTAATCTAATCCTAACCCAAGCCTAATCCCCCCCCTAACCTTGTCACATTCTCTAAGTGAGCTTAAGACTTTCCTAATCCAAGCAAAGTCAACAATCTCAACTCCCTCCAAAATATCCCAACCATAAGCCTTCAATGCTCTTACAAAGCCATAAATGGCTTTTACATCCTCACTCATGACTCTTACATCCTCAACCACCCTCATCAAGCCTTTGACCAACCCTTATCCTATCCTCTCTCACTCATCCTCCTTGTGACAAGTGTCACCTCCCTATTGGTGCTAAACAAGAACAATCCATGTGCTCCCCTTTAAGTGCATCCTAGCCCTCCTTAAGCTTTCATCTCTCCTTGCATCTTAGCCCTCTATCCCTCAAGCCCTTAGCCTATAAATTGAACCCTCCTCCTTCACTAAAATCATCCACCTTCCATGCAAAGTTATAATGCTATTTTGAGAGCTCATAAACTACCAAAATACCATTATAATGGCAAAATCACTTCATAACTCCATTGTTGAAACCTTGTTTCACTCACTCCACCCATCCATTTGAAGTTTGAAGCACAACTTGTGATTATACATTCCTACAATCAAGGACAAATCTATTGCATCATTGTGTTATGCCATTTGGAGCTTACCATTCTTGGTTTGCCTCCATTTTTGGTGATAACAAATCAATCCTATCATAAGTGTTTACTTGTTTTTAGTATTGAGAATGCTTTTTATACATTAGTGTTCATTTTACTCTACTAATATAGGTGATACACTTACGTATAATGATTTGATGATTGTTGCAATAATATAACTTAATACTTACCCTCTTATGAATAATTGAAAATCTGAAGACAAAGTTTATCAACTCATTAGAAGTGCTCTTAAATAACTTTATTTTAAATATTATAATTACATTACGATGTATTAAGGTTGTTAAGGTATTGTGTATAAGAGGTTATGCGTTAATGTTTTGATATCCTATGATTCGAGACTTACTACATTGTTTGACTATTTAAACATTGATTTATACTACGATGATATGAGATGTTTCACCTTATGATGATGATGTTAATTATGGTACCTTGATGTTTAGGTTATATGTATTCAAATAGTCCAATATGCTTTATTAATGATGTTTATGATATTTTGGGTATATGTATGCATTATGATGATTATTTCGGTGTTTTAATTCGAATTGATGAATATTTTATGATGATTCAATTATGAGATTAGGGATGTTAATCTATGTGCATAAATAGATTTAAATAAAATTTGTAATGTTTTGATCAATTTGGTTATGTAAATTTGTTATATATATATATATTATTGAACTATTGATATTCACATTGAGTGTGCAGGAATTTAACCACATAATTAATTGGAGAAACAATAATCGACCCTATGTGCAAACTGTAAGACTGAGGTTGAATCCAATAAAGTGATTTGAACCTCGTTGTCAAGTGTTTAATTTGTATCATAATCTGATTATATGTGTATCATTCTTTATTTTATGATGTGTTGAATGCTACGTAAAAGTAAATCTTATAGTGTCACTTGACACTCATTATATGCATATGTGTACTGACATGTCCATTAAGGTTAGCAATGTTACCTATTAACCTAAGACTGATTTAGTTAGTAACCTAAATTAGTTTCCCTTAATTAGGGTTTAATGGGAAGGTTAGATCCTAAGGGCTTTCGGAGATCAAATATTTCAAGTCACTTGTATAGGTCATAAATTGATCCTAGAAGCCAAATTTAATGTAAGCCAAGTGCCCAAGTGGTATGTGTATGGGTTAGGAACCTTTTCCACCATTCTATAACTTCCCAGCAACATTTATGACCCCTAAAATATCTCAATTTCTCTTTTGTGCAAAAATGGACCATCTCCATGAGGTTACCCAAGTTTATACTCTTGAAAAAGGGTTGCCTTGATGATAGGGGCAAGTGGGAAGACCAAAGGCATCTTAGAGTCAAGATTGGAGTTATTGCTATTTTGGGTGGGTGACTTTAGAAGCTATTTAGTGGCCTTTTTGAAGAGATGAGGTTGTTCACCCATTCTCTACATTTAGAGAATTCAAGTTTGGAATTGGAAAAAGCAGAGGATTTAGCTCATCTCAAAACTCATTCTTGCCATATCCTTTGTGAAGGTAGGTTCTCCATTGCCATGGTTATGTTCATTTGTTCATTGCTTCTATGTGTAAATGTCTTGCATATTGTAGCATGTTTGTATGTTGTATCATGTGAGGGATGGGTATTGTGGGTTTTTACTTGCATTGTTTCATGTATTTTTTTCTCTTTTCTTTTTTGGGGAAACAGTGAGGGGAGTGTTGGCATTACTCACTTCCAATAGGGTAGAAGTGGTCATGTATGAGAGAAGGGGTTAGTTAGACTCCAATTTAGTGCAGAGTCTCTTCTCATGTTGAGAAGAGGGAGGAAGCAAGGTGTTATGGGCCCTTTCTTGTCAATGCAAAACTAAGTTTGTTTTGGAGAAATAAGGAGAGAAAGCAATGGAAGTTTATGTGATTTGGTAGCCTTGGAAGATGCATATGATTTGTGTTCTTCATTGACTTCTCCTACCTGGAAAAATCCACCTTCTCCCTAGTCATAGGTTCAATATGAAACATATTGTGCATACCTTGGATGGGAATTGCATGTTGAGTTATATCATTATGTTTGGATTCAGAATGTCACTCGGTCAGTTACAATTTCTCCTAGCTCAATGGGTGGCCTTTTGGGGCCTAGGATGGGAGATGAGCTCTCCATGGTTGTTCTATGTATTTTGCAGATTGCTTGGATAGTTTCCTGATGGAGCAACCTGGTTTTGGAGTTTTGATGATGTTCCTTGAGTCACCTTGTGAGGATATTTATCCATTATTTCAATCTCTTGTGCATTTTTACATTCAAGTAATGAGGAAGGAATTGTATCTTGATTTTGATTATGAAATGGATCCAATATTGTGAATTGAATATTTATTAATAAGAGAAAGTCATTCCATAAAGAATTATGCATGACTTTATAGTGTAACATATCCCTTGTAGTTTCATGATTGATTTTTGCTTTCGAAGGTAATGGAAAAACACAATAGCTAATGTTGAATTTACTCTTCATTTATCTCTGTGTAAATTGGAATTGCAACAAAAAGGAAATACTACTATTAGTAAGCTCATGGTTCGTGTAAAGTTCTATTAAGTCTAAACATACATAGGACCCTATTATTCTTGATTAATTCAATGCTCAATTTAATACATGTACTCCATTGTTCATTTTAAATTTGGTGGAATAGACACACTAATAGATATCTAGGTGCAAGAAGACCTAGAGAAACTAAAACATTTAATCCATAGTTTTCTTAAAGTTGTTAAAATGTTTATCTAAGCCCTTGAAAAATTAAATTGTGTATATCAAAATTATACTATCCTTATGCTTTCCCAATACTTACCTAATCTAAAAGTTCATACTAATAGTCACTAGGGAAGGAAATAAGGAAAATTCATAAAAGAGCCCAATATGCATATTCCTCATACATTCTCTAGGAGGGCACTTTTGCTCTTTGGAAAATGTATGGGCAATATTATTGTCCTCAAAAGAGAAACATAGAATATCCTTTAAAGATCCCCTTTCAAATGTTAAATGTATATTTTGAACCTAAATACTAAGTGGGACATAAATACAAAGTAGTTAACACATACCCCTTCAAACAAATCCATCATCAAATTCAAATAAAAATAAGATTATAAAAATAAAAACTATGAGGCAAGTAGAGGAATGGATGTCCTCACCCTCCTAATTTAACTCCAAGCAGACCTGCACATGAAAAGGGAGCAAAGTCAACATTCACTAATAAAACAAACCCAAACAAAGAAACAATCCACTTACCTCTATGCGCCCCCATTAAAGCTTGATATAAAAGCCCCACTTTTATTGGTGGGGAACCCAACCAACCAAATCAAATCACCCTTTTTTTAATTCCATAAGTCAGGCATACTTCCTCCCTTCTAGTATGTTGACTTGGGCGGGATTGGGAGCTTCGCATTAAACATTCTTTTTCAAACCTTACCTTGCCTCGTTTACACTCCTCCCAACATGTCCCTCCTCATTCATATCCTCTCCTCACCAACTCTATTTCCAGTCAAATTTAACCCCCTGCACTCACGTCATGATGAGCTTGGGCAATGGGAAATGGCTACCCAGCCAGTTATTTCGACTGGTTGGGGGCCCTGTCCTCTTTGTCCTGCATGTCTGTATTCTGAATCCCCTTGATCATCCCCATTGAAGTTGGCGCATGGATAGGACATGTTGCCAAGATTAGATAGCACTATTCTTTTCTAAATTACTGCGCCCATTTTAGAGTGATGTCACCTTGGGAAAGGGGTGTAGTGATTTTAGGTGGGAGAAATTGGGTTTAAGTTAATACATATGTTAAGTTTTAAATGTTTTGTTTTGGGTTATCATAACTTGTGTGTTAGTTTTTTTTTTTCAAATTAGTTAGGAGTGGACTAAAATAAAAGGGGAGTGAAACTTTAAAATAAAATTGAGGAAAGGAAATAATATAAGTTATATTATGATTTTAAAATTGTATTATCATTAAAGAAAAATAAATATAAATATATAAAAATTTGTATTATTATTTTAATAACAATATTCTAATATATAAATACCTTAAATCAATTGAGAATGATGAAGCTATAGTATACCTGATTAAACGACTATCATGCCATGTAGTCGAACACTATCTTTGTGATGGTGATAAGATGTACTTAAAATTGTTAATGGTAAACTCTATGTCATAAGAACATATGTATAAAATAATGGCAATAAAGTTAGGAAATAAACAATAGAAAATTAAATAATTATAAATAAATCATGAATTAACCTAGTGATCTAGGTGGTCTTGGATTATAAAGATAAAGTTGAAATGCATTAGTTGTAATGCTAATAAAAGAAAGAAAACTCAAGGGTTAATCAAATAATTAGGTATATATCTAACGAATCGATTTAGAATGGTATTTTATAAGCAAGAAGTTGATGAGTTTATAATTAGTAGGATAAATAATCACACAAAAATTCAATTAAGTAATTTTAGAGCATAATAGATGGATATCAAAAATGGGTAAAGTGTCTATACTTAGAAATGAAAAGTCAAGTGGAATTGAACCATGATGGTGCATATGTTAAAATCTTCTAAATCTAGCCAGAATGGTGCATATGTCAAAAAGACACTTAGGTTGAGCAGAGCTATGTATTTGAACAAGTAGATTGACAAGGAGTTAGCATAATGGAGTATGCAGTATTTTACATATGCTTGGTATAACTAAGCATATATGTAGTATACATGTGCACCTATCCAGTAGACATAAAATATATAGTGAATTTTTTGAATTTAATTCCCAATACAAGTATGGGAAAGTAGAGACTTCAAACATCTCCTCGATTGAATCACCAAGTTGGGAGCCTATAGTCGATCCTCGTTATGGTGATTTAATTCCTAGCAAATTAACTTTAAATTTAAACATACAAGAAGGGACAAAAGAAACATAAATTACATAGCAGCATTCACCCAAAAGACTGATAATAACCAGGGAAATTGAGGCACTCCAGACAATTAATCAACCATTCATTTTTATTGTTTTATTATGTTCGTTGTCTATGTATAAAAGCATGAAGTTGTGAAAATTTTGGAACCTACTTTGTTTCTTGAGATTGTGTGTTGAAGATGTCCTCTAATGAATGAGCATAAGTCTTCCCAAGCTTCCAATCCACCCTAATCTAGCCTCCTTCTACTTCTTGATTCTCCAAATTATTTGTGTAGGTTTTTCCTCCTATGTTCAAACTATAGTTTCAACATATATTTCCTTCTTTTTTTCTTTGTTTGGAAGCTCTAGATTCATAGAGAGAAATTGTGGTTATGGTTTTTTGTGTCCATTGGAACCATTCATAGAATTTTTTTAATTTAATAAGTCCCCTATTTGTTTGTGTTTAGAAATTTATTTAATATTTCCCGATAATTTCTAGTTACCAAATGTATAAGGAGGTCATGACCCAAAGGTTCCTTATTATGTATTGGCTGACTTGTGCCATCTTATCTCAAAGATCATAGGTTCCATTCTTGTGACCTTTTCCACTCCTAGTCTTTAAATTTCCTACCAAGTTTTAGGCTTAAGTTTTAATTCCTTTAAAGGACTCTTAGAGAGTTGTGTAGGTAAGTTGGTTGAGGTGAGATTGTATGAATGGTGGGTTTAAGTTGGTTTGAATCTTTTGCTAATCTCTTTAATTCTTTTATTTATGCATGAAATTTCATACAACTCAAGCATACACATAAATATATATATATATACATTTTTACTCGGGCATATATGTGTGCACCCATATATACTTGGGTAAATATGTATTTTTGGACATACAACCAAAAATCAATAAAGATAAAATTAAATCATCCTTAAACCAACAAAAATGGATATAAGAATCCCTCAAGACCCCAATTTGCGTAATTGACTCCTCTATAAGGAATTCTAGGCTCAAGGTGCCTTAGTGGATCATGGTTTTAGCTCTAGATCAATAGATATTATAGAGGATTTGTACTTATTCTTGCAAACACTTGCATCATTGAGCAATGCACATAAATATCTACACATAATCTCATGATATATCATTTAGTACTATAAGCATCAAGTGTTTTGGTGGGGTTAGAATCCTAGAATCCTCATATGAAAAACACATAAAGTATACATAAATAAAAAATGTATCTCTAAGAATCTCATTCAAAGTAACATCACATATCCTATCACTAACTTCAAACATAAATCTAGTATCTCATAATAAGTCTAAAATCAAGTCCCTAAGGTGGTACTACACATTGTTATTACTAATATTACACATTGATCTTGTCAATTATTATACATTGTAGTCAATTATTATGCTAGGGAGAAGGCTATTGTTGTTGTTCACAAGGGTTAAGGTGATTCTACTGAGAACAAAGAAGGATCTAAGAGAAGGACCAAAGTTAATACCAGGAAGATGGCCACAAGTGCCACTTCACATATTAGTCAAATTAAGGAGTATGCTAGCAGTGTAGTTATTGAAAAACATGGGATGATTCCTAATTTTTTCCTTGTTCTCTCTTTTTCTTTTGCATTTTTTGTTAGTGGTTGGGATGGTTTCTTTTTGTTGATGGCTTTGTTCAACTACTAGCTCTGTCTCTTTTCTTTCTCATTTTGTCTTATGTGCTTAATGTTGAATCTTTAGGATCTTTTGTACAAGGTTTCAAGGGCCCTCCAAAACATGTTTTCTTAAGAAAAAATGTTTCTTTCTACTTTATAAAATATTCACCAAGTGTGATCCAAATGTAAATATTGTTTTAGTCAATATCGTAACATTGTATCATTGTATAGAGTATATATTGGAGTATTTTTTGTTATTCATTAGAATCGTTGTTGTTAGTCTTTTGTTGTATAACTTAGAAGGAATGTTATTATATACTAAGAATGATTTGTTATTTTGTAATGAGATTATTTAGAAAAATAAGTATCATTTGTGAAACTGATATTTATTTTGTAAACATGCTAAATTCATTAATAATAATTTAATATCAATGCATTTGTCAAAGTCATTGGAATGAAAATTTGAAATTATACTATTTTCACATCACATTGTTTGTTAGCATCCACCCCAATGCCAAATATATTTATTGTTAGGCATAAGATTATGTAACAACTCTAAAAGTTAGAGTAATAGTTTGAATATGTTTAGATTGACAACACATAATATTTGTCATTATGCAATAAGAACTTTGTGAAAACTCTATTATAATGGGTTATTGTTGCTAAAGTTTGAAGAATGTGGCTATAAAGAGTGGCTTTTATAGATATACAAAATATATTTTTTTGTACATGTTTGTCCATCCTTTAGGCTTCGATGGAGTGTCAAAGGGTGGGGAAAGGATGGAAATAAAGAAGTACCCACATCCATGAAAAACTAAGAAAGGTCAAGAATGGCATGCCCTAAAATTTGTGGAGCAAAACACAACAATTTTTTATTTTTTATTTTATTTTATTTTATTTTAAATTTATTTTTATTTTTAAACAATCTTGAAGATAAGATGTACAAATCTATACTTGTCATGAACATCCATAGAATGATGCATTGTCTGAGTAATAAGGTATGCCTTCACTGAGTGATAAGTTAGCATAGGGGATGGGTTGCTCTACAATCAAGATCCCTAGATTTTTTCCTCAAGGAATCACCTGTTTGTAACAAATTTTCATCTGCCATATTTTACTTAGGACCTTATCAATGCATAAGGAATTTCAATTCTCCTTGGGTGATAGTGGTTGCGAAGTTACAAATGTGGAGAAGTTTATCATGGTTCAATTCCACTTGACTTTTCATTTCTAAGTATAAACACTTTACCCATTTTTGATATCCATCTATTATGCTCTTTAATTACTTAATTGAATTTTTGTGTGATTATTTATCCTACTAATTATAAACTCATCAACTTCTTGCTTATAAAATACCATTCTAAATCGATCCATTAGATATATACCTAATTATTTGATTAACCCTTGAGTTTTCTTTCTTTTATTAACATTACAACTAATGCATTTCAACTTTATCTCTATAATCCAAGACCGCCTAGGTCACTAGGTTAATTCATGATTTATTTATAATTATTTAATTTTCTATTGTTTATTTCCTAACTTTATTGCCATTATTTTATACATATGTTCTTATGACATAGAGTTTACCATTAACAATTTTAAGTACATCTTATCACCATCAGAAAGATAGTGTTTGGCTACATGGCATGATAGTCTTTTAATCAGGTATACTATAGCTTCATCATTCTCAATTTATTTAGGGTATTTATATATTAGAATATTGTTATTAAAATAATAATACAAATTTTTATATATTTATATTTATTTTTCTTTAATGAAAATACAATTTTAAAATCATAATATAACTTATATTATTTCCTTTCCTCAATTTTATTTTAAAGTTTCACTCCCCTTTTATTTTAATCCACTCCTAACTAATTTGAAGAAAAAAAAACTAACACACAAGTTATGATAACCCAAAATAAAATATTTAAAACTTAACATATGTATTAACTTAAACCCAATTTCTCCCACCTAAAATCACTACACCCCTTTCCCAAGGTGACATCACTCTAAAATTGGCGCAGTAATTTAGAAAAGAACAGTGCTATCTAATCTTGGCGGTGTGTCCTATCCATGCACCAACTTCAATGGGGATGATCAAGGGGATTCAGAATACGGATATGCAAGACAGAGAGGACGGGGCCCCCAACCAGTCAAAATAACTGGCTGGGTAGTTGTTTCCTTTCTCAAGCCCTGTGTCATCTGTCTTTTTGATGGCTTTTTCCACTATCAAAGGTAGGAGTTCCTTTTTGCACTCTTAGAGACATAACTTGAGCATCTGAACTCCAATTTGGGAATTCTTTATATTGTTAGAAAGGTCTTTTCAAGCTCTTTCTAGTGATACTAGTTGTTTTTCCAAAAAAAATTCCGTGCACATTCTATTCACTCTTTTGTATTTTTGCATTCTGGTGGATATCTTAGTTGTTTCAAGTTTGAGGATCGATTTTGTTGCTTTAGATGATTCATCATGACTTGTATTATCTATTGTATTAGTCTTATATCTCTTCTAGTCTATTTAGACATCATTGTATGCATTTTTGCAAATGCACTCAAATAAAGTGTCATATTCCATCTGTATTTTTATTTCAGTTGTTTTGCCTTCTGATTCTTGTAGTGTCATTTGAGGAAACTCATGCATATTATTTGTATTCTTAGGATTCATTATATCTTGTTCCTTATTGTACATGAACTACTCTAATTAAAGTGCCATGGTGGGTTGATGTTGTTTGAGCAATCAGATATTTCGTAATTAACTCTAGTTTGTTTAAGTTCAACTTTAGGCATGTAATAATTAATTATTTTATTAATTATTATGATGCAACCTAGGTTAGACCTTTTTAGGGTTTCAATCTTCTTTATAAGGATGATCTCTTTCTAATTATTAACCGGATTCACTTTTAATTATAACAATCTCTTTTTTTGCTTATCAAGAATGTCTAATCTATGGATTTGGGAATTCCAATCTCCATAGCTTTTGCTTCTCTCTTTCCATGATAGTTGTTTGCATGCAAGTCATTCTTGGGAGATGTGGGGTTGATCTATCATCAACTTCATAGTATTAGAGCTCCAGATCTTCATGGCCCTGTTCTATTCGTGGGAGATTTGGCATCAATTTTTAGATCAATTTTTAGATCTGTGGGAGAGAGGCTTTCATAGCACTGTGAGCCCAATGAACGTCTTCTTTGACCTCAGAACACTCGAAAATGGCCATTTTCATATAAAATATGTCTAGTTTGGATGTTGTTGAAATCTGAAGCAATTTTTTGTTTTGCACCCAGGTAGTTTGACTTGGGCACACAATTCGAGTTGGTGAGATTTTTATTTATTTATTTATCAACAATGTATTTCAAATTTTTTTTTGTAGAAGAAATCACATGAATGAGGCACTTTTTTGGACAATCGCAGGGCATGCAAGCTTGTACTACCTGTCAGTGATCCTAACTCCTTGGCTTGTGAGCAGTCTTTTTCAACACATGCATAACATATGTGCAAAGACATAAATTTTTGGGAGATCCCGTGTTAATTTTGGTGCTCATGTGCTTTAGTGACTTTTTGGGCATCTTTCTTGTCTTTAAATGGTTCTCACACATTTTTCAAAGAAATGGGTTGCATTTTTGAGTTTGGGATATCTTCTAAGTTTTTTGGTAGATTTATAGTGATTTTTATTGGAGATTCAACCCCTAATTGGGTCGACATTAGTTATTCACACTCTCACTAAACTTTGGCATCCCATGACTCTCGTTGTTTGTATTGTATGTTTGGCATGAACCCATCAACGGATGTGATTAGAGGATTTTCCTTTTTTGGTGTTTCTTTTTTGGGACTTCATTATCTTTTGCACGAAGGTTTGCAATCCACGAAGCGCCCTCACCTATGCCTTGGCCCTTGTACAACATCCTTCTTGGGCTTCTCCCTAATAGGCCACTCAGAACCTACGAATGCTTAGGGTTTACACTTGTCATATTTGGAGTTCGAGGATTTGCATTTGTTTTGGGGCAAAGCGCACATGGAAGCACTTTATTTTTGGAAGGTACTGTGTTTTTTGTGGTTTAGAAAACATCAATGGTTTCTGCCCTTTTTCTTGAAAGACCACATGCATGATTTGAGGCCATATTTATTGGTGGAGTTTTTTATTTTGGAACTGCAACCTTGAGTGTCATGTTAGTTGTAGTCAGTGGCCCTTGAGCGACACATCAACCATAGTCAATGGCTCCATTACCTTTTTTGCTGATGGATATGGGCATTTTTCACTTTCATGCCTTGTCTTTTTGGTGAAACATGCCCATTTATTGAGCTCTTTGACATTTGATAGTTTCATTTTTTCCATCGAAGTATTTTTGTGGTGCTTTGAGTTTTTTTGTGTGGCCATGTGGACCACAACTTGGAGCCCTCTCACATTAGCTATCTTGGGCCCTCTCTATACTCACATCAAAGCCCATATGTCTTTACATTTGTGCACCTTCAAGGGGAGTAGATTTTGGAGTGCAGTTCTTGAGCTGACTTATGGGTGCATTTTATTGATGTGCTCTCTTGGAAATTGTCCCCATTTTTGTTGGAGAATATTGCATGTGAATGGGCATTTTTTGCCCTCCTGTGATTCCAAAGTGTTGGAAATGATTGAAATGATCATAAGAAAAGTTGTTGGAATAATAATGGACCTGGTAAAGAATGTCCTCAATCATTGTTTTGTCATTGATGTCAAACTTGCTACTTGCAGGGATGACAATTGCTTTAATGATCCAAATACTATCAATTAGTTGATTGTCAAGGTGGAGGCAATCAATAAGATGTAACTAGAACATCTAGAGAAAGGTTGAAGTTATGATGTTGTAATGAAGTACAAGGATCAACTAAACCATTGATGAAAAAGTGTATTTGATGACATACTATAAGATACAAAGAATGGGCACATTGAAACATATCTAAGTCTTTTGTAAAGCTCAAACTAAGTTCATTAGAGAGAAGGAGCCGAGAAAGCTAGTAAGAGCCGAGCAAATTCTTAGTTAAGTACCGAGCAAGTTCAGATGCCGAGCAAAACCAAGTGCCAAGCAAAACCAAGTGCCGAGCAGAACCAAGTGCCGAGCATAGCCAAGTGCCAAGCAGAACCAAGTACCAAGCAAAACCAAGTGCCGAGCAAAACCAAGTGCCGAGCAGAACCAAGTGCCAAGCAGGTATAGGTGTCGAGTAACATAGAGGTGCCGAGCACCAGTAACTCAATAATGCCGAGTTGCTGCATTATTTTGGAAATCGAAGATTCGCCAGATCTAAGCCGACAAGGTTGTTATCTAGAATTTTGTGAATTAAAAGGAAGATAAGAACGATGAGCTAGTGGCACAAAACACCATGTAGAACATTTTTAAGATACAACTGGTGAAGTTTCTAGAAGAGAACAAGATATAGGGTAGATACATTGTATCCTACCTAATCCATTTTGAAACCCTAAAATTGGAGAGGGAGAATTGAGCGGCAAAGGAAAATCAGACTTCTATATAAGAAGACATAAGTTAATGAAAAGAACAGAGAGGGATAGTAAGAGAGAGAGTCGTGGTCAAGCATAAAAGCATGAAATGCTGAAGAATGTGCTAAGGAGAAGATAGCACAGGAACTCTGTTTGGATAGATGACCACAAGGATGATTGCATTGGCAAGATGAGTAAGAAGACTCAAGAAGACAAAGTTTGAGAGGGAGGCAAGCAGTCAGAGCTGAAGAGATTGAAGCCAAGCATAAGGATTGAACTGAAAAGAGTGATCTGAAATCTGCAAAGTATGCTGTAAGTTATATCAGATCAAAAGACCATTATCATTACTTTCTAGCAATTGTAATAGTAAGATAAATCCTATGGACTTAGGTTGGTTTAACAGCCATTAGATAAATCCTTTAACAAGGTGACATTCCAAGTGAATGTTCTAAAGACCTTTAATCAGGCCCATTCCTAACAGTTTGGTAAAATCCTCTAACAAGGTCACATTTAACAGTGTGTTGTAAGCCTTTAATAGGGCAGGCTTTTAACAGGGCATCACTTCAGAAGAGTGAGAATCAAGTAGCATGTTACTGGTGGTTTTTTCCAAATTAGGTTTCCACGTAAATCATTGTGTCATGTGTTGATCTTGAATGTTTTATCTTTGCATGTTGATTTACAGTAATTTTCTTATATGACTGATTTAAGTTTGAACAGATGAAAAGGGTATGGAATCATTAAAAGTATTAAAAAGATATTAATAGGGCAGTTGGACCTTGAATAACTGATTCACCCCCCCTCTCGTTTATTCTAAAGAATTCTAACAATTGGTATCAAAGCTTGACTGCTGATTCAGTTTAAAGGGACTACTAGCAGAAAAGATCAAAATGCCAAAGAGAGAAGTTCGCAAGCTCAACAAAGACAACTTTGTTGCATGGAAAAGTTTGATGAAGATACATCTTGGATCCATAGGGGATTATGCCCAAAATTCAATTGTCACTAAACATGTAGATCCAACAAGTGCTCCTACTACAGAAGACATGAAAAACAAGCAAGAACACAACCAGACAATGCTGGAAATTGCCTCTGCACTCAGCTATGCTGAATTTGATGATATCAAAGGATGTGACACCGCATTCAAAATGTGGAAAGCCCTATTAGACATCTATGGAGGAGATCAGGATATACAAAGAGGAAAAAGAGAAAGTCTCAGAGGAAAGTTTGATGATATGAAAATGGAAGACAATGAGAATGCTGCTCAGTTTATGGTGCAAGAATAAAGGAAGTGGTAAGTGCAATAAGATGCTTGAATGGTCAACTGGATGAAGATACTGTTAATAGTAAGTTCTTAAGAACCTTGCTCCCTATCTATGCTATGAGAGTATCAGCAATACAAGAGCTAAGATGTATACCAAGAAATAATCTAAGCTTTGAAGGTATAATAGGTAGACTCACTGCATTTGAGTTATCTAACTTTGACAACTATAAACCTGAAAATGTTGAATCTGCTTTTAAGGCCAAGTTATCACTGAAAGATGCTGAATAGATGAAATCAAGGAAAGGAAGAAAAATGAAGTATGTATCTAGTGACAGTAGCACTGATGAGGAAGATGTGGAACAATTGGAAGCATTGCTCGCTAGAAGATTTCACAGGGGCAAAGGAAAGTTCAAAGGTAAGATGCCTATCATTTGTTTCAATTGCAATGAAGTAGGTCATATTGATGCAAGGTGTCCACAGAAAAAGGATTCCAAGGAAGGCAACAAATACAAGAACAGAAGAGATGATGACAAGAGAGATTACAAAGAAAAAGGTAAGAAGTGTTATATTGTTGAAGAAATTTCTGATGACAATGATGATGAAGTTGTTTATGTAGCCATGAAGGACCAATCTAATGAAGAAGAAGCCATAGCACTGGTGACATGTATAAACAAGAATGACAGATAGATCATAGACAGTGGATGCTCACATCACATGACAGGAGACAAAAGTAAGTTTGTTAACTTTACTCAGTATGATGGAAATAGTGTTAGATTTGGTAATGATGCACCATGTCAAATCAAAGGAAAAGGTTCCATTAAGCTCATGGAAGAAATTTCATGTGACAATGCATACTATGTTGAAGGATTAAACTACAATTTACTGAGTGTCTCACAGTTAGGCAATATAGGTTGCAAAGTGGAATTTGGAAACAAAACTGCAAAAATCTATGAGAATGATGGAAAACGGATAGGAAAAGGAGATCAAACAAAGAGTAATTTGTTTTACCTTGATATGGATGATGTTTCTTGTCTATCTGCAAAATTTGATGATGAATGGTTATGGCATAGAAGATTATGTCATGTCAACTTTGACAATCTAGTCAACATCGGTAAAATGAAGAAAGTCAGAGGTCTACCAAAATTGAAAAAGCCTGATAATATCATGTGCAAACAATGTCAGCTAGGAAAGATGACAAAATCAAGTTTCAAAAGCAAAAACTATACATCTAAAGAGATACTCGAGTTAGTTCACACTGACTTATGTGGTCCAATGGAAATACAAAGCTATAGAGGAGATAAATACATAATGTTATTTGTTGATGACTATTCCAAGATGATGACTATCATATTCTTAAAACAAAAATCTGATGCTTTTCAAATGTTTAAGTGGTATGTGACTAGAGTTGAAAAGGAAACTGGAAAAAGCTTGAAATGCCTAAGATCAGATAGAGGTGGTGAATTTACATCAAATGAATTCAAGATATTCTGTAATGACAAAGGGATCAAAAGACAAATGTCAGCTCCTAGAACTCCCCCACAAAATGGAATTGCTGAAAGAAGAAATAGACTTGTAATTGATTGTGCCAGGACATTAATGATGGAAAAGAATGTTGCTCTAAAATACTGGAGAGAAGTTGTAAGCGTACTGTTCATACACTGAACCAAGTACAAGTCAAGAAAGCTACAAATACAACACCTTTTGAATTATGGTATGGTTACTCACCAAATGTAAAACATTTCAAAGTGTTAGGTTGCAAATGTTTTATCCTTAAAGATGTTAGAAATGGAAAATTTGATGCAAAAAGTGATGAAGTTATATTTCTCGGTTACTCCACAAGAAGTAAGGCATATAAGTGTTTGAATATTAACACTAACAAAATTGTGGAATGTGCAAATGTAAATTTTGATGAGCACATAGAAGTCCAAGCTGAAGAACCAAAGAAAATGGAAGAATACAGAACCTTTGTATATTCTTATGAAGGAATGAATGTTGATGAGGATGATGTCAATCAAATTGAAAATCAACAACAAGTGTCAGTTTTAGCTGATTCACAACCAGTGAATGCGGAGTTGCATTTAGAAGCCGAGTTACAGAATGAAAAAAATGCACAATCTAATTCTGAAGACAATACACATAATGAAGAACAACCTGACAATGAAGTGCATAGTGATCTTGAATCTGAAAGATCAAACATGGAAACAAGGACAGAGCCAAGGTTATCCAAATATGTAAAAAGACATCACTCTGCTAAACAAATAATTGGTGACAAAGATGCAAGACCAATGACAAGGAATAGACTAAGACATGAATCATGTCTGATCAGCAAATCTGAACCCAAGATAGTATACGGTGCATTACAAGATGGCGACTGGTATAAAGCTATGGAAGAAGAAATTGATCAAATAATAAAAAATAAAACCTGGAGTTTGGTTCCCAGACCAACTGACAAGAATGCGATTGGCACCAAATGGGTATTCAAAAACAAACTAGATGAGAATGGTGAGATCACCAGAAACAAAGCCAGATTAGTATGTAAGGGTTATGCTCAAGAAGAAGGAATAGACTATGGAGAAACATTCGCTCTTGTTGCTAGAATGGAAGGAGTAAGAACTTTACTTGCATATGCTGCCTACAAAGATTTTAAAGTCTATTAGATGGATGTAAAATCTGCCTTCTTAAATGGTATACTAGAAGAAGAAGTCTACATTGAAAAACTAGAAGGATTTGTTGATGAAAACAACAGGGATATGGTGTATAAGTTACAAAAAGCACTCTATGGTTTGAAACAAGCACCTAGAGCATGGTATGAGAGACTTCACAAGTATCTAGTGCAAATTGGATTTGAAAAAACTGATGATAACAGCAACATGTACATCAAAGCAGAAGAAGGTAAAGACATTATTGTATCTAAAATCTTTGTGGATGACATAGTGTTTGGAGGTAAGGAAGTACTTTGCAAAGGCCTTGCTGATAAAATGAAACATGAATTTGAGAGGTCTATGTTTGGAGAAATCAATTTTTTTGTTGGATTGCAAGTATATCAACTCAAACATGGAATATTTGTTACACAATCAAAGTACATCAAAGAAATTCTTAAAACATTTGGATTGGAGGAATCCAAACTAGTCAGCACACCAATGGCCACAGGAAATAAGCTATCCAAAAATGATGAGTCAGCTGAAGTCAATCAAACAATGTACAGATCCATGATTGGAAAACTACAATATTTTGTACATAGTAGACCAGACATAGCATTAGTAGTTGGAATAGTGGCTAGGTTCTCTGCTAATCCTAAAGAAAATCATCTCATAGCAGTAAAAAGAATAATGAGATATCTCAAAGGGACTGATGACTTTGGTCTATACTACAAAAAGAATAGAAAATTTGAACTCAATGCATATACAGGCGCAGACTGGGGAGGAAACATTGATGACAAAAAAAGCACAAGTGGAGGTGCATTATTTCTAGGTAAAAGGCTAGTTACCTGGACTAGCAAGAAACAAACATGTATATCTCAATCCACTGCAAAGTCAGAATATGTGGCAGCTGCAGTCAATTATACAAACATTGTATGGCTCACACATCTATTGAATGGAATGAAAGAAGAAGTAAGAAAACCGGTGATATTGTATTGTGATAATACAAGTGCTATAAATATGTCCAAAAATCCAGTGATGCATGCAAAAACCAAGCATATTGCAATCAAGTATCATTATGTCAGAGAATTGGTAGAAGACAAACAAGTGAAATTGGAATACATTCACACAAAGGAACAAACTGCAGATATCTTCACCAAACAGTTGCCCAAGGATGCCTATGAATATCTTAGAGGCAAGTTGGGGGTTTATACCCCTAAGTCAAGCAGTTTAAGACAACAAGGAAGCTGCCTTGGATCAACAGGAATAAATCATTGAAATATTAATAGGTTGATGCAAAGGATGACAGCAAGAACAGACACTCCAAATTAGTCACTAGCATGGTGATAGAGGGAGAAAAAAAACAAGAAGCCAAAGCTTATATACCACATCTTTGGCATTTATGTCAAAGAGGGAGAAATATGCAAAAAACTGATCAATGCAAAGAAAGAGGGAGATATATATGAAAGAGGGAGATATATGTGATCAATAGTGAAAATGCAGCAAGCCAACGTATACAATCTTGGTGGTAACTGAATTGATTACTTGATCAGTTTGGTTTTCCATCAATGCCAAAGAGGGAGATTGTTGGAAATGATTGAAATGATCATAAGAAAAGTTGTTGGAATAATAATAGAACTGGTAAAGAATGTCCTCAATCATTTTTTTGTCATTGATGTCAAACTTGCTACTTATAGGGATGACAATTGCTTTAATGATCCAAATACTATCAATTAGTTGATTGTCAAGGTGGAGGCAATCAATAAGATGTAACTAGAACACCTAGAGAAAGGTTGAAGTTATGATGTTGTAATGAAGTACAAGGATCAGCTAAGCCATTGATGAAAAAGTGTATCTGATGACATACTATAAGATACAAAGAATGGGCACATTGAAACATATCTAAGTCTTTTGTAAAGCTCAAACTAAGTTCATTAGAGAGAAGGAACCGAGCAAGCTAGTAAGAGCCGAGCAAATTTTTAGTTAAGTGCCGAGCAAGTTCAGATGCCGAGCAAAACCAAGTGTCAAGCAGAACCAAGTTCCGAGCAAAACCAAGTGCCGAGCAAAACCAAGTGCCAAGCAGGTATAGGTGCCGAGTAATACAGAGGTGTCGAGCACCAGTAACTCAATAATGTCGAGTTGCTGCATTATTTTAGAAATCGAAGATTCGCCAGATCTAAGCTAACAAGGTTGTTATCTAAAAGTTTGTGAATTAAAAGGAAGATAAGAATGATGAGCTGGTGGCATAGAACACCATGTAGAACATTTTTAAGATACAACCGACGAAGTTTCTAGAAGAGAACAAGATATAGGGTAGATACATTGTATCCTACCTAATCCATTTTGAAACCCTAAAATTGGAGATGGAGAATTGAGCGGCAAAGGAAAATCAGACTTCTATATAAGAAGACATAAGTTAATGAAAAGAATATAGGCGGATAGTGAGAGAGAGAGTCGTGGTCAAGCATAAAAGCATGAAATGCTGAAGAATGTGCTAAGGAGAAGATAGCACAGGAACTCTGTTTGGATAGACGACCACAAGGATGATTGCATTGGCAAGATGAGTAAGAAGACTCAAGAAGATGAAGCTTGAGAGGGAAAGTAGTCAGAGCTAAAGAGATTGAAGCCAAGCATAAGGATTGAACTGAAAAGAGTGATCTGAAATCTGCAAAGTATGTTGTAAGTTATATTAGATCAAAAGACCATTATCGTTACTTTCTAGCAATTGTAACAGTAAGATAAATCCTATGGACTTAGGTTGGTTTAACAGCCATTAGATAAATCCTTTAACAAGGTGACATCCCAAGTGAATGTTCTAAAGACCTTTAATCAGGCCCATTCCTAACAGTTTGGTAAAATCCTCTAACAAGGTCACATTTAACAGTGTGGTGTAAGCCTTTAACAGGGCAGGCTTTTAACAGGGCATCACTTCAGAAGAGTGAGAATCAAGTAGCATGTTACTGGTGGTTTTTCCCAAATCGGGTTTCCACGTAAATCATTATGTCATGTGTTGATCTTGAATGTTTTATCTTTGCATGTTGATTTACAGTAATTTGCTTATATGACTGATTTAAGTTTGAACAGATGAAAAGGGTATGGAATCATTAAAAGTATTAAAAAGATATTAATAGGGCAGTTGGACCTTGAATAACTGATTCACCCCCCCTCTCAATTATTCTAAAGAATTCTAACACAAAGGAGCCATGGTTAGTACCAACTCCTATGTTACCACCTATGTAAGTGCCATCAACTCTATTTCCACCCTGGACAGAACATGTACTTTTTCTTGGCCACGGGATTTGTTTTTCCAGCATCGGCCCTTTGATCCAGCGATAATGACTTTTTTGACATCTTTGTCTTGTTTTTGATGGCTGGATTTTTTTTTCTAGTAGGGGTCATTTTTAAGGATTTTTTTGCCTCAATGGCCATATGACCATCAAATTTATGCTTGTCACTTGTTGACATCATCTTTGCATCAGCGTTCTTGTTTGCTCTTCAGGCCTTATTTGGACCTACCTTCAATTTTTTGCTCATATCTCGGGCACACCAACTTCGTTTACTAGTAATGAGATATTGCCAAAAAGCTAGTTCTGAGTCTGTCACAATGGTACAAGTGATTTTTAGTTTTGATATTTTTTGATGGCTTTTTCTGCTATCAAAGTCAAGGGTACAATTTTACACTCTGGGAGACATATCTTGAGCATCTGATCTCTGATTTGGAAATTATTAATATCATTGGAAAGGTGTTTTTGAGCTATTTCCATTGATGTTGGTTATTGTTCTAGATTCTACTCCAGGCGCATTCTATTCAATTTTTTGTATTTATGCATTCTTGTGGATATCTTGGCTATTTTAGGTCTGGGGATCAATTTCATTGCTTTAGATGATTCATCACGACTTGTACTATCTATTGTATTAGTCTTATGTCTCTTCTAGTCTATTTATACATCATTTGTATGCATTATTACAAATACACTAAGATAAAGTGTCATACTAAATCTATATTTTGTTTCAGTTGTTTTGCCTTGTTTTGCCTTCTGATTCAAGCAGTGTCATCTGAGGACACTCATATAGATTATTGTATTCTTAGGATTCACCATATCTTGTGCCTTATTTTACATCCACTAATCTAATTAAATGCCATGGGGGGTTGATGTTTTTCCTTTGTTTTCCATCTTCCTTTGTCCAGTGAGCTTTCCATTTGTGGCATTAGCCTCATGACATGTCTGAGATTAATCACCTCGGTACACACATATGTACTCTTTTGTGCATATTGATCATTGTTCCTTGACATGGAGTTCTTTTGGCCCACTTTTCTAATTTTCTATCACCTCACACTTGTCTGCATTAAGGGGGTTCTTCTATTGTTTCTCATGCTTCCCTGGTTCAATGGAGTGAGCTGTGTATTCAATTTTTATTCCTATGTACTAGGCAGATGCAGTGGCTGGCTACCTATGCATTTCAGTGAGATGGGTCATTTACCATATAGACACTTTTCTTTTCATTCCTACTTTGGTTGTAGCCTTCCATGTTTGATTGATTAACTCTTCAGGTATTGGTGTTTCATGTTATCTGTATCTTCAAGTTTCATTATTTGTCTTTGTGTTCCTCCTAAGTCGATGCAAATTATAATCTTCTCTACTTGGTTGGGTTCTATTTTAGTGGAGGTTTTTCAAATCAACAATTTCTTTCAACAGATTTTTGTAGCTTCTACATGATGCTTCAGTGGTGTTCTTCATGATTATCTTTTGCTCCTATCTTCTAGGAAATTCCCTAGTTTGGAGGCTTCTTCAGTCCTTCACTAGTTTCTTTCAGCATGTTTTTCCATCTCTTTTTGGAGTAGGGTTTTTCCCATGAGGTTTTTTCTATTTCTCCTCTTTTTAGAGATTTGTTTGTGCTTGGGCACCTCATCGAACCTTTGTTTTTTGGGAACTAAATTTACTTTTAGTAGTAGTTTCTAGGTTTTTGGCTACTCCCTAAGTTTATCTTGGCAAGAGGGGGGGGGGGGTGTTAGAGTAATTAGATATTTCCTAATTAACACTAGTTTGCTTAAGATAAACTTTAGGCATCTAATAATTAATTATTTTTTAATTATTATGATGCAACCTAGGTTAGACCTTTTTAGGATTTTGATCTCCTTTATGAGGAAAAACTCTCTTTATAATTATTAACCGGATTTACTTTTGATTATAGCAATCTCTCTTTTTGCTTATCAAGAATGTCTCATCTATGGATCTAGGAATTCCAACCTCCATAGCTTTTGCTTCTCTCTTTCTGTGACAGGTGTTTGCATGCAGGTGATTCTTGGGAGCTATGGGGTTAATCTTCATCAACTTCAACACTTTATACTTTCTAGTACCTTTCTTTTGTCTTCTAGAAAAGTTAGTTCCCATCTCTTTTTCTTCATCACCAGGTTCTTCTTCAACTTTTTCTTTGAAATCCATTTCATATTTTCTCTTTTCATCACCAAATGTTCTCACCTCAAACATTGTCAATGTTCCAAACAATTTCTCCTTCGTAAAATTCTTCGAATCATAAACTTCTTCAATAGCCAAAACTTTTTGACTATAATTGTCAGGTAATGTCATCAAAATCTTCTCCATAGAATCTTCATTTGTTATGTTTTTGCCATGATTCTTGATTTAATTAACCATACTTTCAACTGTCTAAAAGTAACTCTTGATTCAATCACCATCTTCCATTATAATATTTTCATAATGCTTTTTTGTAGTTAGTTTCTTAGCAAGCTTCACCGTATCATTTGCTTCATGTATTTCCCTCAATTTTTCCCAAGCAGTCTTCAAAGAAATAACTTCATCAAGTCTCAATATAGATAAAACACTAGTACTTACATACATTTCCTTTCATTGTCCTCATATGCTTCAATTTCATGTGGAGTTTGTAAGCCATTCTAAGGGAACACATGCAAAGTCTCTACTTTCTTCTTAGTCTTGTAAATACTAATTGATATTAAATAACCTTTCATCTAGTCTTTCCATGAATTGCAATCTAATCCATCAAACATAAGGATATTCAATTCATGCACCATCATATCTTCATCAAGTCGTTAAGCTCAATACCAAGGAATCAAAATCTAACACTAATTATCGAGTAGGTTGAATTATTGAGAGGGGGTAAATCAATTATCCTGACACACTTCAGATCTTTTGATTATAACACAATAATTCACTAATATAAAGATTAGCATAAACACACAAGAACACCAATGTAATCAAAACCAAGATTTACATAGAAAACTTAAACTGGGGAAAACTAAGAAGAATCTAATTCTTGTGAAAAGCAAAACATTGATTAAGGTGTTCTTTCACAAGAATGATAAATGCTTGAAATGTTCACTATAATATGAGAAAGGGTATTGCTAATAGGCAAGCTGCTAGGATGGGCATGTCCCAAAAATACAAAGAAGGCACACTATCAAAAGGATTATATCAAGTACATGAAAGAAGAAATATGAACCACCACAAAATCAAGTTGTCAAGCCTTTGCAATTCAAGTATACAATTGTGTGCACCTCCCTGAATCAACTAAATGAGTAGGCTCATGCTACCACCACATTTATCTCATAAATAAGAAACAAGATCACATTAATTAAATTAAATATATTAAATTCATAGACTCATGTACATCCCTCTTGAAATGATCTTCTATATGTAATTGATGCATGCCACAAATCTATCCACTAAAACATATTTGAGACAGGACATACCACCTCAAGCATTGCAATGATCCTCAAGCATACCAAAATGCCATAGTGGTCACGGGTACCAATAGTTATGATTCAACATGCTAAGAATTGTTGTTTGGACCAAAATCGATCCGCGCATATCACAAAAGATCAGCCAAAACACGATCCAAAGGAATGATGAAAATGATCAGTGAGGTACAAAATGGAAAAACAATTAATGCTCATGTAATGGTAACACAAGCAACAAATACACCGCATAAGCATCAAGCTATTGGTACACAACTATCGACACACCAAAGGTTGAGATAAGGATGTTTACATCAATGACAATCATCGACCTTGCATTCTAACAAAATAATATTAGTGTCACTTATTTCAAGGATATCACTCCTGCAAAGAGGTCTTTTAAGAATAATAATGATCTTTCTCCTAGAATGTCTCTTCCTAATAGGGATCATTTGGTGCTAAAGGATGATAGCATGATTATTTTTCCTAACCATAAACCACTTTTTGTGAATTTCATTGATATTTTTTTAATCGATGAGGCTTTAATGAGTTATATTTTCCTTTTCCTAAAGATCCTCCTACTCACAAGGATATTTTTTTTAAAAGAAGAATTCCAATTCTTATGGATACCTTACCTTCTTCTAATAAGTAAGCATTGTTAACCCACAATATTACTTCTCCCATGGTATATTTTTCGTGTGAAGACAACTCTAATACTCCTATTAATTTTTCATTATAAATTATTAAATATTGTCTTCCCAAATCAAAAATACCTTGGTCCAAGAGACTAAGCATGGTACCCCTCTATATCTTCGTTTTCCAACTACTACTCATCATAATCATCAATATCTTTGGAACAAGGTTAATTTATGCATTTCATTCATGAGTTATTGCATGCTATAACATTAAGTGCAGACAAAAACTTAGATAAGAAAAATTCTAATCAATTAAATGCAAAATTTGTTAATGGGATTAAGCATCTCCCTATAGAGATCAATCCCCCTAGTATGCATTCCTCCACAACACCCTTTAATCAAGTTCTTCCACCTTCCAAACCTAACAAATGTCATATGAGTAACTATAACATGATTCCTACATAAACCTATGATAGACAAGATCTTGAGAAGATGGACCAATATCCTATAGATCTTCCTCCTTCACAAGTCAGTAGATTTACATTGCAAGAAAATGTTGTTCTCAACCCTTTTCTAGACTTCGTCACTCATTCCTTCTCTAAGAAAAACACGTCTCACTAGCACTATAAATGTAATACCTTAGCATTTATTTTCCTATTGTATTGCTCTCCATTATTTAAATTTAGTACCTTAAATCATTTGGGGCTATTCATTTTGCATAACATGAATTGTAAGAATCATAATATGTTGTTTTCCGTGTCTTCTCTTGGGTAGAAAATTGATTGTATCACATCCGTTTCTCCTTTCAAATGATCCAATATCTATTTGTTGGTCAACTCTTTTATAATATTATGTCCTATCATGTATTAACTTGTAGTTCAGGATCTTTCTCTCTAATGAGATTGGTATCCTCATTATAATTTATTCCTTGCTTGGAAGTGTTACAAATGCTTTAGAATAACTGAGGGGGGGGGGGGGTGGGGGGGGGGGGTGGGGGGTGAATCAGTTATTCAAGGTCTAGATGTTCTAATAAAACTAAGTATAGTAAGCTCATTTAAACTAACCATGCATCCAAGCTAAACATTCTTCTTAGCAAGTTACTACTAAATCAACATGCAGGAATAAGACATGAAAGATCAACACATAACACAATGATTTACGTGGAAACCCAATTTGGAAAAAACCACCAGTAACATGCTACTCATTTCTGAGGGGGTGAATCAATTATTCAAGGTCTAGATGTCCTAATAAAACTAAGTATAGTAAGCTCATTTAAACTAACCATGCATCCAAGCTAAACATTCTTCTTAGCAAGTTACTACTAAATCAACATGCAGGAATAAGACATGAAAGATCAACACATAACACAATGATTTACGTGGAAACCCAATTTGGAAAAAATCACTAGTAACATGCTACTCATTTCTCACTCTTCTGAAGTGATGCCATGTGAAAGGCCTACCCTATTAAAGGCTACAAAACACATGTTAAATGTGACCTGGTTAAAGGATTTCAACCACCCTGTTAGAAGTAGGCTTGGTTAAAGGACTTTAGAACATTCACTTGGAATGTCACCTTGTTAAAGGATTTACAAAATGGTTCTTAAACCAACCTAAGTCCATAGGATTTTTACCGTAACTGATACAATTGTTAGAGAGTAACAATAAGGGCTTTTGATCTAATATAACTCACAACATAACTTGTAGATTTCAGATCTCAATTCAGTTCACAAAACTGCCTGACTTTCAGTCTCTGCAGCTCTGACAACTTGTCCTCCTTTCAAGCTTTCTATCCCTGAGTCTCCATGCTCATTGTGCCAATGTAATCACCTCTATGGTCACCTATCAAAAAAAAGTCTCTATACTCTATTCCTCCCTCTCAATGTCTTCTTCTTAAAATCGCATTCTATCTCCAACCAACCACTCTTGCTTCTTGACCTGTTACTTCTTAAATAGAAGTCTGGAATACTTTTCTTGCATGGATTAGGTAAGATACAATATATCTTCCCCTTATTTTGTTCCTTCTAGAAACATCATGTAAAATCCACCTGAATTTTCCAAATAATGGTTAACCTAAAATTTTGTGCCACTAGCTCATCATCCTTATCTTCCATCTGGTTCACAAAATTTAAGGTAACAAACTTATTAGCTCAGATTTGGTGCATCTTTGACTTTTCAAATAATGCAGTAGCTTGGCACTATTTGAATTTCTGATGCTTAGCACATACTGTGTTACTCGGCATCAACTAAGTTTTTTTTATGCTTGGCACCTATTGTGGATTCACTCAGCATTAACTAAATTTTACTGATGCTCGACACCTATTGCATTTTTATCTAGCTTGACACTTTAACTTGCTTGGCACCTTCTGTCTCACTTGCCACACACTAGATTTTGCATTTTCTCGGCACTTACTGATAATCTGCTCAGCATGAACTAACTTGCTCGGCACCCACTAATGAATTTGGTCAAGCTTTGCAGATAGCTTTGTTACAACTTATTCTTCAGGAGTTTCTAAGTGAAGCCAACCTCTATATCTTCAAGTGTATTATGAATACATCATTTTACCATTGTCTTAACTGATCCTTGTACTTCATTACAAAACCATAACTCCACCTTTCCCTTAGGTACTTTTGTTACATCTTATTAAATTCTCTTCATCAATCAACTAAGTGATAGTACTTGGATCTTATAAGCAATTGTCATTCCAGAAAATAGCAGGTTTGAAATCAGTGACAAAACAATGTTTGAAAACATTCTTTATCAACAATCTCCCTTCTTCAATAATGATCTTTTCAATCAGATCTTCAACAATCTCCCTCTTTGGCATTGATGACAAACCAAACTGATCAACCAAGTTATCAAAATGTTAAGTTTTTAAAAAAAGTCAAATGCCAAACAGAAAACTTTGTAGCCAAAACTATTCATTCTATCAGCAACTTTGAATTTCTTATGAATCCTTCTAAATTCTGTAAGTAACTCCGTCTTTCAAATTATTAGGAATATTGTCTTCTCCTTTTTTGTTTGTTCTACTCCCTCTCTGATTTGTTATCCTAACCGATTCCTTTGCTTTTGCTTCTCCCTCTTAACTGTTGTTTCCTTTCTCCTTCCTTTATGTTGTTTTCTGCTATTTCTCCCTCTAGATATTTGATCATGTAGATTTGCTATTTCTCCCTCTACATGTCTGATTAGATTTTGTTATTTCTCCATCTTTGACAAAAATGCCAAAGATATATTATGTTAGCATTTTATTATGCGTGTAGCATTTGTAGGAACTCCAATTTCTCCCTCTGTCACCTTGCTTGTGATTGATTTTAATTACTTCAGGTAAACCCTAAAGTAAGTATCCTCTACATCAATTTATATCATTTCAGCAATCAACTCATTTGATGCAGGGCAGTCTTGCTATTACTTAAACAACTTTGGATAGGGGTATCACCCCTAACTTACCTCTAAGATATTCAGATGCATCTTTGGGTAATGGTTTTATGAACATGTCAACAATTTTTTCCTTTGAGTTGACATATTTCATCTTCACTTGCTTGTCTTCCACCAGTTCTCTTACATAGTGATACTTAATTGCAATGTGCTTTGTTTTGGCATGCATCATAGGGTCTTTTGATATGTTCATGGCACTTGTGTTATCACAATAGAGTATCACAGGTTCAATTATCTCTTCCTTCATGCCTTCCAATAGGTGTTTGATCCATACAATATTGGTGCAGTTGATTATAGTAGCAACATACTCAACTTCAGCTGTGGATTGTGAGGTACAACTTTACTTTTTGCTAGTCAAAGTGACTAATCTTTTACCTAAGAAAAGTGCTCCTCCACTGGTGCTTTTTCTATCATCTATATTACCTCCCCAACCTACATCAGTGTAGGCATTCAACTCAATCTTTCCACTCCTCTTGTAGTATAAGCCAAATTCATCTGTTCCTTTTAGGTAACTCATTATTCTTTTTACTGCCATAAGATGGTTTTCTCTTGGGTTTGCAAAAAATCTTGCCACTATTCCAATAGATAATACAATGTCTATTCTGCTATGTACAAAATACTATAACTTTCCAATCATTGATCTACACATTGTCTGATTTACTTCACCTGACTCATCATTCTTGGATAACTTATGTCCTGTTACCATTGGTGTACTAACTAGTTTTGAATCCTTTAAGCCAAATTTTTTGAGTATCTCATTGATATATTTTGATTAAGTCACAAATATGCCATGTTTCAGTTGATGTACTTGTAATCCAACAAAGAATTTGATTTCCACAAACATTGACATCTCAAACTCATGTTTCATCTTATCAGCAAAATTTTGGCATAGTGCATCTTTTCCTCCAAATATTATATCATTAACAAAGATTTCAGATATCAAAATGTCTTTACCTTTTTCTACTTTGATATACACATTGTTGTTGTCATTTGTTCTCTCAAATCCTATCTTCACTAAATATTTGTGAAGTCTCTTATACCATGCTCTAGGCGCTTGTTTCAAACCATAGAGTGCTTTATGCAATTTGCAAACCATATCCTTGTTGTCATCAACAAATCCCTATGGTTGTTTTATGTAGACTTATTCTTCCAGTATACCATTCAGAAAAGCAGACTTAACATCCATTTTATAGACTTTAAAACCTTTGGAAGCAGCCTTGCAATAGGGGCAAATGTTTCCCCATAGTCCAATCCTTCTTATGCATAACCTTTGTAGACTAGTCTAGCCTTATTTCTTGTGATCTCACCATTCTCATCTAGCTTGTTCCTAAATACCCACTTGGTACCAATCACATTCTTATCAGTTGGTCTTGGAACTAGAGTCCAAATTTTGTTCTTTTCTATCTGCTTAATCTCTTCTTCCATAGCTTTACACCAGTCATCATCTTGTAGTGCATCTTTCACTATTTTGGGTTCAATCTTGCTTAGCATACATGATTCATTTCTTAGTTTTTTCCTTGTCATTGGTCTAGCTTCCTTGTCACCAATGATTTTTTCTTCAGGGTGATGTCTTCTCACATACTTAGATAGCCATGGTTCTGTCTTTGTTTCCATGTTTGGTCTTTCAGCTTCAGAGTCACAGTGCACATCTTTTTCAGGTATTTCATCATCTCTTTCATGTATACTAATTTCAAAATCAGAATGTGCATTTTCTTCATTCTGTGACTTGGCTTCTGAATGCAACTCGACATTCACTAGTTGTGACTTGGCAGATACTAAAACTTGTTGTTGATTCCTGACTTGATTGGCAACTTCTTCTTCAACAAGCATTCCTTCATAGAAGTATACAAAGGATCTGTACTCTTCTGGTTTCTTAATGGATTCATTAACTTGAACTGTTGTATGCTCATCAAAATTTACATTTGCACTCTCTACAATTTTGTTAGTGTTAGTATTTAAACACTTATATGCTTTACTTCTAGTGGAGTATCCAAGGAATATGCCTTCATCACTCTTTGCATCAAACTTGCCATTTCTAGAATCTTAAAGAATATAGCATCTACAACCAAACACTTTGAAATGTTTTACATTGGGTGAGTGACCATACCATAATTCAAAAGGTGTTGCATTTGTACCTTTCTTGATTTGTACTCGATTCAGGGTATAGATAGCTATACTTACAGCTTCTCTCTAGTACTTTAGAGCAACATTCTTCTCCATCATTAATGTTCTGGCATAGTCCATCACTAATCTATTCCTCCTCTCTGCAATTCCATTATATGGGGGAGTTCTAGGTGCTGATGTTTGTCTTTTAATTCCTTTGTCATTACAAAATGTCTCAAATTATTTTGATGTAAACTCTCCTCCTCTGTCTAATCTTAGCAAATTCAAACCCTTTCCTATTTCTTTCTCAACCTTGGCCAAGTACCACTAAAATATTTGAAATGCATCAAATTTTTGCCTCAAGAACATGACAATCATCATCCTAGAGTAGTCATCAACAAACAACATTATTTATTCATCTCCTTTGTAACTTTGCACTTCTATTGGGCCACATAAATTAGTATGGACTAACTTTAGTACTTCTTTGGAAATGTAGGTTTTACTTTTGAAACTTGACTGGGTCATCTTTCCTAGCTAACACTGTTTGCACATTGTATTGTTAGGCTTCTTTAGTTTAGGCAAACCTCTTACTTTCTTCATTTTGCTGATGCTACTCAGATTATCAAAGTTGACATGACACAACCTTTTATGCCATAGCCACACATCATCAAATCTAACATTAAGACATGTTGCATCCTCCATATCTAGGTAAAATGGATTACTCCTAATTTGGTCCCCTTTTCATATGAGATTTCCATCAGTGTCGTAGATTTTGGTAGTTTTGTTTTCAAATTCTACTTTGCATCCTACATTGCTTAATTGTGACGCACTCAGTAGATTGTAGTTCAATCCTTCAACATAGCATGCATTATCACATGAAATTTTCTCTATAAGCTTAATGGAACCTTTTCCTTTGATTAGACATGGAGCATCATTTCCAAATCTAACACCATTTCCATCATACTGAGTTAAGGTAACAAACTTACTTTTATCTCCTGTCATGTAATGTGAGCATCCACTGTCTATGATCCACCTATCATTCTTGTTTACAAAGGTTACTAGTGTTGTTGCCTCATCTTCATTTGACTCATCCTTCATGGCTAGATAGACTACCTCATCATCATTTTCATCAGAATACCCTTCTTCAACAATGTAGCATTTTTTGCCTTTGTCTTTGTAATCTCTGCTATCATCTTCTCTTCTCTTCTTGTTCTTGTTGCCTTCTCTGTAGTTCTTTTTCTGTGTGCATCTTGTAGCAATATGTCCTACTTCATTGCAATTAAAACAAATGATAGGCAGCTTACATTTGAATTTATCTTTTCCTTTGTGAAATCTTCTGGCCATCAATGCTTCCAATTATTCCACATCTTCTTCATCTATGTTGTTGCCACTAGATGCATATTTTATTGCCACCCAAACTTCTTATTGCACTTACTACTTCCTTTATTCTAGAGGCATATTGAGCAATGTTCTCACCTTCCTCCATTCTCATGTCATCAAACTTTCCTCTGAGGTTTTCTCTTTTTTCTCTTTGGACATTATGATCTCCTCCATAAATATCTGTCAAGGCTTTCCACATCTTGAATGCAGTGTTACATCCCTTGATGTCATCAAATTTAGCATAGTTGAAGGTAGAGGCAATCTCTAGCATTGCTTGATTATGCTCCTTCTTTTTCTTCATATCTTTTGCAGTAGGGACACCAGCTAGCTCAATGTGTTTTACTTTCACCTATTGATCCTAAGTGCAACTTCATTAAACTTTGCCATGCAACGAAGTTATCTTTGTTAAACTTGGGAACTTGTCTCTTAGGCATCTTGATCTTTTCTACTTCTAGTACCTTTAAACCAAATCAACAAATGGCTCTGATATCAATTGTTAGAAATTCTTTAGAATAACTAAGAGGGGGGTGAATCAGTTATTCAAAGTCCAGATGTCCTAATAAAAATTTTTCATTAAGTATAGTGATCCCATTTAAACTAACCATGCATCCAAGCTAAACATTCTTCTTAGCAAGTTGTTGATAAATCAACATGCAGGAATAAGACATGAAAGATCAACACATAACACAGTGGTTTACGTGGAAACCCAATTTGGGAAAAACCACTAGTAACATGCTACTCCTTTCTCACTCTTCTGAAGTGATGCCATGTGAAAGGCCTGCCCTATTAAAGGCTACAAAACATACTGTTAAATGTGACCTAGTTAAAGGATTTCAACCACCCTGTTAGAAGTGGGCCTGGTTAAAGGACTTTAGAACATTCACTTGGAATGTCACCATGTTAAAGGATTTACAAGATGGTTGTTAAACCAACCTAAGTCCATAGGATTTTACCCTAACTGATACAATTGTTAGAGAGTAACAATAAGGGCTTTTGATCTGATATAACTCACAGCATAAGTTGCAAATTTTAGATCTCAATTTAGTTCACAAAATTGCCTGGCTTTCAATCTTTGCAACTTTGACAACTTGTCCTTCTTTCAAGATTTGTCTCCATGAGTCTCCATGCTCATTGTGCCAATGCAATCACCTCTGTGATCACCTATCGAAGTAGAGTCTCTATACTTTGTTCCTCCCTCTTGATGTCTTCTTCTTAACATCGCATCTATCTGCAACCAACCACTCTTGCTTCTTGACCTGTTACTTCTTAAATAGAAGTTTGGAATACTTTTCTTGCTCTAATCTTCCTACTCTTATTTTGGATTCGAATGGATTAGGTAAGATACAATGTATCTTCCCCTTATCTTATTCCTTCTAGAAACATCATGTAAAATCCACCTGAATTCACCCAAAAATGGTTAACCTAAAATTTTGTGCCACCAACTCATCATCCTTATCTTTCATCTGGTTCACAAAATTCAAGGTAACAAACTTGTCGGCTTAGATCTGGCAAATCTTTGACTTTTCAAATAATGCAGTAGCTTGGCACTATTGAATTTCTGATGCTCACCACATACCGTGTTACTCAGCAACAAATAATTTTTTCTGATGCACAAAACCTATCATGGATTCATTCAACATCAAATAAATTTTACTGATGCTCGACACCTATAGCAGTTTTGTCTAGCTTGGCACCTGAACTTGCTCGGCACCTTCTGTCTCACTCGGCACATATAGATTTTGCATTTGCTCGACACCCACTAATAAATTTAGTCAAGCTTTGCGGACAGCTTTGTTACAACTTATTCTTCTAGAGTTTTTAAGTGTAGCCAACCTTTGTATCTTCAAGTGTATTATCAATACATCATTTTACCATTGTCTTAACTAATCCTTATACTTCATTACAAAACCATAACTCAACCTTTCCCTTAGGTACTTTTGTTACATCTTATTGGTTAAATTCTCTTCATCAATCAACTAAGTGATAGTACTTGAATCTTATAAGCAATTGTCATTCCAACAAATAGCAAGTTTGACATCAGTGACAAAACAATGATTGAAAACATTCTTTATCAACAATCTCCCTTCTTTGCAAACAATCTCCCTTCTTCAATAATGATCTTTTCAATCAGATCTTCAACAGGAAGTGCATATCTTGTATAATTGGGTTGACTACTAAGTTGACGTAATGTAGTACCACCTTTCTATCTCCTCGACATCTCTTTATGGATTTGTATTATTTCATGATGGTATATCCTTTATGGTATGAGATATTTTATTTCACGCAAGATACTTACATCTTTGCTTCACGTGGTTTTTCATATCTCCAAGGATATTTCTTCACAAATTAATCTTCCATATAATTTATATCATTTATCACTTTATTTGATAACTTGCTTACTTTATAATGAGATATCCTTTATGGCACAAATGTGTATTGTCATGTCCCCTAATTATGATATTATAGATAAATGAGATAAAAATACTTATAACAATCATTTTAATTAATACATTATATAATTTTAATTATTAAATACTAAACTACTTGAGGAATAAATAACTATGTAATAATTTAGATTATAAGTTTATTGTGAATAAATATAATTATATCAATATATTATTAAAGAATAAACAATAATATATTATTGATATAATAATAATATGTTACTAAGGTAACAACTAATAAATAATCTAATAAGGTTAAATAAAAAATAAACTATAATAATATAATAATCAATTATTAGACATATGTTAATAATATTTAATCTTAATATATAGTATCTAGACTCGATTAATTATCAATACAGTGTCAAAATATTGAGTAGTGATGAGGAGTCATGACTCGTGGATAAAAAGATATAAGTATCAGAATAATGAAGTAACCCTAGGATGGATATTGAATCAAAAATCATAACAATATGAACAGGAATAAATAAACTTATAGACTATTTATGAGGCAATGTATATTTGAAGGGAAAATTGAATTCAAATTATCAAGGGACATTTCAGTGGTATCAAAGCTAGTTCTCTTGTTAAGGGTTTTACCACCTCAGAGAAAAGATCAGAGACAAGGAAAGGTAGAGGCTTGATAAGACTATTGAGAATCAAAAGATAGAGTTAAGGATGGCCTTAAATTAGATTAATAAGATGAAGGAGAAGCTAAAGCAAACATCGAATAGAAGGAAGGAAATTTTACACCAAATAAATGACACAACATATCAGGAAGAAGTGATTGAGGAACTATCTGATGGAAATATGCCTTGAATACTGAAAAACAGATGAGGGAGAGAGCCCTAGAAAATGTAATGCCACAATTGCATGCTACATAAGTTGGTGGAGCAATGGAGAGACATGAGAAAATATTTGTACATAAATAGAGGGCATTGAATATCTTAACATGTAGATTAAGAGATGTCGGTATTGATGGACAAAGAATATGGAAGTAGATTTACAAGATCAAAGACCCTAAGGAGAGTATAAATATTAATGATACTGAGCCATAACAACATATTGAACTTGATAATCAAGATGACTTTGTTCAAACTTTATTGGATGAAGTACACAATATGGTCAATGATATTAGTGATAAAGAAAACAATGTTGCCATTGAAGATATTACTGGTGAAGACCCGTGAGATAAAGTGGAGAAAGATGAAGATGTTATGGCTGATACCAAGCCTAATACATAAGATCTAATACCAACCGAGTCAACACATACACATACCTAGCTATGCACCTATCATTGAATAAATTAATGAATACAACAAGCCTAAAACACAGAGTAAACCATCAAATGTAAATATTATTGTTCATTCTTTTATTACATGTTGTTCCAATGGATACAGACACTACACAAACCACTCAAGGAGGAGACACAAGTACCAAGCAATGAACAAGAGATGCTACTAATGGTACTACATAGTCAAATGTCCTTGATAATTTGAATTCAATTTTCCCTTCAAATATTCATTGTCTCATAAATAGTCTATAAGTTTATTTATTCCCATTCATATTTTATTGGCTTTTGATTCCATATCCATCCTAGGGTTACTTCATTGTCTTGATACTTGTATCTTTTTATCCAGAGTCATGACTCGTCGTGACTACTCAATATTTTTTACACTACATTGATTATTAATCGAGTCTAGTTACTATATATTAAGATTAAATATTATTAACATATGTATAATAATTGATTATTATATTATTATAGTTATTAGATTATTTATTAGTTATTACCTTACAAACATATTATGATTATATCAATAATATATTATTGTTTATTCTTTAATAATATATTTATATATTTATATTTATTCACAATAAACTTATAATCTAAATTATATATAGTTATTAACTCCTAGAATAATTTATTATATAATAATTATTATTATTGTATACAAAATCTCTTTATGTATTGATTAAAATAATTGTTATAAGTATTTTATCTCATTTATCTATTTATATATAATATCATAATTAAGGGACATTATAGTGGTATCAGAGCATGATCTGGTCATCCTATAAGCTACAATAAAATTATCCAGTAGAAGAAGACACCCATCATCGAAGATAGCGTACAGACATTAACTGAAATATTTAAGAAATATTATTAAGAGTGTACATTAGATAATCATGGACTTGAGCATTCCAACTTCTGTCCAAGATTTAATGAACAACGTTCACAAATGATAACAAAAACGTTACTCAAAAAGATGCAAAAATATTGTAAAGTAGTAATTTATACGATCAGAAGCCCAAGTAACCATGGACAAAGATTGCTCTAGAATAGACCATGGAGTACAGGTTGGGCACACGTAAAAAAATTGTTGTTGGATTTCAATACAACCCTAACTACAAACATATTATTCAACCCAACTCTTTCCCTAAGCGTAGATGATTAATTCATGACACATACTTTTTTTCATGGAATATTAATTGGAAATGTTGGTACGATAGTGGAAGAAATTAGATCAGTAATAAATAATCACCATTGGGTGAACAACCGATTCACATGCCATTATTTGGGTAACTAGACACAACCAAATCATGACTTTTGACAATAATGAGAAATATCACACTTCAATTTCTATTGGGATATTGAATTAAAAATCATAAAAATATGAATGGGAATAAATAAACTTATAGACTGTTTATGAGACAATGTATATTTGAAGGGAAAGTTTAATTCAAATTATCAAGGGACATTTCATGTATGTTTTGCATTAAGAGTCTTCTACGGTTTACAATTTTTTTTGTTAAAATTGCATATCTAGGATGCATCACATATTTTAGCTTGTTATCGCACTTGGGGAAAGATTTCATGTCTCTCCACTAAATCTTTTATAAGGATATACTTTCCTTAGTATAGTTCCATTTGTTGATCATGTAACATTATGTTCTTATAAGGAATTTCTTGTTTTGATTTGGGATTATCTCTTATATAAGTGGTGTGTATCCTTGACCGCAACCTTTACTTTATTTGTAAAATTGTGTTTACTTTGTGTTTCAAAGCACATTATCCTTCATCAAGAATCTAGTTTTTAGCTAGCATTAAGGGGGTAAAAGGGTGGGTTCTTGTTATTTTGTTCTCTTCATCTAGAAGATGTTATCTTTGTTGAAGGAACTCTTCCCACAAGTGGACTCTCTCTCTCTCTCTCTCTCTCTCTCTCTCTCTCTCTCTCTCTCTCTCTCTCTCTCTCTCTCTCTCTCTCTGTGGAATCCCCTATTCGTAACTTCCATTTTTTAATCTCTATGTAACTCCTAACCCCCCCACTCTCTCTCTCTCTGGAAATCCTCTATCCCCTAACTTTCATTTTTTAATCTCTATGTAACTCCTAACCTCTCTAAAAAATGGAACTAGCATAATGTAGCTTTCTAGCCTTTTTACTCTTCTTTCCTTCTCTTGACATGGATCGCCTAACATAACACAACCTATTAGCCTATTGGATTCATGGTCTCTCTCTTCTTTTTGTGCTCTGATAGCTATGCTAGTGAGTTAGATCATAGAGTTTTCTATTGTCTTTGGTCATAAACTTACCCTCTATATAGTCACTCATTTGCAATAGCTTTCTAGATATAGTATTAGTGGATGGAACACTTCTAATCAATGTATCCTCTACTAATGGATTTGAAGCTTTGCTTTCAATACTATTCCCTTTTTGTGTGTTATGTCTTTCATTTTTGTTTTGATTTGTTTTTGTGCCCTTGTGCATGGATTTTGAGTTAAGATCCTTTGTTTGGGGGAACACTTCCTTAAACTTAGTGTTATTTTACCTCTTTGGAATTTTCCCATGACCATCTCTATCATCATTCTTTCTCTCTTATATCTCATTGTTAACATGAGCATGAATTTTTCTCATACTATCACTAAAGCAGGGGCTAAATATATAGTCCTAAATTGTGCTCAATTTGAGGATCATTTTGTGCCTACTTTAGTGTATTATCTATGGTAGGACACCATGTTGCACTAAAATGGTACCTAAAGTCAATATAGGTCCTACACATCCTTAATCTTGCTTAAACTCAAGGATTATCTTATTTCTAAGCATGTTTTCTCATTTTCCATCCAATTCCACAATTCATTTTCTCACCAAGGACCTATCCACTTATTTTCATTCGTCATGATATGCCTTACCTTTGGAATGAGGCTCATCAAACATTCAAGATATCAACGCAAGGAGGCAAATCAAACAATCAAGAGAATTTTAGCATTCAAGTCATTATACTTCTCAAGTTGTCAAGGTGTCTTCTTCTATAGATTTAACTTCTTTTCCTACTGGATGCCAAGTAAAGAAGTTTTTTAATCAAGGAATGGGATCCACATTCATCCATCAAACTTCATTCTTCTCTTCTTTCTCTCCAATCAAACATTTTGGCCAATTACATCTATTCCATGAGCTTTTATTTTGTATGATTTCGTTTTGGAAATTTGTGTTTAGTCAAAGCTATTGCATCAACATAATTGATCACATCAAAGAAGTAATTGCATTTACAAGCATGATATGCTTCATTTTCTAGATCTAGCCTCTACTTCATGTACTTTTCCTTCATTTCAGTATTTATTCCTAAATAGGGGTTTGATTGAGGAAAACCTCTTTTCAACCTTATTCCCCATTTTTAATTTGCAATAAAAGCTTACAAAGCCACAAATTAATATTTGTATAGGAACAATTACAAATTTCATTAAAAAAATTGCCTAAAAGTGTTAAGAACAACTTAAGTTTCAATGTGCAAAATCGATGTCTCTTGTGATACTTCCTTCTCGTGTTTTTTAAAAACTGATTCCCGCCCTTGTCGCTTCGACTCCTATATGCAATGGTGTGTAGGAGACTTCTGGTCTGGCGGCTGCTCTTGCTGCGACCAAGCTCCTTGCATCCTCGGTCAGGGTTTCTAGCCCCCTTCCTGTAGTGATTTTCGATGGTTCTAGTGTGGTTGTTGTGGGCGCTTCTCCTACCATTTCTCGTGTGGTTGGTAGTTTCTCTGTTATCTCCTATGTAGATGTGGCGGCATTTGAAGTAGGTATTGCTCTGGCTTTGAGGAAGGGGCACCGTCTGGGTGTGTCTAGCCATGAGGCTATGTCTGTTCCTCTTTGTAAGCCGCTCTTGCTTCACCTTGACCCTGACATTGATGAGGAGATTAATACATTTATTGATGATTTCTCTGCTGGTGCTACTATCTTTTGTTTTAAGGGTTTTTGGCCCTCTCTTGTGGATCTGCATGCTTAGATTTCCAATTTTTGGGTACCAATCATTTCAGATTTAGTTCAGATCTACCCTGTGGCTAGGGGTTTTTTTATTGTGAAATTTGTTAATGCTGAGGATAGGGATTTTGTCCTGTGTCGTGGTTTCTCTTGGGAGGATTGGTTCTCCCTAATGGCCAAACCTTGGCATCTAGATTTTGACCCAACTAAGGAGTCCTTTGATAAGATTCCTCTTTGGGTGTGATTGTCGAATCTTCCTCTTCATCTATGGCAAGACTCAGTCTTGGAGGCTGTGGGGTAAGGCCTTGGGGATTTTTTAATGGTTGATTCGGTTCCTCCAATGGTTTTAGGACAACGTATGCCACATCCTTGTGGAGATGGATATCTCTAAAGGGCTCCCTGTTATGATTAAGTTGGCTTCTTCAAGTGGTTCCTGGATCCAACTTCTCAATTATGAAGGTATTCCCTTCAGATATAGGACGTGTCATAATACTAGTCATCTTACCACTCATTGCTCTTCTAATAAGGTTCGATCGAGGAAATCACCTTCTTGGTGGGTGGGGGTTTCAGATGATCATTATACAATCCAGAAAGTTGTTTCGGTTGGGGATGGGCTAGATAGTTCATTGCATAATGATCTCACTTTGGATGAGGATTATATTGCTGTCACGGATGTTGTGCATGGTGGCCCTTCTACAGTTTTGTCTCAAAGTGTTGTTGATGTTCTGTCTCATGCTGATTTTGTCGTTCTTGACTCTTTGCCTACTCTGAGTTAGAATTTTGGTGCTATTTTGGTTCCTGACTCTTTGCTACTGATTCTATCCAGATCACCATTGTTGGCTCTTCGACTGGGGGGTGTCTGGGGGTTAGCAGGGATAGGCAGAAAGTGGCGAGGAAGGTGGAGGATGGTTGGACTGTAGTTAAAGGGAAAAAAGGAAAGTCCTCCAAGCCCTCGTTTGATATGGCCTTACGCTCACAAAAGAAAGCACCAAAATGTAAATCTTGATGGTCTATGTGTTACTTGGGTTGTTTGCGCTTGTGTTGGGAACATTAGTGTGTCCCTTTAGTTAGTCAGGTGGTTTTCCACAATTGTTTAAGACTCATTGTTATTTCTTTCTTGTCCCTTTGTACAAGGTTTTGGGTCCTTTCAAAACGTATTTTTACTTAATCAAAACTGAAGTTTCAATGTGTCCCTAGTCACTAGATGATTTCCAATCTATCCTTGCCATTTTTATCTAAAATTTTGGAGGTGGTGTGTTTCATTATCTAATTTTCATTTATGCCAATTTCAACTTAATACGAATTCATATCAGTTTGTTTTTATCATCTTTTTAGTGACTTCTCTATTGCATTATTTATTCATTCTTTCACTTTCGTCATTGACATCCAAGGAAAGAGATATCGTATTCCCATTAAACCTATGAGTTAGCCCTTGAGCCTACTGGGGATATCCTTCCTAATGTGTAGATTATGAAGTGGGCAAAGATTTACATCATAACATTGCTTCCCATTTTCCCATCATAGAGTAGTTAAATGATAAATTTCAACACAAAACATAAAAATTAGAAGAGTAAACCAACACATAGCTCAAATATAAATATGAGAAAGGGAAATATGTAGCTAAAATTTGGACCCAAAAGTGTTGACACAATTGAAGAGAATCGTAGTCTTGAGGGCATCCAAATAGGCAAAAAGAAGAAAAAATGCAATCAAGAGGTGTTGTACGCATGTTTCCCAAGATTTTAGTGAAAATTTCTTGAACAAGATTGGAGGGGGTCTAGTAGAAGGGTTTTGGCCCATATAAACTCTAGAGTTGTCTATCTCAATTTTCTTCGTACATTTGTAACCACCTATGTTGCTAGATCTTCATCGACACACACAGAAGCCAAGAAATATGTATCAATTGTATAGAGGTTTGTCTAAAATAAACCTTGTGCTAGTGTTCTCATTATTTTAGTTTGCACATTTTTTAATGTCCTAAGGCTGGTGACATAAGAATTGTTGTGGTGCAAGAGGCTGAAGACTTGTAAATGATTGTTATGTGGAGCCTAATCAAACTTGAAGGTTAATTTTTCCCCGCTTCATTCGACACATTTTCCCCCCAAATTTTACAATGGGGGTTTGGGGGCAACACCCCCATGCTTTAAGGGTCAAGAGGCAATGCCCCTTGCGAGGTCCTAGGATCAGCAACCCCAAGCACGCTCCCTGTAATAAATGTATCTTTGTAAAAGGCATCAGTAGTTATATTTTCTATTGGTCAGCTTATTCTAGTTCTAATTTTGTGAATGACAAAAAACTTGTATAAAATGGTTAGGGTTAGCGATTTTATAATGTATGATGATTTATTAGCTTCTTGTAGCAATATTTAGTTGGAAGGGATTAAGAATCTTAATCAGGTTGAAATCACTAGATAATAATAATAATGCACTCACGGATTGGTGGACATAGCCCACAAATTGGGTGAACCACATTTAAAACTTTTTGTCTTGTGTTCTCTTCTATGTGTATTATTTATTTTTGATATTGGTTATATTTGTATGTAATTGTTATTTATGTCTCTCTAATCCTAACAAAAAAGCACCTTGGATCAAAAAACAAATATAAACACCTTCCACAAGCAAAGGTAGTAAGAAAATGATTCCTATATTCACCAAAAGAAAAAGGATTATAATTTGTAAGATCACATAATTGTGAAATGATTTACAATAAAGAGATCCATTGCATTCATAGAAATCAATAGTGTTAAAAATTAAAAGCTACCTCAAACTAAAAGTACCAAACTAGAGCTAGATATGCAAACTACAACGACACGTGATTTAACAATGCATTATGATATTCTCTAGAATGCACATGATTAATTAAAGCAACATATGCAAGTGTGCCTAAAGAAACCAATATGTGTGCTTTAACACCCACCTCCACAATAGCTAAAACTGATAAAAAAACATAAGACATATCCTTAGGGATGACACAGGCTAAATTAGAAGTGTCTGTTTGGTTGCAAGAATTGCCAAATGCGACTATCAACTATGTTGGAATAAGTTCATTTCTAGAATTTGTGCATTCTTAAAATAATTTCTAAAATATCACTTAGACCTATTTGGTTAGCTTGGAAAAGGAATTCGAAAATACATTTTTTGTGCTTGATTGCAAAAATTGAAATTGAAATAAATTTATTTTTTTGAAATTTAATAATAGCTCTGCTAGATCTTCTGTACATTGTGAAATAAATGGTGGGGACTGCTCAAGCATAATATGAAAAACACCACAAGAAAAAATGGCATAAATAGGGGTTGTTTCATTGCAAAGAACAATGGCATAGTGCGACACCATGTGCCAGAATTCAAAGGGAATAGCAGAGAATGATAGCATAGTGGGATGCCATGACATTAAACAAATTTCACTTACTACCCAATAAAGATAAAAGAAACACCAAACAAAAATTGTAGACACATCTTCTCAACATAAAACAATGGCATGCATTATTGCTTGTACTACGATACGACTCCTCGACAATAATAATTGCTAATTTCACGATTTCGTCCTCAAAAAGCCCATTCAAACATTAGTCGTAAAAAAACACACTGCCCAGAAAGAGATAAGACACCTGTGTATTAAAAACAAAAAAAACAAAAAATGGAAGTTTTTACATTGCCTTGAAACCTAGAAATTTTAATATGCAGCAGAATTATGTGGGTCGCAGGCATGTTGAATCTGGTGGAGGCAAATTTAGCAAAGAGGCACCGCAAACAAGCAATCTCATTGACAGTAGTTGAGAACAAACTGCCAAAATGGAACATAACAATCAATCTACAACATTCAACTTGGAGGTGATTTTATTTTCCCGCTCGATGGCCCCCGCTCCTCCTGTTCAAATTTACGGATCTCCTGCGCATGTTTCTCTCACTCCTTCAGGAAATGTTGAGGTCTCTGTTCCCGCCTCTCATCTGGGCGAAGGTGTTGATAATGGTGGATGTGATGCAGGTGTGGGCAGTGTGTCTGCCTCACGTTTGGCTGCATCTGTGAGTGGGGGTAGGGCTTCTTCTGCCCCTCGTGCAGCCTTTGTGTCTCCTGCTCCTCGTCCTGGGTCTCCTGGTTCTGGATGTAGGTCTTTTGTAGACGCGGTTGCCTTTGAAGCCGGTTTGCATGATGCTTCCATTTCATCTAGTCCCTCTCACATTTCTCTTGTAAGTTCTTTAAAGCCTATTAGGGTTTCTTTAGACCCATAATCAGTTGAAGACATTTTGCATATGGCAAAAGACCTTTCTTCTCTTGCTGCCATTTTTCGCTTCTGCGGCTATTGGCCATCTCTTGCGGATCTACATGGTTGGATCTCCAAGAACTGGATGCCACTTATAAATAATAAAGCCCACATCTTCCCGTGTGCTAAAGGTTTCTTTATAGTTAAGTTTCAAAGTACCAATGACATAAAGATTATTTTGTGTCACAATAATTTTTCTTGGCAGGGCAGATTTCCACTCATGGCCAAACTGTGACACATGGATTTTGATCCTCTTGGAATCCTTTAATAAGTTCCCTATCTGGGTTCAGCTCCCTAATCTTCCGTTACATCTTTGGCAAGATTCAGTTTTTGAAACTATTGGGAATGCTATTCGGGATTTCTTATATTTGGATGCTGACACTTCAGATATTCTCCACTCGACTTGTGCTCGCTTTCTCGTAGACTTGGATGTTTCTAAGGGCCTTCCTGAGGCGATTTTCTTGGATTCCTCAAGGGGTTCTTGGACATAATTGTTGGATTATGAGGGTATCCCTTTTCGTTGCAAGAAATGTCACTTGACAAATCATATTGCTGCTTGTTGTGCTACTAGGAAACCCAAATATAGGCAACCACCTTCTTGGTGGTCAAAGGCCTCCTCTGAGCACTACACGGTGAAACATTCCTTGGTTGCTCCTGAGGATTCTGAGGCTGAGGCTAGCTTCGAGCTAGTGGCTGAGGAGGATGCTTTGGTGGAACTTTCCTTGGATGCGTCTAAGGATTCTGTGGCTGAGGTTTGCTTTCAATTCGAGCCGGTGGTGGAGGTGGATGCTTTGGTCTCTACCCCTGGTTCGGATGTCCCTCCTAGGGGTCAGATGTCGTCTAATTCTCTCACGGAGGTTGTTGCGGCTTCTACGTCCCCTAGGTTCCTCGGGTCTTTGTCTTCTGAGGCTTGGGTCGTCGAGGCTATGAAGATTGAGGACGGTTGGATTGCGGTTAAACGGAAGAAGTCTAGTTCTTCTGCCCCCCTTTAGATAGGGTCCTTCGGTCGGGTAAGGGAAAATTCATATCTAAAGGAAAATCTTATGTTTCCTTATGATGACTGATTTTTGTGTTGGTGAACTGGTTGCTTTACTGTTTCATTTGATATTGGTTTGGGAGGTTTTTCAGGTTGTTGTTCTAGTCTGTTGACCTTCCAGGGTCCAATATTATTTTGGTTGATTTTTCTGGTCAAATCTATTGGTCTCAAGTCCCTGTAAAACTTGATTTAGCTGTTTAGCTGGTTTCTGGTCTTTGTACCTAGTTGTGCTTAATGGTTTATCTTTCTCTTAGTTGTAAAGGGTTTTGGGGCCCCTTCAAAACCTGCTTTTACCTTAATCTAAAACAATCAGTCTACAACATAAGCTTGCATTCATGGGAGCTCCTACAACACGATTGTCTAGGGTTCTCTTTACAAGAAACATCACATCCGAAACTAAAAGAGATTCTAATTTTGCTGGAGGATGGACACATGCGGCATACGATGCAGAAAGACTTGACCAGTTTGCGCTTGTCATGTACCAGACCGAACCCCACATCAAATTTGGTTTAGAAAACCATGTAATCTACCTTTTTTTGAAGGAAGGCTGCCATGTCTATTTTGGACAAAATTAGAAGTCCCCAATTCTAATTTTATTTTTATTTTTTACAACCAAACAACAAAGATGATAATTCTGGCATTTACGTCTACCTATTCCAACTCAATTCCTACTACCAAATGAGGCCAAATTGAAATTATTATAATCTAGGAAGGATAATATTGGCGATACAATACTCTTTAGGCAAGTCTCCATATATTAATGCAATAACATGGTAACAAAACATAATCAACACGAAATCATACTCAATTTAATCCTCCTTATGAATGATTTTAAAATTGTTTCACATAGGGCCCAAAAAGTATTTTTGAATGTAGACTGTCAACCACCAATTGACCTAGATTAGGTCATGAATAATAGAGGCCAACTCCCACACAAATTTATGAGTCAATTTTAGAGGGGCTAGGGTGTTATGCACGCTAGACCACTTTGAAATGGCAAAGCAAAAGCAATGGCAAATAGTCCATATCCATAACATAGGACAAAATCTTAAAATTAGCATATGACAATATTTGTGGATTTAGCAATTGAATTGTAGGGCATGATGGGGCCAAAAATAAGCATAGAATGGTATGGGGAAAAGCACACCAAAGTAGGGGCCAAGATAGAATGTAAAATTGTAAAGGTTTAAAAATTGCTACATTACCTATTTGCCATAACAAAAATACCTCTCATGTAATAATCAATTATCCCTAGTCAACTAGCCAAGAGATGCGGTAGTTGTTGACTTGTTTATTATTTGATTTTTTATCTATTGATTTATCTATTTGTTTTTTATCTCAATCTTGTGCTTACCAAACATCGCCTAGATCTTAATATCGTGTCATGTTTACAATTGCATGGAATGGGGCATGGTCATTGGTCTTGTATGTCATTTTAATGGACTGTTCCTTCGATACTACAAAGGTAATTATTTACTTTGTGTATCAGAATAACTTCTAGCATGTACATCCATCTTTCACATTCCAAGTCATTCAATGCTTATGTATTAGAATTGTAAGTTTACTCACGAACATATCTTTTGTTTCTGAAGTCACACTCCATACAACTGAAACATTGTGAACTTGGTTTCTCATGCCTTGGTATATAATATCCACTTGCTATGTCAAAATAAGTATTTGTCTTTACATTATTTTAACATAACAATAGAAAATAGTTATTTTTTTCATTTTTGGCATCCTCTTACATATTTCCATTTATCTCGTCACCCATTTGTAGCTTTAACTATCCAATGTTTGATAAATATCCTAACTCATTCGTCATCATATTTCTTCTTCCATATTAACCCATTATTGATCCACTAAACCTAGTTTATCCTACCTAATGAGAGCTCATCCATATTGATTTTTTTTAAAATAAAAATAATCCTTTGATCCCTTACAAGTGCATCCTAGCTTTATCCCTCAAGCATGTCATCAACAAAACTTGTATGCAGGTCTGGGCAGTGTGTCTGCCTCACGTTTGGTTGCATCTGCGGGTGGGGGTAGGGCTTCGTTTGCCCCTCATGCGGCCTCTATGTCTCCTGCTCCTCCTCCTAGATCTCCTTGTTCTGGATGTAGGTCTTTTGCAGACGTGGCTGCCTTTGCAGCCGGTTTGCATGATGCTTCCATTTCATCTGGTCCCTCTCACATTTCACCTGTAAGTGCTTTAAAGCCTATTAGGCTTTAGACCCAGAATCAGTTGAAGACATTTTCCATACGGCAGAAGACCTTTCTTCTCTTGCTGTCATTTTCTGTTTTCGCGACTATTGGCCCTCTCTTACGGATCTACATGGCTGGATCTCCAAGAACTAGATGCCACTTATAGATAATAAAGCCCACATCTTCCCGTGTGCTAAAGGTTTTTTTATAGTTAAGTTTCAAAGTACCAATGACAGAAAGATTATTTTGTGTCACAATAATTTTTCTTGGTAGGGCAAATTTCCACTCATGGCCAAACTGTGGCACATGGATTTCGATCCTCTCTCGAAATCCTTTAATAAGTTCCCTATCTGGGTCCGACTCCCTAATCTTCCGTTACATCTTTGGCAAGATTCAGTTTTTGAAACTATCGGGAATGCTATTGGGGATTTCTTATATGTGGATGCTGACACTTCAAATATTCTCCACTCAACCTGTGCTCGCTTTCTCGCAGACTTGGATGTTTCTAAGGGCCTTCTTGAGGCGATTTGCTTGGATTCCCCGAGGGGTTCTTGGACACAATTGTTGGATTACAAGGGTATCCTTTTTCGTTGCAGTAAATGTCACTTGACAGGCCATATTACTGCTCGTTGTGCTGCTGGGAAATCCAAATCTAGGCAACCACCTTCTTGGTGGTCAAAGGCCTCCTCTGAGCACTACATGGTGAAACATTCCTCAGTTGCTCCTGTGGATTCTGAGGCTGAGGCTAGCTCTGAGCCGGTGGCTGAGGAGGATGCTCTGGTGGAACTTTCCTTGGATGCGTCTAAGGATTTTGTGGTTGAGGTTTGCTTTCAGTTCGAGCCGGTGGTGGAGGTGGATACTTTGGTCTCTACCCTTGGTTCGGATGTCCCTCCTAGGGGTCAAATGTCGTCTGATTCTCTCACGGAGGTTGTTGCGGCTTCTGCATCCCCTGGGTTCCTCAGGTCTTTGTCTTCTGAGGCTTGGGTCGATGAGGCTGCGAAGATTGACGACGGTTGGATCACTGTTAAACGGAAGAAGTCTAATTATTCTGCCCCCCCTTTAGATAGGGTCCTTCGGTCGAGTAAGGGAAAATTCATATCTAAAGGAAAATCTTTTGTTTCCTTATGATGACCGATTTTTTGTGTTGGTGAACTGGTTGCTTTACTGGTTCGTTGGATACTGGTTTGGGAGGTTTTTCAAGTTGTTCCAGTCTGTTGACCTTCCAAGTTCTAGTATTGTTTTGGTTGATTTTTCTGGTCACATCTGTTGGTCTCAGGTCCTTGTAAAACCTGATTTAGTTGTTTAGCTGGTTTCTCGTCTTTGTACCTGGTTGTGCTTAATGGTTTATCTTTCTCTTAGATGTAAAGGGTTTCGGGGCCCCTTCAAAACCTACTTTTACCTTAATCTAAAACAAAACTTGTATGCATAATCTTTACTTTGAAACATCATAACTAGCATTGTCAAAGGGGCAAAATATGGCCAATATTAGATGGGGTGGTTTTTCACTATTGTTGGGGATGTAACTCAACAATGCTATTCGAAATAACAGACATAAACTAAGCAATGACACTTGTTCAATGCTACTATACCTCTTGTCAATGAAAGTATAAATTTTCTAATGTATCCTGTGACCCTACCATCAAGATCTCTTATCCCAATCAATATCTCCAGTGAATGACATAGATTTGATATTGCTCCTTGAGGCAATTCAATGGGGAATATTTTGTTGTTATTTAAATGCATGTTAATAGGACTTTATAAAGGTAATGTCAAAATCAACTTGTGGTTCTTACATATGCACAAATGACTATCTAAAGACATAGGGATGCAAGTGTAGTTATGCCATGCAAGTGTAATTATCAATTTAAGGAAGTTTTTGTGCTCACCAATGATGTAGTGGAAAGAATGATTCAAAAGGTGACATGCCTTTTTAATAATCATGTTCATCCAAGAAGGTTTTTCCTTCAATAATGTCAACATGTAGAGACCTCCCATAGGGGGAAAAAGGCCATTAAGAGTTTGGTGATACCATGACTGCACAACAAAACTACTACAAATCATCTTAAAGAGCTCATTAATGATGTGATATGCATAGTTGCTACTCTCAAATTTATTAATATCAAGAAAGCCAGTAGTTGTTCCCTCAACCGTCCATGGAAACATGAGGAAGACTATCACATATTTTGTAAATTTTGATGAAAATCATTTTTCCCCTACTTGAATCAAAAGACTCCCAAAAGTTAAATCTCTATTATGTCAAACACCCTCATACACAATAATTTATCAAAAAAATAAGCAGAATATAACTATTTAAAAATGACTAACATATTTGCATCTCATCATTTCAACATATCTCACTAGCTCTTGCACCTATATTAATCCTCATTTCTATTTAATATTAAAGGAGATGCATTTCAAATTTAATATATTTTCATCCTAACATTTCATCATGATATCACTATTTCTTGTACATTTATTAATTTAATTAGTTAATAAAGCTAGTTCTTCTATCTATATTACTTCATTTTGTTAATAGAGCCCACACTTTTTCTCATTATTTATAATAATAAATAATTTTTTACTCAAGTTTTATTATATCTATATTGATTAAATAATCTTTTATTATTTCCAACTTTCTTTCAATTCACTAATTAAATATCATGATAAGCTCATACTCATTTCTAACAAAACCTATAGGATCACAATAAGAGTCAAATCTATCATAGAGGTTGACCCCTCAGTGCAACAACGAAGTCATTGTCGTTGCAAGTTGTGTTGATATGGCATCCCATATTCAAATTCCCCCCACTTGCAAGAACAGAGGAGTCTATGCCATGGTAGATTCATTCGTAGAGGCGTGCATTGTCAATTGTCACCAAAGTGGATAGATAAGGTGGCAAGAAGGTTTAAGGGGTTGGTGTCAGCTAGACGATGTTCATGCCTACTAGTGTTCAGGCCAATGAAGATGGAAACAACAATGGCCAACTCTCAAGATTGTCGTTGGGCTCAGAGTGCTTGCAAGCCTTGTAATGAACCCATGGTGGAGTGTGTTCGTTGTACCCATCAAGCTTTGTGTCCCTATTAGGCTTCCATACTCACGTGTCTTGAGTGTTAGTTTCAGGGATGAGGTCCCTAGATTGTGGCCTCATTGGTTTGTAGCTCCAATCAAAAGCAAAATATTACCAATAAAAAAAAGAGTCAGATTTGTCATAAACATATAACCAATAACCACCATCAAAATTATTTAATTAGCTAACACCAAAAAACTTCATGCACGCTTTAAACGAAGGTTACAACGAAAAATCAATGAACTTAACTAAGCTATTGCAACACCATCTTGATCCAACTCATACTCGTCAACAATTGAAACTTAATGAAAATGGTCATTTGAAGCACACAATGACCTTAATCAAGTTCATGGTACCATGACAATCAACAAATAGCAACATCCAAAACTATTTACACACTTCTAATGATACAAAACCAGACTCCTGATCTATACCATCAATTCCCCCTAAAGTTTTTACTTCATTATTCCTAAAATAAATTCAACTCATAAAATGCCTCAAACAGCTCACATCACTTGGCATAAACTCTGATAAGATAAGATAATATAAGATAAATTTATTGATGTCCAACAAAAGACCACAACGTAGGTCCATGGGATTGGAAGCTTACAACAAGGAAAAAGTAGACAAACGGAGCACCAAACGGTGTCCAAAAAAGAACAAGCACAACAAAAGAAGAAGAAAGCAAGAAACATCACGGAAAAGATTAGGTATTTGTCTTCAAAGGGAAAAAGTCCAACAGTGACTGATCTGTGCAGCTACCGAAAGCCCTGTGATGAAGCTGAGTGCTACGAGAGGAGTGTCGCTAGCAAAAAGGCCCCCTGCGGGGTCTCACCGATCTAGAACAGCCCGTGTTAGGGAAACTGTACAGCCGCTTCACACCCCAAGCCGGAGTTAAGGGCAAAAAGGAGGTCGTAATACGTTGTGCCTAGGTCTAACTCTTGGAAAATGAAAGCTGTAAAGTATGGTCACGAAGCTGTAAGGACTCGCGAAGATAGAGTGCAATGCAATGCTGATCGATGTATCTGAAAAAATCCGAGAGGGATCTGCAATCTCTAAATAGACAGTAAAATCTCCCTCTAATCTCATAGTATATGGGGCATCTGAAAAGAAAATGAATCTCAGATTCTGCCTCTACTAAGGTACAAAGTGTACACACTTGATCCTCTCTAGCAATATGGTGATCGACCTGAATCTGGAGTTTGTGCAAACCCACCCTAAAGGAGCCAAGGGAGATATGCAGGGCGTGAGTCCAGTATCTATGTAAGTACTTAGGGCGTACAATAATCCCATCTCGGATAACTAAGAAGTGCTCAGTGTAGAAAGCCATCCTTGGACGTAGTCCCCCTAGAGGATCCACCCAGGTCTGTGTGATATACTTCCTGTAAATGTCAAGTCTGACATGCCCGTTCAACTCCTGCCGAGAAGGGAGTAGATGAGCAGAGGCATCCAATGAGAACTGGTAGGGAGGAAGATGATTAATGTCGATCCCCACTGAACTCAGTAGGATAGTAGCTTGATAGCATCTATTTCTATGAGTATTTCTAGAAGAAAAGAGCCATTGCTTCAAATCATTTTGCTTCCAAAAGTTAGACTCAATTTTATCTAAATACTGATTTCTTTATTTGTCTTGTTCTAGCTCTCAAATATGCATCTACTTTTAATTTCCACTTTTCAAATAATGGATTGCTAGTCAAAGATAGACATTTTCAGAACATCACCTAGCTCAATATAAATGGTAATTTTCAAATGTACACAAAGATTTATTGAAAATTTATTATTGCTTCAAAACTACTATGCTTCACTTTTCATTGTTTTAGATTAAGGAAAACATGTTTTGAAGGGTGCCTGAAACCTTTTACAAATCATATAATTTTCAATGAAGCCCAAACATAATAACAACAAACCTTACATGAAACAGGTCACCCAACAAAACAAAGTGACCAAGGTGGCCTTACAAATAACACAGTGCTCTACTACCACCTAAACAGGTTTCAAACAGGATCTTGAAACCCCATGGTAACAAAAGAAGACATTTAATCCATAACCATGTCAAACTCCAAGATAGGCCAAAAAGACTAGAAGAACCAAAACAAAAAAGGGCAACCTTAAAAGGACCAAGTGAGCAATAAGGAAAAGTAATGAGCCTCAAGATTTACATTTAGATTCACTTTTCATTATTATCTAAATGCTAAATTCTTGATTTGTCGTGTTTGGTTCTTTTTCTTGCATCTACTTTTTTTCCCAAATTCCATATTACTAGTTTGCAAAATAGGATAGTTCTTTAAGATGAAAAGTAAGATTCAGCAAATATGATCATATGATCATCTTCAAACTATAGGAAGATATAGAACATTTATTGATTACGAATGACTATACTCCTTTGTTAGATGGCATATATGTATCATATCAAGAACTAATTCCAATTGGTCATGACCATTCATTTCAAAGAGTTGTGATTACTTAGGGTTTGTTAATATTTACTACCTAGGCAAGGTATTATTAGCAAAACTTGGAACTCAACCATTGATCAATTGATAAGTAGGAGATAATTTCCATAGCAAGTCAAATTGTGATATTGCTATCAAGATTTAACTGTATGATTTTGAGTCAAACTCATTGACCCATGTTTCATGAGTAGTGATTCAACATTAATCCATCTCTCATGATAATAAATGGAACACTTAGCACTCATTGGATCTAGGTGATGCTCACAGGGTTGAAGCACCGAGACTTCCTAGGAGGTCACCAATCCCAGTACTACTCTAGCTTGAGCGCGCTTAACTACGGAGTTTCCTCCATGGTTAAACCCAAAGCTTGCAACCCCATTTGCAAAACCTTCACCAAGTGTTGTGCCTTATGAACTATTCATTAGAAAGCCCCTTAAGCTCATCAGTTGATAAATAGGAGATAATTTCCACAGCAAGTCAAATTGTGATATTGCTATCAAGATTTAACTGTGTGATTTTGAGTCAAACTCATTGACCCATCTTTCATGAGTAGTGATTCATCATGAATCCATCTCTCATGAAAATAGATGGAACACTTAGCATTCATTGGATCTAGGTGATGCTCACAAGGGTGAAGCACCGAGACTTCCTGAGAAGTCACCCATCCCAGTACTACTCCAACCTGAGCACGCTTAACTACGGAGTTTCCTCCATGGTTAAACCCAAAGCTTGCAACCCCATTTGCAAAAAAATCACCAAGTGTTGTGCCTTATGAACCATTCATTAGAAAGAGTTTCCTCCATGGTTAAACCCAAAGCTTGCAACCCCATTTGCAAAACCTTCACCAAGTGTTGTGCCTTATGAACCATTCATTAGAAAGCCCCTTAAGCTCATCAGTTGATAAATTGGAGATAATTTCCACAACAAGTCAAATTGTGATATTGCTATCAAGAATTAACTGTGTGATTTTGAGTCAAACTCATTGACCCATCTTTCATGAGTAGTGATTCAACATGAATCCATCTCTCATGAAAATAGATGGAACACTTAGCACTCATTGGATCTAGGTGATGCTCACAGGAGTGAAGCACCAAGACTTCCCGGGAAGTCACCCATCCCAGTACTACTCCAACCTGAGCGTGCTTAACTACGAAGTTTCCTCCATGGTTAAACCCAAAGCTTGCAACCCCATTTGCAAAACCTTCACCAAGTGTTGTGCCTTATGAACCATTCATTAGAAAGCCCCTTAAGCTCATCAATTGATCAATTTATATCTCAATCATTTGTAATTCATAGAATGTTTGATATTCATATGCACCATATTCATCTCTCTTAAATATGATAATGTTGGTTGATTATCTCATATATTATGGACTATTCAAAGATTGTGTGTGTGTGTGTGTGTGTGTGTGTGTGTGTGTGTGTCTGTGTGTGTGAATATTCATAGAGTATCTTTTCACATTTACATATACAAATAGGGTCCAATAATCTGACCATAGCTACCATATCTTCAACACTCCCTCTTAGCTAGGAAAGATTAACGAAGTATGAACAAATTCATGTCCCACATTACTTGTGATATCAAGGAGCATATTAAATATCAAATCAGCATGATATTCTATTATCCTGGTTATGGCAAGTGCAATGATATTACATTGCATAATGTTTACAATAACACATCATGGCATCTCACCATGATTATCTTATAACGAACATAATGATTTGCAATAGGTATCACGTCTCATGATATCCATCAAAATGCTCAAGAGATATTAAGTATTACATACTTAGATATCACCTCACTCGTGATATCAAGTATATTGAACATCAAGTCAACATGATATTCACATATCCTAGTTATTGTATGTACACTAACATCATGTCACATGATGTCTACCATAACCCATCATGGCATATCCACGAATATTGTCACATAATATCCACCATGATTATCTCGTGAGCATGATATCTATCAATAAGTTCATGAGATATTAACTATTATGTATTTAGATATCACCTCATTCATGATATCAAAGAGTATATTGAACATCAAGTCAACATGATATTCACATATCTTGGTTATGGTATGTACACTAACATCATGTTGCATGATGTCTACCATAACTCATCATGACATATCCATGGATATTACATCACATAATATCCACCATGATTATCTCATGAAGAACAAATTGATACACAATTGATATCAAGTCAGCATTATATCTATCAATAAGTTCATGAGATATTAACTATCAAGACATTTCTAAGAATATCAAGTCTGCACGATATCATCATGATAGTAAGCAGTGTAAAGGCATCACTTTATGATGTTGAGTACAAGAGTATATTATTAGAAAGATTGTCACATTTTTGTCATATGCACAAGGGACAGGGGACGGGCCCATAAAAATCATGGAGTCACACATGTGACATCAAAATGTTTACATAAAGTCACCATAGATTCTCTCACATGATGTTGTCATGGAATTACACACGTGACATCCACCATGACCCATATCAGAGGGTGGATCCATCATAGCTACTATAAGAGGGCTTAACAAGGGTTTTAAACTTTTCTTTCACAAAGCAGCATCCAATAAAGCATATTCCAAGAATTCACTAATGCTAAGACTCCCTCTAAGCAATGGCTTTATTCTGCAAAACTTCAAACTAGTCTCCAAATGCACAAACTTTACTTTGATATGAGACTTGGTGATAATATCAGCCATTCGTACTGTAGAGGTTATGTACCTTCTCTAAAAACCATCTCCATGGTCTACTCCTCTAATAGTATATGGAAATAGTAGATGTCCAAATCATAACTCAGTTGAAAGTGGTCTGGTTACCAATTAGCTAGATTGATTTAAGAATTCCTGAAAAATGTCATCAGATTAAGTATAATAAAATGAACAATTTGTTGCACTCGGCTAGCAAGGTCAAATTCAATTTTCCAAGGTGAGTTGCATATGCAGATGCTTCACATGCATTCCAGTGATGAAGCATATTCCCCAACTTATAACAAATGGTAATTTTGCATAATGATAATTGTCTAGTTGACTGCTCACACTACCTAGCAATGATCACCTCATACATTAAGGTGATTTCTCAGTTAGTACAAATGTAATCAATCAGATCACAGGAGAAATATTAATCCAGAGCTCCGATTGATTCGATGCAAAGCTTAATACTGTATATCTCTCCTAGCAATCACCCAATCTACTTCAAATGATCAGTTGAGTCACACAGGTAGCATTCATATCGGTGTTGAGCATTCTGCACCAAGTCACCATGAATCTTTATCTACAAACTGGAGTAGGCAATTATTGCATCCCAGAATGTTCCCTCCAAACATTAATCTGCAATGCAAGAACAAACATCAAACATTGGCATTACCCACATTTGGTGCTGATTTGTGTACTGACATTAATCAACCATTGACATTTCTAGGTCGTAGTGCCCGTTAGCATTAACATCGAACACTTTGTCAGCTACCAAGACAATTAACAACTGCTGCCTGCTATCACATAAACGCCAACGACAATGGAGATTTCTATTCCCAGCATGGCCATATTCTTAGAAATATCACCCAGCTCAATAGAAGTGGAACTTTTTTCATTTAAGCAAGATACATTTAGGAGGGTGAGCAAGAAGAAGCTTTTGGATCTTGCATCCGTACTTCCAACAGTTAGTTTTGAAAACTTTGTTTGCATAGTGCCAACAAAATATAACCACATGGAACTCTTTTAGTTCACAGAGTTCTCGACCCTCAACTATCTCCATTGATTGGGCCCCTCTTCTATCCATATGCATTTCAATTACTTGTTGCAGCAGCTGCTACTAATTTAGCTTGGGCTTAGCTAAAACCCTTGACAGCAGTCCGTGTAGCAGCCTTAATACAATCACTATGTTATTTGTTCTTTCTTGCCAAGAATTGGTTGACAATAAAATGGAACCCCTAAAGATTCTTGTCCAAGATATCAAAAATCACCCTTTCACAAGTACAAACATATCAAAAATCTAAATACACAATTTGTGCTTTTCAACATGGTTGACTTACATAAATAATTTAAAATGGTTTTCCAAATGCTGCATACTAATGGCTCAGAAAGTCCCTTGATATATTAAGCAACACACAAATACCTGCAAAGTGCACTCATGAAGAATCTGTAAGACAAATTCTTTCACCACCAGAGGCTAATCTAAATCATTTACACGCACAATTTCAATGAACTCAAGAAAAATTGCATAAAATAGATTTCCAGAACTTGCAATAGAACTGCAGCATAAAACTGCAGATACGATATACACAATTTGTACACAGACCTTGCTATATTCATGGATGGAATAGTTTGTTAAATCCTACAAACATCTACTAAACTTCACCTGTTTGCCCTCTGTGTATATACATTAGTAGCATTACTTGTTATAGCAGCTACCACTTGAACTGCCTAGGTTCAGTTGAGCGCCTTGACACCAGTTGCAACAGCAACCGTATCACACAATCTGCTGTGAAGCTTGACAGGAGTATGAAGCTTGATAAGGTTTGCAGAGCAGCATTAGACCATGCAAGCATTAACAGTATTCAGTGTAATGAAAGCAGGGAAGAGGCTATGATGCGTTTTGATTATGACCTGAAAATGGCAAAAGATTGGAAAATTAAAGGTGATGTTTCTGAAGAGCCTAAGCAAGGTAAAAAGAACCATGATAATGTTCATTGGATTCACCCACCTTGGGACTGAATTTTAAAGCTAATTTTGATGTGACAACCAACAAGGCCAGTGAGAGTGGGGGAGTGTTAAGAGATCATCATAATGGCAATAGAAATTCAGCTGTGGCACTCTCCTTGGGCTCACAGTCCAATCACATGGCTGAAACAGGTGATTGACCTAGCCAGAAGAATGAATATTAAAAATATCTGGGTGGAAGGCAATTCTAAGAACATCATAGACTGCCTAAGGGGTAACCCCCCCCTCCCCCCTCGTGGACAATTAAATGTTGGATGGAAGAAACTAAAGCTTTAGTATCAAACTTTGATAAAGTTAAAATCTCCCATGTTTTTCAGGTGGCTAATAAGGTTGACGATTATTTCACTAATCGCAGGGGTAAAACAAGGAGAATGCCAGACATGGCAGATATACACTGACTTAGGTGCTAATGTCAGGTCCCTAATCAACTATGATATTTTGATTTTCCATGGTAAAATTGGTGTTCTTAGAGTTAATAATGATGAAGATGCGTAAAGTTGTAACCATCACTGTTAATAGTGCCATCTTTAATATCTTCACGGATAGCAAGGCTTGGCACGTATCGTGGGTATTTTGGCTCTGTTGCTGACTCTTGGCCTCGTTTATCCGCACTGTGTTTTACAGAAGGAAGTTGTTCATTAGGATGAGGGTGGCAGAAAAAGGGTGGAGCTGCTTTAAAGGGCATATTGTAAGTGGAGGTCTCGCCCCTTTCCTTGAAAAACTTCATGGAATGAAATCATAAATTAATGAGTATTTATAATTTTACTAAAACTGGAAGGAGGGAGAAATTGTGCTTTCTTGGAGAAAGGTTAAAGTCGATCAGATAGAGAACCTCATAGGGAAATTACAGGGCTTTCTACAGAGGGGGTGATATTCTTCCATGGTAGAAAAATCTTGGATAAAACTGTTATCCGGTCTCCCAAAACTAATGACGAGAGGGAGGCGTTGGCTAAAATTTCAAATAGCTACTTTGATACTGGAAGATTAAGAAGTTGTGGAGGGCAGTATTACGAGTTATCATGGAGTATATCACAGTATATGGTAGATTTACCAGAATCTATGAGTACCATTTGCCTTGCTTAATCACTTTCGGCACAAGGTGAGGGTTTCTTTTCCTTACTTATTTGTCTTCCTCACTGAATCACAGCATTGTCAAGCATGAAGCCCTAGCAAAAACCATGTTTTGCATGCTAGCATTAAGCTGGCCTCGTCTAATCTCACCTCGGCCTCAGAGGGTTATATTACAGATGTGAGTTTGTCTGAGGAGGAGGGGGATTTGGACAGTGAGTGGGAAGAAGAAGACTCTCCTTCCTCCAAGACTATCCCTAAGAAAACCCCTCATAAGCCTGTAGGGAAAATCGATATCTCAGTTAAAACTCCTACTCCCCAGAAAAATAAAAATTGTGCAAAAGGATTCCCCTAAGAAGAAACTTGTCTCCCACGCTGAGGATACCCCCCCTGAGGATAATCCCAGAGTTCCCAAAGCCACTGATGGCTCTTACACTTCCTATCCTCCCACCGACATAGAAAATCATGGAGTTACCATGGAGTAAATAATAGTATATGGTAGATTTATGAGTTATCATGGAGTATATCACAGTATACGGTAGATTTACCAGAGTCTATAAGTATCACTTTGCCTTGCTTAATCACTTTCGGCACAAGGTGAAGATCTCTTTTCCTTACTTATTTATCTTGCTCACTGAATCACAGCACTGTCGAGCATGAAGCCCTAGCAAAAACCTTGTTTTGCATGCTGGTCTCATTCTTTTAACCCATGATCATTTCAACAGTATGCTGGCCCCATCTAATCTCACCTCGGCCTCAGAGGGTCATGTTACAAATGTGAGTTTGTCTGAGGGGGGTTGGGACACTGAGTGGGAAGAAGACTCTCCTTCCTCCAAGACTATCGCTAAGAAAACTCCTCGTAAGCCTGTAGGGAAAAACGATATTTCCATTAAAACTCTTATTCCCCAGAAAAATTAAAAATGTGCAAAAGGATTCCCTTGAGAAGAAACTTGTCTCCCACTCTGAGGATACCCCTGAGGATAATCCCAGAGTTCCCGATGCCACTGATGGCTCTTACACCTCCTATCCTCCCACCGACAGAGTAAATAGGCCAGGATTCCCTGATGATTTGAAGCCGGAAGACCACTACTCTAAGCCTAATAGGGAATCCCCAGACCATATTGGTCATAGCCAGAAACAGCGAGGTGGATATTTCAGAATTATTGAATGGATGTTCTGCGAACTGAAAGAGGTATAAAGAACAGGGCAGTATGTAGCAAAGTGGAAGTGATGGAAGGTAAAGGGAAGCCTAAGAAAACTACTGGTGTCTTATCAATGGAAGAAGAAAAGTTGTCAATGGCTGAATGTTTGCAGAGAACCGTTGAACTAATGGAAAAGATGAAAAGGGGCAATTAAAAAAAGGTGAAGCAGTTGGAAAGTGAACTTGGCAAAATCAGGGAGACTTTGACCACCATCACAGAGCACACCACAAATCCATCAATAAAACTGCAATGATGATGGCTGCCATGGTTGAATGTTGGAAAAAGCCCAGCAAAGTTTGTGGATCTTAATGCAGAAAAAGACAAATGCAAGGAAGGAGGATTTGGGGCCTTCAAGGAGGACCAGAGAGAACCTAAAGAGAAAGGCAGATATGTTCCCCAGGAGATTCAGGACCTGAAAAAAGTGGCCCAGGAGATGTAGACTCTTGAGACTGAGGTAGCTGATACACTTAAGTCCTTCGCTTAGTTTTGTCTGATATTTTAGGTGGGTGCTGGTTTTTTGCCAGCTCTTGTTTTGCTGCTGCTGTCATTTTCCTGCTAACTTTATGCAGCTTTTCTGTCATTGTGGACTTCAACCAGATAATTTTAGATATTCTGTAAACTATGTGGTTTTGGGTCCCCTGTAAAACCCATTTTTTCCTTAATCAAAAACATAAGTGACCATGCATTAATTAACCACAAATGCCAAAAAAGTCATCTCAAATGGAAAAGTCCAAATTATCAAATCCACGCCTTGAAAGCTTCCTTCCACATTTGTAAAGTGCAACCATGCCAAAATATACATACTATAATTTAAACTTTTTATGACTTAGACAACTCAAACATACTTAGCACAAATTATTGCTGTCTCAAAAATCCCTTAAAATCTTACGCTGCACAGCTACCTGTAACAGTAAGTAAAGCAACTGTAATACAACTTTTTCATCACTGCGACAAGCTCAAATAAATAATAAATGCACAAACAGCTTTGAGAAAAATTGCAGGATGTGTGATTTCGAATTCCAGTTGCATTAGATATATGTGCATACAGACCTCCTTAGGTTTAGCACCATCTTCTGCAATCTACCATCCTTCACTTACTTTATCTACATATACAATCACAACATTTTTTATAGCAGCTGTTATTCATTTGATCTAGGCTCAGTCAATAACATTTGACAGCAGTTAGTGCAGTAACCTTCAAATATCAACCTATACCATAGACAGAAGTCACAGCATCTACCTCAACGCAACCAGCCACTGCCTTTGTTATAGCTTCCTTTTTGGACATCAGTAAACAACAAAATGCCAAAAACCTGATGCCCAACATGGATGAGAATTTCATGTCAGATCAACAATTTAACACACATTTTCTTGTAACTTTCATAAACAATAAAAACATGTGTATTTAAATGGGTAATAGTAGCTCACAAATTCCTTTAAATAAAAAAGTAGTTATCAAACAGGCACATATGAGACATTTTTTCCCATCGTTGCCATAAGCTTAACAGAATCATTAAAGCATCTGAGATTTTTTATGAATTTAATATTACACATTGCTAATTGCAAATGTATGACATTGAAACACATGGAGACCTCATTAGATTTCTGAGATGAATAATTGTGAAGATTTGGGAGCTTCCCACCTGGCCTTACACTCATCTTATCAAGTGGCATTTTGCAAAATAAAAAGAACACGGCTCAGAAGTACCTTGGAGAAGCATCATACTGCTACCTGCTGATAGAAACCAGAGCAGCTGTAAGACCGGCCTTGTTTTCATCATTGCCACTTTAAAATAATTTTCTTTAAATTAACACCCATGTTTGGTACTGTTGACTACAAAAGATTCATACCAGATTCTAACAATACAGGAATCATTAAATGCATCAAGCAGTAGATTGTCATTTGTGGAATAGCTAATCTAGGCATGAGAGGAGAAGAAAGTGGCATTGACAGACTCAATCATGTAAATGTAACGAATTGACAGACTCAATCGTGTAAATGTGAACTCACTTGAACATTTTATAAGCAAGCTTAAGGTAAATCTCAAAAAAAATTAAATAGGGGAGACTGAGTTGGGAAAGAGATGTTAGCAATACATGTGGTCTTATTCCACACCTCTTCAACTATTTTACTGCTGCATCAATAGTGAGGTCATTCGTTCAAGGCCTTTTATATTTACAGGCACATAAATCCCATCCTTTAGAATAAATAACATATTAATATTTATTTTAAGGGGTTATATCAATATGCATTTTTTTGTCTAGCTTTCTTGGCTTTCTCCTGCCATAACGTGTGGTCTATATCACAAGACAATCATTTTTAAAAAAATCTTCAATACCACCAACGTCAAAAAGGAGACCACATGGGGTGGGGGAATTTTGTACTTGTTTCTCATTTCAACTTGGACTCAATAAATTGCAGCTAATTTTTTCTCTAAATTTTTTTGTAATAACAGTGTTTCAGTTTTGCATAAGTCAAATCATATAATTTATCCATCAATCAATTATGATGCACTAACAGATTGATTTTCAATTTATTTTAATAAAAATGCACAATATGAAAAGAAAAAATTGTGAAATATATATTCATAATTGTGGGCTCATATCAACTATCGCAGAGTTGTTTGGCTGTGTTTGGATCTTCTAAAAGGTTTTGGTCAACATTTACCAGATCCCTCATCCTTGGTTGCCATAGATCTAGCATCTTTAAGTATTTCCTTTGTTGTCCTCTTTAGATCAGGGATTTCCAAGGGTTTTAACAACTATCAGTAGTTTGATGTATTCGGCTCATTGAGATCTTCAATACAAATTTTTTTATAAAAATGAAATCAAAGCTTCGGATTAAAAGTTACACCATCTAGAAGGTACTTTCCTTCAAATATCTTGAAGAGGAAAAAACCTTCTTTCACTTTTCCATGGCTCCTAAGTGAGATACACAAGGAAAAGCGACTTTTGAGAGCCAGTGAACATGAATACTCTCGAGAAAACATGTTATAGTGAACCAAGATTGCGTCATGCAAGGTTTGGTTGCAGCATTTCAAATGGTGGTAATGAACTCTAGCCAACATGCATGTTGGTTAGACCAATGATTTCAAACTCAGGGTTTCAATTACAAACTTTGATGTAACCTTTCACAACATGAAGCTAGACTTGGTTGTGGCATTAAGGAATATTTTAAAACTTGACCCAATTTAACCAGCCATCAAAACATCCAAAAGATTGAGGACTATATGTTGGCCTTAGACTGGGACTAATGGCAAAATCTTCAAAAATATGATTGCAAAATGAGAATAATAGATCAATTGGTGGGAAGAATTCCAAAGCAACCCTTAAAGAAAGATTTTAATCCCCGAACGAGTGGTGGAAAATATTAGCTCATTCGCCACACTTACGTAAACTCAAGATACAATTGTGAAAATTACTATTGCAGTCACTGATTATTAATCTCCTATCTTAAACAATTACTTAATTGCTGAAAATTAATTCATAGCTAATATCAAAAAATAACACAACATCAACTTCACCAATAAAAAATAGGGAAAGAAATAACCAACACAATGAACACAATATTTTTGGACAAACCGTCCCTGGAAAAACCCCTAGGGGAAAACCAGTTCTACAGATGAGAAATTACATTAAACTTCAGCAAATCAAGAGATACAAAAATTCATTGCCTCTTCTTACTAGCAGAAGTCCGACAATCTCCCTATTTCTCCTGCTGATATTCCCCCACTACTATCCCCATCGCTATCACTGCGCCTTTGCTAACACTACAAGACTACTTTCTATCACTGCAAATACTTCTCAAACTTGTGATCTACATCAACTTCACCAATAAAAAATAGGGAAAGAAATAACCAACACAATGAACACAATATTTTTGGACAAACCGTCCCTGGAAAAACCCCTAGGGGAAAACCAGTTCTACAGATGAGAAATTACATTAAACTTCAGCAAATCAAGAGATACAAAAATTCATTGCCTCTTCTTACTAGCAGAAGTCCGACAATCTCCCTATTTCTCCTGCTGATATTCCCCCACTACTATCCCCATCGCTATCACTGCGCCTTTGCTAACACTACAAGACTACTTTCTATCACTGCAAATACTTCTCAAACTTGTGATCTCCAAATGCCCCCGACCCCCTTTTATACTACTGTTGGAAAACCAATGGCCGAGATTGATTCTCAATCGACGGTTGAGATCAAAACAACCCAACAACCAATAACAAAATTGATATCTAGTTGCTTCTAAAGGTGGTCTTTACTTAACAAATCATTGTCCCTACTCTAACTAATTAGTTAATAAAACAATCATTTACTAAATAATCACATATGGACAAACAACTGTCCAAGCTAACTCAATAAACAACAATTAGTAAGCTTTTGACGGCTTTTTCCCCGCAATAAGGATAAAGCATGCACATTTTTCACTAAACCAGGAAGAGATAAATCTTTAAATTAAAAATAAATTTTGATTAGTTGTGTAATACAATATTACAATGTTAAGCTGTTTTGTGCTTTCTTATTTTGCAAACTTCTATGTGCTTTCCGTTCTGGACACTTTTTTAAAATAGAACTTCTTTTTCTAGAATTGTCTTTAAATTTCCTTGCAAAAGTTGATAATAAACATGCTCTGTATAGCTTTTTTGGTGAGGAAATCTCTCATTGGCTCACTAATGCATACTTAACCAGAGGAAAAATAAAGTTATATTCAACACAGTTGTGTGTAGATTAAACACTGCACAACTGTAACAGTGCCGACGACTAACATATAAAGTCATACCCAATTGCTCATTTTAAATTCAAATTCCTTTTAACAGTCTTTATTATAGATTCAGTACCAAGGACAATGTGTCAATTGTATTCTACCGTAGTGAACTAAAAAGAGTAAAAAATACGGATCCTTAGTATCCCTGCCGGATCAATGGTAGGTCTTAGAGTTCCAAGGATATAAGAACTAAGCGTTTCCGGGTTAAAACTGATTCCACTATCAGAAATAGAAAATGTACTATTATTGTTCAAAGTGGTAATAAATGTAAACAAAAGGTTTAACCAAAATGCTGATAAATATTAATAAGGAGAGCTTTGAAGAAGAAATGGACAAAAGTTTGACACTTACAGCGATCAGCCACTTTCAAGCAACCAAGAACACCTGGAAACACACACCTTACCTTTCCACTTTTCCACTGGGGGGAATTTTCAGGTTCCAGTAGCGCCTTGAGTAAAGTTTCTCAAGGTTCAGTGTTTCTCATTCTTCAGCTTCAGTGTTTCTCATTCTATTTCTGTTTTAAGCAAGGTTCGCTAAAACTAATAAAACTATTTAGGGTGAGAAAGGGCAAAACAGATGTATTTCAAAACAAAGGCAGCGATGAGTGCTCAGAAGCTTAGAAATTAGTTCAACAGCAGTAACTGGCTCGCCGAAATAAGTATACTGAGATAAGGATAAACTTCAAAACATAGTCGACTACAGTAAATGAGAATACAAAGCAGAAAGAATGTACATTCAGCAAACAGGCTGCACACAATCCAATATTGACATATAAACCATATCCTGTTCGAGGCCTGTAAAGTAGGCAACGTCTATACAGCCACGAAAATGCACTTCCATACAAAGGAGAGGACTTACTTAATTTTTTAAAAAGTTGGAAAAAGCAATGTAAAGGAAGTGCATTTTCGTGGCTCTATAGCCACGGGCTGTAAGCCTCTGAAAAGCATAGAAGTAAAAGTCTTTATTTCACTCCGCTGGAAGACCCACCTGAAGGAATGGTTGGTTATTAAGTAAAGCTAGCCTACAGCATTGACCAAAAACTCCCTGTACTCTAATCAACAAAAAATCCTTGGTTAGGACATATGATCAGAGTTGCAAAGAAGGATGATTTAACAAAAAATCGAGTACCTCATTTGAGCTCAGTCCAAGATTCCATTTTTCCACAACTCAGGCGTTCGTTAAACCCTAGTTCTCTAATTGATCTTGACCTGTTTATATTTGCTAGGGTTGGCTATTTACTAGCAAGGGGTAACGGATAGGTTTTTCATGTAAAAGCATATAGAAAAAACAATTTTATATTTTAGAAGGAATTCTTAAATATAATATCATCTACTTTGATTTATTGAAATTATACTATTGGCATGAACTTAATATTTTTGAAGGTAGAATTTTTTTTAAAAATAGCATTTAGGTATTTTTGGAAGTTTTAGTATTTTGCATTTTTTGAGGTATTTGGGGCATTTCCAATTTTTGGCACATCATAGAAGGTGCAATGCTTCACTTAAATCTTCTAACATTGATGTTGGACTCTTATAGATCTTTATAGCAAAGTTGATAGTTCGGGATTTCAAGTTAGGAGTAGAAAGTTACGACTTCTACAAATAGACATAAGTTTTTCTATAAAATTTCATAGTCTTAGTAGTTTTTAGAGATTATTTTGTAATTAAATAGTATGGACTTTTCATTTTTATTTCCAAAGGATATTAGTGACTCTTGGGATCCATCAAACATTGTATATACTCCAATTTTGAAGAGAATGGGTCACTTTTTGGCTTACAAAATCCCTTGTTGAATTTTATTGTTTTTCAATTAAATCACAATACCGTAGGCTTCACACTAGGTACTGTAGTCTGAATTCTTAATTCAGATCAATTTAAATGAATTTGAACACATTATTGTTGGAATTCATAAGCGGGAAGATTTACTTCTAAGAGTGGGGGTGAATTAGAAGTAACAGACTTTAGCCTCTAAAACTTTTAACTAAAATCATCACATGCATGTAACATATCTAATTAACATGAAAGTAAAGGTATGCATGAAAATGGACAACACAATATTTGATCACCTAGAAACCCTCCAAAATGAGAAGGTAAAATTGGGGTGGGGATGACACCCACAACTTATCACTGCAACAATATGTAACTTTTCAAGGTTACAAAGTTTGACCATCATCAATGGTTTGCCCTATGAAAGGCCTGTCCTGTTAAAGGCTCTAACACCTTGTTTTAGATTATGGTAAAAACAAGTTTTGAAGGGACCCCGAAACTCTTTTACATCCTCAAAAAAGGAAAAAACACGCTAACCAAAAGGAAAGAGCCCATAAACCTACTAAAAAGTAGCATCAAAATCAGGTTTTACAGGGACCTAAAACCACGAATAAAGTCTAGATAAAAAACCTAGGTTTTACAAGGACCTGGAACCGACAGTAGATAAAAAAAACTAAAATCCAGAAACTAAGACCAAACATAGGAACCAAAAGAACCAGCCAACAAACAGGACTTGCACAGGAACCCGACCAGAAAAGAAGACCCAGGAAACAGGCTCTAACACCTTGTTAATGGTGACTTGTCTAAAGGATTTACAAAAAATCACTTGGAATGTCACCTTGTTAAAGGATTTACAATATGGTTGTTAAACCAACCTATCTTCATAGGATTTTCATTCTCCTAATACAATGGCTAGCTAAAAGGTATAGTAGAATGTGTTGACCTGATGACTTATAATCTTCAATTGTTGATTTCAGATCCTTGTTCTATTCAATCTTATCTGATCCTCCTTGATATGATATGACTCTATTCGAAGTACTGATGCTATGTTCTAATGTTAACTGATACTGCAATGTTGTCCTTCTTCTAAGTCTTCTCACCCCTTTCACTTCCTTAAAACTTCTCTAGTATTCACTCCTTGCATGCATTCCCTTCATGCATACTCTCTCTCAAACTGCTGAATTATGGGGTCTCAACCTCCTTAAAAAGGTTTCATGACTAAGGGTTAGGTATGAATCTACGATTAAGATTCATCCATCTTTCTTGCTTAAATCATTCCATTTTTCTGATTGGTTGCATGTTCTTTCCATTTTTCTGATTGGTTGCATGTTGATTGCATAAGGAATGAAATAGATTCGATCTTATCTTTTAATCCTTCAAGATTCATCTTATGTCGGCCAAAAAAATGGTTTACATCTTAGTTTGTGAGGGCACAAACTCTTATGTTGATTCTGTGTTACTCGGCACTTACTGATTACTGATGCTCGACACATATAGAAATCTTGTCTTTCTCAACACCTATAGAAATATGTCTTGCTCAGCACCTATAGTAGTTCTATTCTACTCAGCACATGTAGTTTACTTAGCACCTGTTAGTCACTCGGCATCTGAATGACTCGGCATCTATATTATACTCAGCATCAACTAAGAAATTTCTTAAGTGTGTTGGCACTTAATTGTCAAAACCAATCTGAGACCAACAATCTCCCCCTTTGACATGAGTGTCAAAAACACTTAAACACTATGAAACTGATCTCTTTGAGCATAATATACATTTTGTACAAAACTTCAAAATTGTTCAATTTTTTTGTGAAGATACCTCAAATTTTGTAAACTCCCCCCGAGCTGGATTTGTCTCATGTTGATTCTAATACTCTTTATCTCTGCCTTGCCTTGTCATTCTTTCTCTATTTGCTTTGTTCTAACTCCCCCTTTCACACATCTTCCCTTGCAATTATTGTATCCTTTTGGCATTTCAAATTTTATCTCCTTATCTCCCCCTTTGGTTTATCTCCCCCAAAATGGTATCTACCCCTTTGTTTTATAATCTCCCCCTTTTTTGATACTTATGTCAAAGGGTTTTATACATTGATTGAATACTTGGCCAAAAAGGATTTATTTACCTCCATTATTATCTTAAGAGTAGCATCTCAGTTGTCTAGTGCAATTTCCAATTATTTAAGTTGGATGATTGTCTCTGCTGCAAGGTGAACTAGGCCTTCCAATGTGGAAAGATTGGGGTCTTTCTTTAAAACATTCTCAGCATAGGCCAGTTGTTTTTGCAAAACTTCCATGTGTGGGGTGATGGCAAATTGAATCTGTATTGACTTGGCCTTTATGTTTGCCTCATCTATTATTAACACAGCTAATTCCTTTCAAGTGTGAAGCGTAGTTTGAAAATGCTTCTCACTCTGAGCTGGATCCTTGGGTAGCTGCCTGCTTGATATTTTCAGGTTTCTCTCCAAGCTCGTTATTTGTTGGTTGGTCTCTTGTGTGAAAATTGATGGATCACACAACTTAGAGTATAATGAGAATATGTTCTCAAGTACTGCTTTTACCTTTTCTATCTTTTTGGCAAGCTCCACCTGAGATAATGCTATTTCACTTGATATTTGTTCATTCACCTTCATTTGGAACATCTTTTTAGATTATTCTAATAATTTTGCATTAGTGTCTAGGTCTTCATTCTGTACCTGGTCCAGTATATTGGATAATTGTTCCATGATTGGCTTGGTTTCATCAGGTACTTGCAAGCTGAATGCATCTGAAAAGATGTCTTTGATTTCAATTAAAGCTTGCCTTTATTTATACTCATTTCTAAGTATCTCTTGTTTCTTCTTCTTCTCTAGTGCCTCTTGTAGTTCATTTATCTGTTCTATGTTCATGGTTTTATAGTCATACCTGGGAATAACTACCTCTTTATCAAGAATAGGGTCTCCATAGTGAAGTACCCTTGCAACTTTGGTAGAGCTTGAGTCTGGTGCTAAAACTTGAAGTGGTACTACTTCAGTGCTCGATTGTTGTGTTGTTCCCGTAGGGGTCCCTAATGTAGGCAAGTTTATCAGTGTTTGTATCGCCTCTTGTTCTTTCTCCTTAGGGGTATCCTCCTCTTCTTTTTTTCCTTGATCAATTATTGTGATTTGAGGTGATGCACCTTGTCCTTGTGCAGTAGGAACAGAGGTATCCTTCTGTCCTGTTTGATCTTTTACTTGCTCCTCAATAGGTGTTGTGTCTGGTACTGTGGAATCAGCCCTAGTTGGTGTGTCTTGTGTAGCTTGCTCTTGGGGTTGTCGACTTGTAGCTATTTGGATGTGAAGGTGGTTCGTGTGGATTCACTTTCTCTTTTGTGATATCAGCTACTGCCTTTTGCAGTTCTTCCACACTCACCAAGATTGGCTTAGTACATAGTTGTGATTGTAGTGTGGTCTGGTGAAGGATCTTTTTAAGGTCCTCTATAGTCAGTGGGTTTATGTTCTGACCAGAAGTGTCAGGAACATCTTGAACTGTCACTATTTCTACAGATGTGGGAGTTACATGTGGAGGACTTGGTGCTGGCAATTGTGTGTCTTGCACACTCTGATCTGTTTACTGTTGTTCAACAATTGGCATGTCATCTTTTTGTGTCTCCTTCTCCGTTGTAGCATCTGCTTTATCCTTTTCTCCTTCATCTTCCTTATCATTCTCATCCTCTTCTTCTCCATTATTTTTCCCTTCAAAGGGATCTTCTTGTCCTTCCTTTACAGTTGTGATGCCATAGATTACTTTCCACATTAGAGTGGACTTCTTCACAACATCCTCAATTTTATTATGTAGTATATTGAAGGCTCTATAATTGGGTGCAAATTTGCTCCCATGCTTCTTATTTGCCTTACTTATTTGCCCTTTAGTAAATTCAGGCACGACACGAGCCAATGTTGACTCTCTTATTTCCTTTTCCATATTTAGACAATAATGCCATTTATTCTCTATTATTGAATATAACTCCTTAGGCATTGTATTGTCTAGTTCAAGTGGAGTATTCTTGAACTTTACCATCATGTTGTAGACTGACTCTTCCACCATATTTTGTTCCTCTCTAGTCAACTTATTAAAATCAATACTTTTCAAGGTTGATATATCTGCATTATCTCTTATATTGTCACATATATTCTCTAGATCAAACTTAGTGGTGTGACTTACCACTCTAAATTGGCTAGTGTCCTCTAATTCAGTCCTCTCTTCATTTGATTCAGGAGGTGCCACATATTTTCTTCTCTATTTCTTTTGGGTTGGTCCTTCCTGGTCAGTGGCCTTCTTCTTTTCCTATTCCTTAGCCACCTTTGTTGTAGCTCTTGTGTCTGCCCTTGTGGTGGGTTTTGTTGAGCTAGGTTTAGTTGTTTTCTTTCCTTTAGGCTGAGTTGCAGGTTGTTTTTGTGCCCTCCTCTTCTTTGCCTCTACCTTGGGTGCTTCCTTGGTTTGCTCCTCCTCAGCACCTTCTACTACTTCAACATCTTCACCCATGCCTTGGGTCAATGCAAGTGGCTCCTGGCCCTATTCTTCTTCTTCTTCATCTTCTTCTTCTTCTTCCTCTACTTCTGTTGTGCCTTCACCAAATTTAGCCTTGAGCTTCTTCACCAACTTGTCCTTTTTCTTGAGGGTTGAGGCAGTCTTCAATTCCATGTCTACCTTGGATCTTACAACATCATAAGTGCCAAAGGGTTGGGCACTTTTATCAATATCCTCTGTTAGCAATGTTGTTATTGTTGTTGATGCCTCATCAATGTTGATCTCATAACCAAGTGGCCTTAGCCATCTCACCCTTGGTATTGTAGCTTGAATGTATGTATAATCAATGTCTACTAAGAAGCAAATGTCATTTATGTGTTGCTCAACAAGAGAGACAGGTATCCTTAGTCTTTGTTTCATTGATTTCTTAAAATCTTCAAAGTAGCTGGTCATTATGGTCTCAAAATTTGCCCTAATTCGTTCTGTGTATTCATTCACCTAGACTATTATAGACCTGTTTGTCTTCTAGCTTACCTTTCCAAAAGAAGGGAATTCATTCTGTACATAGAAAAATAAACATATCAAAATTGCTCCAAATTTGCATTGAGCTCCCTTTGTTCTTCTTACGGCTCCCAAGTTTTCCATAATCTGTTGTAGTTGCAATTCAGCTAGATCATAAGTATGATCCTTTTTGACAAATTTATAACCAATATCTATTGCAATACAAGGAACACTGTTGAGTTGGCTTGATTGGTAAAATTTGTGGGATATGACTCTAACTACAAATTCAATGAGAGGATCTTTAATTGTGTCTATTGTCATCCCTCCTTTGTTCCATTTTGCCCTGGCGTTCTTGTCAATTGCTTCTTTGGAATCACTCCTTAGGGTTTTAGGTCATTCTAGGGTTGGATACCTGGTCACCCTATGTATAATCCTCTTGGATATTTTAACGGGTCCATCCTCCAACCAAAGGCTTCCATCATGAATTTGACTCAACACAATTCTAATCCATTCTATCTTGAACACAGCTGGAAAATCTAGGGCACAGGTTAATCCCTTTCTCTCAATAATTTGAAATTCTTCCCTGAAAACTCCATTCTCACATAATTTTGCATATGCCTCCCTGATTTCCATATCTCCAATAGCACCAATCTTACAGTTATAGCATCTTTGCACATCTTACACCATCACCACTTTAGGTGGAATCACAGATAAAGCTCTGGCAGGGTCATTTTTGTATGCAACCTCAGGGATTGGTATGAATTTAGGTTGCTTGACTTCATTACTCACTAACTGAACCTCAAATGACTCTTTTTCTTGAGGTTTCCTAAAGCAAGAGGCCATCTTTGCAATCTAGGGTTTCAAAACTTAGAAATAGCAAAACTGGGTAGCTCGGTACAAGTGTAAATACCTTAAAATCGATGAAATGGTGTTGAATCTATGTTGGAATCTACTCAAATGCTTGAATCTCTACTTGGAAATACTTTCTACTCTCTTCTTGCTTTTGCTTTATATTCGTGATGATGAAAATAGTCAAAAAATCAAACTAATACCCTTCAATACCTAGCATTAAATGCTTAGTACTTATACAATTGTCCACTCAGCTCCTTAAGCAATTATGTTTCACTCAGCTTCCATTGATTTTCCAACTTGGCATACACTGGAGTTTCCCTTACTTGACTTCAATAAGAATTTCCTTTCACTCAACATATACTAGGAGTTTACTCAGCATCTGAGGACAACTTTTCTTACTTGACAACAATGTGAAAATTTTGAAGTTTTAACTTTGCATCTCTATTCATGTTGATCTATCCTTTTCAGTACTTACTTGTCTTGGAACTAATGTATGATAAAGCATTAAGTATCAGTCCCACATACCTTCTTTTTCTTAGTTGGATGAAATGTGACCACTTGACCTTTTAGGTAAAGTGATCCCCCATTGGATGTGCTACTTCCATCTTTTCTTTTCCATGTTTTATTCATCTCTTCTCTAACATGCTCAACATCAATTTTACCTTTTCCTTTGTTGAACTCAAAGTTGGGTGCCTTTGTCCTTGTTGGGCAATTCTTGATGATGTGACTAGTCTTCAAGCAACTGAAGCATGTAGTTTGGCTCAACCATCTGTTGTAGCTTCCTCTAAAATGTGTTCTTATGCAATTTTCAGGGATGTGTCCATAATCTTGACAGTAGTGACAACTATGCCTAGTGTTGTAATCCCAATTATAGAAATTTTCATGGCTTTTTCCTTTGTTTGATGACCATGTAGGCTTGGATCTGCATTCAAAAGCTTTGTGTCCATACTTCTTGCAATTATAGCAGTGACCTTCAAATCTTGGTGTCCTGATAGTTCTAGTCTTGTAGTCATGTCCCTGATGAACTTGCCATGTGCCTAATGAACTTGCTTATTGCACTTGTGAAAGTGATCCATGTTTTTAGGTTTGTCATGCTAATTGGTGTTCTTGCTCCTACACATATTAGAGGCATGTCCCTTTTTACCACAAAAATGACAAGTGGATTTTGTGTTCTTACCTTTGTCACTTCTTTCTTCTACAGTCTTTGATGACTCTCCTTTTTTAGTGTTGATGTATCCTAGTTCTGAAGTGTCATTGCTAGATCTTGGTGATTTCAGTAGCTGTTCAAAGTACTTGATAGCTTCGTTAGGTTTGTTGAAGCTTTCTGCAATTTCCTTCTCTCTTTTCAAGTCATTTTGCATCTTCAATGTGGAGATCTCAATGTCCTTGACATTCAGCTCATGATGGGCATTCATCATTTGGCTTAGGGTGTCTAGCTGCATGTTGGAAACTCTTGCAAGTTCAGTTGACTTCTCCTCCAATCTGTTGGCAAGATTTCTCTTGTCATCTTCTAGCATAGCTTTATCTTCAATAGCTCTCTTCTTCTATTCAGTCACTTCACAAAGCATTATGGCTTGTGATTCTTGTTCAATCTTGAGAGTTCTGATCTCTTCTGCTTGAGCTCTATTCTTCTCCATTAGGTCTACAATTGCTACATCAAGCTCCTTGGAATCTCCATTGGCAAACACTTTTGAGGTGTCAATATCCTTGTACTATGTATCATTCTCAGCTATGGCAATTTCTCTTCTTTGCTTTAGGGATTTCCTCAAATTTTCCCTAGCTTCTTCCAAAGAATGTAGAATGAGATGTATCTCAATCTCTTGATTCTCTATGATCTTCACAAGCCTGTAGACTTCCATTTCTGGATCTTTTCGTTAAGTTGTAAGGCTTCTCCTTGTAAGAACTTGGCTCTGATACCAATTGTTGGAATTCACAAGTGGGAAGATTTACTTCTGAGAGGGGGGTGAATCAAAAGTAACAAACTTTAACCTCTAAAACTTTTAACTGAAATCATCACATGCATGTAACATATCTAATTAACATGAAAGTGAAGGCATGCATGAAAATAGACAACACAATATTTGATCACATAGAAACCCTCCAAAATGAGAAGGTAAAACTAGGGTGGGGATGACACCCACAACTTATCACTACATCAATATGTAACTTGTCAAGGTTACAAAGTTTGACCATCATCAATGGTCTGCCTTGTGAAAGGCCTGCCCTATTAAAGGCTCTAACACCCTGTTAATGGTGACCTATCTAAAGGATTTACAAACATTCACTTGGAATGTCACCCTATTAAAGGATTTACAATATGGTTGTTAAACCAACCTATCTTCATAGGATTTTCATTCTCCTAATACAATGGCTAGAAGGTATAGTAGAATGTGTTGACCTGATGACTTACAATCTTCAATTGCTGATTTTAGATCCTTGTTCTGTCCAATCTAATATGATCCTTCTTGATCCGATATGACTCTGTTTGAAGTATTGATGCTCTATTCTGATGTTAATTGATACTGCAATGTTGTCCTTCTTCTAAGTCTTTTCACCCCTTTCACTTCCTTCAAACTTCACTAGTATTCACTCCTTGCATGCATTCCCTTCACGCATACTCTCTCTCACACTACTGAATTATGGGGTCTTGACCTCCTTAAAAAGGTTTCATGACTTAGGGTTAGGTATGAATCTACGATTGAGATTCATCCATCTTTCTCGCTTAAATCATTCCATTTTTCTAATTGGTTGCATGTTCTTTCCATTTTTTTGATTGGTTGCATGTTGATTGAATAGGGAATGACATAGATTCGATCTTATCTTTTAATCCTTCAAGATTCATCTTATGTTGGCCAAAAAAATGGTTTACATCTTAGTTTGTGAGGGTACAAACTCTTATGTTGATTCTGTTGTACTCGACACTTATTGATTACTAATGCTTGACACATATAGAAATTTTGTCTTGCTCGATACCTATAGAAATCTATCTTGCTCGACACATATAGTAATTTTGTTCTGCTCGGCACATGTAGTTTACTTGACATCTATACTGGCTCGACATTTGTTAGTCACTTGGCATCTATATCATACTTGACATCAACTAAGAAATTTCTTAAGTGTGTTGACACTCAATTGTGAAAACTAATCTGAGACCAACAATTGTAAAAATATTGTAACCTAATTTATATAAGATAGGAAGGCCAAAAAACTCATTCCTAGTGGCAAGTAATGTTGTGTGCAAGATATAGTAAGCAGATTTAATTGTTAACCACATCATAAAACCTAATCTTCCCTACTAAAAGTAAGGTTAAAGTATACATTTGATGCCAAGATTTGTTGTAACCCACCTCGAATAGATGTATGGGGTTGGAATAACGATATAATATGGTATTAGGACACAAAATGATAGGCTTAAATAACAAACTCCTAAAGTTGGCACATATTTCTTTTGGGAAATATAACCAACAATCAATGATGCAAATGTTACTAAATGGTGATTAGAAGTTAGTGCCCAAGTCCCTTGAATAAATGGAACATCTATCTGAACACAAAATCATGTCTTCTTCTTAACTCAATTGGGATTTCCTATAACACAATCAAAAGATAAGAAATACAAAATTCTAAACTACAAATAATATTAATCTTTAGCACTCCATTTTAGACCACAACTATATCTTTTCAAAAAAAGAACTGAGATTTTTTGTAAACTTATGAAGAGAAAGGGCAATCAAATACAAACAATTAGTTATTGTGATATAGTAATAGTGGATAAGTCAATAGTATAAATTTCATAATAGTATGAGATCATTGGCAGATTTCAACTACTCCAGGTCAGAGTTAGAAAAATTAACTTGTGATAAAGTTATTTAATGACATGCTATGACCATTTAGAGTGCCCTGTAACAACAAACAAAGTTAGTTATGACTTAAATTGTAAGAGTCTATTGCATAAACATGAAAGATGATGAACATATTCTCTATCTTATAATATACAACCAAATTATATGAAGATGAATCATACGTTGCACAACAAACCACTGGATAGATGCAGGAGATTCAACTATATAAACAAAGACCTAATATAACTTAGCACAAATTGAATCCATTGTACACTTGAAATCATTGTTAGCTCTGAGTCAAAAAAAATATCTGCTCTTTGTACCATAATCCATATATGTGCCAAAACTATAAGTTGTTTGTATGTTAATGCAAATACAATCAATATCAATATCAATTGTCAAATTTTGCCTTTTGTGACTGTCATTGATTTCAAGAAATAGATAGAGATAGGGATGTTTTTGTTTAGGAAATCACCATTTGTAAGACAAACATTTTTTCTTAAATTTATTAGGAGAAAGGGCAACAAAAATCAAGCAATTGGTCACTATGATATAGTGATAGTGGGTTGAGTCAATAGAGATGCTTCTAAAAATTCCATAATGGTACGAGATCATTGGACGATATCAACTGCTCCAAGTTAGAATTGGGAAAAATAACCTATGAATCCTTTGTGCACGTGGTTGCTCTATTTCTATTATGTTGTCTTATACTCTTAGTTATATAAAGAGTAAATAATGTTTGTTACAATGAAAGATTAACTACATTACTATGAGTTTGTGCATGATAAAACTTGGCAATGGAACCATAGCTTACTTTACCATGTCATGATAGCTAGGTTATAGACAAAGAATTTCAAAGCACATAATTCAGATGACTATACACAATAATCATCCAAGAAGAAACGTAATTTAAAAAGCTTTAAGCTACATGACTACATATGAAGTCTATAGTTGGACCGCAACTATATTTCTAGAAATGGGAGATAATTGGTTGGATGATTATTAGGAATAGCGTTGTGATTAGTAATAATGAAATTTGAGTCCTAAAGTTACATGAATTTTGTATAGTAATAAAGAGAAACTAACCCATTGGACATCCACACTTGTTAGTAATTGTCAAATGTAGTGCTTTCAAGGTTAAAATGTGTTATTATATGCCATTTAATAAGCTACTATTAATGTTAGAATCTGAAAAGATTAATAACCCAGAAAACTAGTGCAAAGAGTAAATATCTAAACTATGAATGCAAATGATACAAAATCAAAATAGCATCATAGAGTTAGTCTCCAAGAGAGTAATGCAAATGCTGAAAGCAAAATAGCATTAAGAGGATGCAAAAATAAGAGATGCAAATACAAGCCAGGTAGCATGCTTATATAGGCTAGGAAGAGGGAGGAGGTGGCAACACCAACCAATGAGGAGCAACCATCTAATAGACTAAAGATAGCAAAGTATCTTCCCAAGATAGCTAATGGATGCTCACATGTAGGAAGATGACACCTCACAACCATTCACCTAATAAGACATGCTTTATTAACCTAAGCGAGATTATTAAAAGTGTAGGAAAAACCTAGCAAAATAGGAAAAGTAAAAAAACTACACTAACACCCCCCCATAAGCGAAGCTTAGGTGAATGTAGAAATGGGTCCCGGCAAGTCAAGCCTGATGAGGTACCCATGTACATAAAATTCCTCCAAAAGAGAGAGAAAAGAGACTCCCCAAAGAAGATTAGGACTCCAAGTGAGAGGAAGAGGCCCCCCCAAAAGATGTAGCATCCCGCACCTCCAGCAAAGCTTGCAAATTTTGTCCGGTAGATCCACTTGCATCGAACAAGTTTTCTTCCCTTAGGAAAAAGGACAAGATCCCAAGTGTGGTTCCTCATCAAGGAACTATACTCTTCCTGCATAGCTGTATCCCACTCAAAAATACCAGAAGCCTCATGAAAGGACTGTGGATTTGAGGCAGTAGCAATGAAGATATGTAGAGCATCTTGGAATTGTGAACGAGTCTGCTTGGTGTCTGATGGATCCCCAACCCAATCACCTGTAAACTGCAAGGTCTGTCTAGCCCAAAGTGGACCGGAAGATGGAGAATCTAGAGGAGAATCATCAACCTGTAAATGATGACTAGGAGAGGAAGGAGGTGAGTCCTCTGAATCACTCCCTGCATCAGAAGTGGAGGTAGAAGACTGCTCAAGTGAATCTGACCCATCATGTATTCCAAGTGACTCCAATGTCAAAGTAGAAGGCAACCCTGTGACCATGCTTTGCTGGTTAAGCTGATGCAAGTAGTGGAAGTTAAGATGGCCAAACCGCTCATGCCATAATCTGCTCACATCATTAAAGTGAGTGAGTGAAACAGTCAAAGGAGGATCAGGAACAAAGTGAGAAAACATATAGAGTCGTGACTGATGATCTGCTCTCCCAACTGCAACTGTAGAATCATTGTGCAACTCACATATCTCCACTGAACTAGGAGTGAACTCAACCCGCTTGCCTAAACCCGTGTGAGTGATCTGGTGTACCGATTGGAGATTAGTTGACAATGAGGGTACATAAGGAACATCATGGAATGTACCGTCCCCCACATCAACAGACCCTCTCCCACACACCTCAACAAGAGTGTTATCACCCATCAAAATAGAAGGCATAGTACACGGCTCCAAGGATGCAAGTTCTTCCTTAGATGAAGCCATTTGGTGTGAAGTACCCGAATCAAGAACCCAAGTGGATGGTGAGGAAGTGACTGCAAAAAGGGCCTTGCCCTTTCCTTTCCCCTTGCTATTTTCTTTTTCCTTGTTAGACCCTTCATTAGAACTTTGTTTGATAGACTCAGGAACACTAATATTATTCTTCTCAAGAATGTATGTCAAGTGATCAAGTTGTTTTTGCAAACATTTATGTTCATCATGACCAGGTCTTTTACAATAAGCACATTTGAAATTTTCTTTCTTAGGCTTATCGCCCTTGGAAGATATTGTATCAATAGTTGAAGAAATCGGCGTCTGATCCTTCTTCTCCTCGCTATTCTTTTGTTTCTTGTCCTTACTATTGTTGTTACTACTTTGTCCTTGTTGTTCTTTTGTGTCTTGGTTAGCAGCCAAGGCATGTGACTTAAAGGACTTAAGAATGCCCATTTGGATTAGCTTGTCCTGTTCTCGAGTGAGATTGACAGCAAAATCATCTAAAGATGGCATGGTGAATTGAGTACCAAGTGCACTCTTAGTAGCATAGAAGGTAGAAACAAACACAGAATATTCTAAACTTAGCTTAGAGAGAATACTAACAATCAGTTGTTCATCTTTCTTTTCAATTCCACATTGTTTTAACTGCAGCCTTAGTGATTTCAATTTGGTGAAGAAATCTTGAATTGTGTTGAAATTGCCTGGACTCAAACTAATTAATTCATTTTTCAACATATGACCCCTCATTGAATCTTGTGTGCCAAATAGTGTCTCTAGCTTTGTCCATACTTCATTTGGTGTATCCAAAGACTCAATGTGAAATAGCAAGTCAGGAGAAACAGACAAACACAATGTTCCATATGCCTCATCACATTTGTTAAACCACTTAGGCTTGTCTTCATCTTTAGTAGGTTCAGTTTCAAGTCCCATAGTTATCCTATTTAATCCAGCTTTCTTTAAGTGAATTATCATGCGTGATTTCCACTCAAAGTAATTGTATGGAGTTAGGATGGGCATATTTGTTTGATCCATGATGAAGGAATGCAAAGAAATGCTAAAAGGAAGAGAATCCAGCCACGACAATGCCCTCCCCTTTTTACTCAATTAAAGAACCCCCCCCAAAGAAATATGATTTGGCACTTTATTTTAGTGCATTTACAATTACCACTAGAAAGAGATATTTAGTGGTCTTGATTTCAATGCATTACAAACCCTCATGAAGAGCATATGCTAAAAGTGAAACTTGGGCACAATAATCAAGGAAACAAATAAGCACCACTGCGATCTATTTGAAAAATCATGCACTTTCAAAAAAAGAATCGCCTCGATACGAGGTCGTATGAGAAAGTTATGATCCTCCGAAGTTTCCAAAACGAGAACTGTGCACAGTCACGGCTGAGAATCTGCAATTTCTGAAGAATTCATGTATGAAAATCAAAAACTAACTCCATTAGTGGATAGAGCACAAAAAAATAGCCAAGTTCATAACAAGAATCATCAAAATCGGAGTCCGTATGAGCAAGAATGAGACATTTGAAAACTGTATTCAAATCTGCGGTTGCCAACGGAGAGGGGTATGGCTGTAGCTTTGCATGCTCGATTCTGAAAAATATACAACTTACATGCAAAATCTAAAAGATACCCAGATGGTTTTTCGGGGCTGCGAACAAAACCCAAAAAGCGTTTTTTTTGCTGATGAACAGAAGATGTTGCTGTAGTGTAAATCAGACGCTTTTAACAGTAAAAAACGGCTCCAAAAATCAGAAAACGACCCCAGCAACCAAAATATGGCATGCAAATGCTGGATCAACTTCTTAAGTCCATCAATGGCATGCTAGAACCTGCAAAACTGATTGAAAACTCCAAATATGCAAGTTGGTTGTCAGATTTGAGATTGAAACCCCAGAGAAAAATTGTTTTTGTCAAAACTTTTCTGATTCTCAAGATCATCCAAAGATGCAAGAGAAGAGCATACTTCGTTTTTCAAAAAACTACAATAAAGTTTATTTGCCCCTCCCAAATCTCTCAAATAAGGAAACTAAAATCTACTCTTGCACATAGAAAAGCTCTGATACCATGTTAGAATCTGAAAAGATTAATAACCCAGAAAACTAGTGCAAAGAGTAAATATCTAAACTATGAATGCAAATGATACAAAATCAAAATAGCATCATAGAGTTAGTCTCCAAGAGAGTAATGCAAATGCTGAAAGCAAAATAGCATTAAGAGGATGCAAAAATAAGAGATGCAAATACAAGCCAGGTAGCATGCTTATATAGGCTAGGAAGAGGGAGGAGGTGGCAACACCAACCAATAAGGAGCAACCATCTATCAGACTAAAGATAGCAAAGTATCTTCCCAAGATAGCTAATGGATGCTCACATGTAGGAAGATGACACCTCACAACCATTCACCTAATAAGACATGCTTTATTAACCTAAGCGAGATTATTAAAAGTGTAGGAAAAACCTAGCAAAATAGGAAAAGTAAAAAAACTACACTAACAATTAATACCTCATGCAAAAAATAATGGGTGGCCTCTATTAAGCCATTTTCGAGTGGCTTCTATTTGTAAGGATGATGCAAGTAGGTTGACATGATCTGAAGTAATCAAATTGGCAGTGGTTCAGTCTTATAATTTCATGTATACATCATATTAACACACTTTTAACTAATACCCTACTCTAGATTTCCTATTTTGTAGACGCAAGTAGCTTAACATTTATGGAAAATGTAGAAGCATTTGAATAGAACAAGAACTTTTTGACAAAATGAATTAGAGAATAGTAGTTGTTCCCATTTCAAAGACGTAAGCATGTAGGTGAGGTGATCGTATTTTTTTTACTAGTAATAATATAGATTAATCAAAAAAATATTACAAAATTGGGCCACCAATATAGTAACCATGTATTAGATTAGGGATCCTTGCAATAACTACCCCTACCTTAGAGCATCCAATCCACACAACTAACATATTCATATCAAAGTATCTGAAGATTTATGGACTACCAAACATGAAGAAAACACATCCCATCAAAAGAAAATAGCTACTGACACAAACCTAACCAACATTACTTGAACCACTGTGTCGCATCCTCCTTGGAGAAGTTTGCAATGGCACGCACATCAGAGGAAGTCACGTGAAGCCACCTCGCGTCCACAAAAATGAGCTACCTAGGAAGGCATGAGAGAAATGTCCATGCCCACACCACCGAAAACATCTGTCGAAGCAGCCCTCTTAAGCAATCCTAGAAACCCCGACTGAACAAGACGCACCGAACTCCATGCTCGAATCACCACCATCCATTGCCACTGAGTCATTCTCACTAGCTGCCAGGGACACCTTGCACTGCTTGCTTGCACAGGGTGGGATTTGGCGACGGATCAAAGCACAACCATCAACATCCACCGGTGCATTTGACTTCACCGGAGTTGATTTCCTGCGTCAAACCACCCTACCTCCAAGAAATGCTTGTTCCATGTTGATTAACTGCAGGAAAAGAAATAGCTTATACCACCCCTAATGAGCCACTAGTAAATAAGACTCTGGGGGTTCATTGGAGGTCCGAACCTTTAATGGTTGGAGTTCACTCGGACCCCCATCAATCAAATGCCATGGCAATTAGTCCAGGTGAATTCCTACACCCAAATCATCTCGGTTCACAATGCCCTCTAAACCACCACCTCATTTCGCTTACAGGCATTCTCTGGCAACACAAATCAGTTCAGGTTTAGAATATACCACCATCAGACCTATCGCCATGAACAGAGAAGAGATATCCATATTGGACCTAGGTCTCTAATCATTATCCCAGTATTCCTCATTGAAAATCAACTACAATGCCTCTCAGAAATGTTCTCCATCTAGCTTGAAGATGTGGCTCAGTCAGGTGATAGAGAAGCCACCTTTGAAAGCTACAATTTGTCCAGTCATATTCAGGGAAAAATTTGCCTCCATTGTGTATTTTGGAATTCTGCCTTGAACTTTCGGAAAATCAAGCCAAGACTCGGGATTTAATGTGAAGAGAAGGCTCGAGAAGGCCACTTAATTGCATGCTCAATTCCAATCCTTCGTCCATGACACAAGCATGGTAATTCCCATCTTTTATAATCAATATGCCACCATATGTATAAAACTTGTACGAATACTAGATTGATGAGTTGGTATGCGCATGTTAATGATGTTCACAAAGGCAGAGAGTTCAAAATTTGAGAGTGCAAAATTCAAGCACACTTTAACTTCCACCGTTGTATTTTTGAAAGAAGTAAAGTTGTCGAGTGGCAATTTCCCCAACTCAACAAGATTTGATGTAGCACTAGACAAAATTCATGGGTTGGAGCTCTGTATAGTCTTCGAATAATTGAAACTGATTATTCCATGATCCTTCCACCCCAATATTAGATAGCTTATTGTTTATGGTATTTGCACTCTCGAGGACATGGGTAACCTTAAAATCATTCATGTCATCTAGCAGTAACCTAATTCCTAATTTTCTTGATGATCCGGTCTAGATGCCAAGAACCCATGTTGCCCTCGGTTATGCCATTTACCACGATCTCTAAGTCACCTTCCAAATGGAGATTTCAAATACCATGTTTGGCTCCTAAAGCAACTGCCTCCAGAGTCGCCAAACATTTAGCTTGATTGTTTATCCCATTCTTGATTCTTTTTGCACTCATGGCTAAAATGTTGTTATTCTCTGAATGTGCAACTACTCCAATACTTGAGGGACTCAGATTGCTCTTGGATTCCTGTCAAAATTAATCTTTACCCTATTGGGCTCCGGGGGAGACCAGGTAGCAGGTTAGTATTCTAGAAGAGAATAAACTCTCAAATATCCATGAACGGGCTTGAATTTTATTAACAAATAGTTCACCTAGATGATTGGGTCCTTATGGGAAAAGAAACACTTGGCCTGATTAACCCTAAAACTAGCATTGGGGACCACCTTAGATATAGATTTTTCTAACCTTTCTCAGAATCTAGGCATGTCCTCTACTTTGTCCTAGAATATACGCATGTTTCCCTCCTTCCAAATTTCCCAAAGAGCAGTAGAACAAGAGATAGTCGAAATGGAGGCCAAATAGGACGATTGGTCGTGACTCAAGACATTCTATGAGCGTGCTTGGCATAGGGCCTGACCAATTTAGACACTTGAAAATGAAAGCCCATACAACATTGGAAAAGTCGCATTTGAGGAAGAGATGATCAAGTGTTTCCTCGGCTTTGTTACACAGGGCGCATCTGAATGGACCTATTTTCATCAAGTGATCTCCTATGAGAATTCTCTTATGACTCACCAACCATCTAAATAATCCTACCTTAGGAAGGCAAGAATTGTGCCAACATAGCTTTTTCTCCCACTCAATTGACCCGTGGAAGGAATCAAGAAGGGAATAACCAATTTTCACTTAATAATTACCACTTTTTTCTGCACACCATCTTAGAACATCATTGTCTTAAGTTTCGTACACTGGCCAGTTTTGAAATAATCAAGACAATGCTTCTTTGTCATTTGGGAAAAATTGGAGAAGGGTCAGATCTTTTCATGAAAGGGGCTTGCTAGGTAGTGAAGAATGTACATCCACAAAGTCTGTCACCTTTTCCCCCCCAAGCTTCCTTAGTTACTTCAACGATGTTGTGTGGGAACCCTTCTTCAGTCAAAGGCTTGTTTGCATCACAAGAATCAAACTAGAAGTTTTCTTTTGATTTGTTTCCCACTTACCACGTAATATGATTCAAAATTAGCGAAGGATAACTTATTATAAAATTCCAAAGGGTTGATCCATGAGGAGGGTTGGATAAGGTCAAAATTATTTTATTTTTCATACTATCCAAATGTTTCAATTTCAAGACCTTGACACACCTTTAGTTTGGTTGCGAGTACATTTGTTGAACTAATTTTTCTCCAAGTGTTGTGTTGAGAATTTTCCAAGTCCTCAAACCGGTACTCCCACACCCTTTTGGAAGACACATTTTCTCCCAAGCCATGAGAGGAAATTTGTCATGTTCCTAATTTCTATTCCAAATAAATTTGGACATACTTTGTTAAATGACTAAAATCACCTTATTTGGGATCTTGAAGCATGACATAGAATAGATGGGCATTGCTACTATCACATATTTAATGAGAAGGATGTACCTTGTCAAAATTAACCATTGTCCCTTCTAGCCATTCATGCCCTCTTTGTGTTTGTTAATTAGTTCCTTCCAGATTCCAAGTTTGGTGGAGCTGGAAAATATGAGGATGCCTATGAATTTACTAGGAAGTTTGCCAACATTAGCTTCAAAAACATCTCCTATGACATGTTGAATTCCAATTTTAGTGTTAAAGAAGAGGATTTCTGATTTGCTCCGATTAACTAACTACCTCGATGCAAAGTTGTACTCATCTGGAACCTTCTTCATCAATCTTGCATCTGCCATTATTGAAACTCTGAAGAAGAATGTGTGATCAACAAACTAAGAATGTGTCTCAACATCAACCTCTCACAATCGTGATACCCTTACATTGGTTATTCTCTTGGAGATGAGAAATTGATCTGCCCAACACTTCTGCCAAAATAATGAACAGTTAAGGTGATAGAGGGTCGCCTTGCCTGATTCCACATGAAGTATCAAAAAAACCCTAGGGACTACCATTGACTGGTCAGGATTAAGGCATAGTCACCATAGTTCATGCTACTCAACCATTTTATCTAGCCCTCATTGAAGCCAAACTTCTTTAGAACTTTCAAAAGAAATCCTCTATTAATGAGATCATAGACATTCCTTATGTCTAATTTAAATATCATATATTCTTTGTTTCTTGAGTGAGAAGAATGTATAGCCTCATGCGCCATAGCTATACCATCCACAATATTCTAATTGGGAATAAAACCACTCTATTGAGGGGAGATCAATTTCTGTAGAATGCTTTTAAGTCTGTTTGTCACCACTTTGGTGATGATTTTGTAAACTATGTTGCATAAAGAGATGGGCTGAAATTCTTCAAAGGAGACCAATTTATCCTTCTTAGGATGAGAGTGATGAAGGTTTTGTTAAAATCCTTAAAAATGAAACCCTTTCTTTTGGATTATTCCATGACCCGAAGGAGATCATCATTTAAGAGATACCAATTTTTTTGGTAGAAAATGGGTTGAAATGCATTTGGGCCCAAGGCCCTATCACCCCTCATACCAAAGACAAATGCTTTTAGTTTTCTCATTGTAATAGGTTTCATTAGCATTGCATTATCTGGCCAAGATACCATGTCTGAGATAACTCAAAGAATTTCATCCTAGGTTGGATTCCTATTCACCGAGTCAGCCTGCCATAGATCGAAGAAAAAGGCAATTGCCTCTGATTGATTATTTTTAGATCATTGGATCAAGTTCTATCCTTGTACAATATAGAGATAATTCTATAAATATTTTTCCTCACTTTGACTGAGCCATGAAAAAACTTGGTGTTGTGATCCCCCTTTGTCAACTAGGTTTCCCTTGATTTCTACTTCTAGTATATCTCTTCTCTTTGTTGGATATCACCATATCAGAAAAGTCCATCTTTTTCAATTTTGAAGACCACTACATCCATGCATTCTTTAAGGATTTTTTAATCCAGAGCCCCCAAATAGCCTTCGAGTTCTTGCTTTTCTTGAAAATGTCACCAAAATTCGACCGATTCTATGACTTGAGTTTTTGCTTGAGCATTTTCAATTTCTCAAAGAATTAGAAAACACAACTTCCTTCCATAACTGGGGCTAAATCCCACCAATTTGCAACTAAATCCATGAACACTAGTTCCTTGAACCACATCAGTTCAAATTTAAAGGGACATGTTGAGTGGTTGTTTTGCACGATGCTAACAACAAAAATTCTCTCAAATCTCTCTCTTGAAAAGATGATCAATGACCAACTCCAAGGTTCCAGATGGCTATTTTCAATCTGTTGGGTAACTCAATTAAAGATAAATGTGAATTTTCACAAGGAGGCCTTTTTTTGGTATCCACCAATTCTGCACAACTTTGTGTGAAATGTAACCACAAAACCAATATATTTTCTATTTTATATTTTATGATGAATGCAATTTATCAATGTAAATATATGAATTCCTATTTTAACTAAATGTTTGAAAAACAAATGACAAATATAGAGTAATAAGAAATTAAAGCAAATTACTAAATAGGAAATTCGTAACAGACCTAAGCTAAAGCAACAACATGTCTGTGAATTAAATTATCAAGAGGATTTGGTAGAAAACCAATGAAATTAGGAGCAATGCTTCCTCAACTCCACTGAGGTAATTGTCGATGGTAACTTCAACAAAAATTAAAAGATGTTTCACATTTCATCAAATCGCAAAGCCACAGAAAGTGCACTCACACAAGACAAAATGCTATATAAGAACAATAGTGATCCTTTTTCCAATTCGTCACAACAACAAATTTTTTTTAACATAAGGCAAACACTAGAATTAAAAGATCACACAATTATAACAATGCAATAAAACCATAAGCTCCATTATAATTCATGAACATGAATTCACAAAAAATGACACACTACGACAAGATTTACTACACTTAGAATGAAAGCACCAATAGCATTTATTATTGCATCAAAATATCATCCTTGAATACATATTATATCCATGTATTTAAATGAAATCCTCTCCTCCTTTGTGTTAGGAGTGAGAGCTCTTCTAATGTAATTCATGTTAAAAACTAATAAAATAAAGTTGTTTATATACAAATTAACTCTCTAAATGGTGCTAAGTAGGTCTCCACCCTTGCTTATATCAATTAATAGGTGCATGAGCCTTTACATGACTTAAAAAAATAAAAGAAGAAGAAGATAAGAGGAGAGAAGTCATGAGATGATCCGAGATTCCTAAAAATGGAAGCTTGGCCTTCTCTAGGCATTTATGGGAGTTGAATTATTGTCAAAATATGTTTCTGATGCATGGAATGCTAAAAAATAATAACCGGCAGTAAATTGTCAGCACACTACTTCTTCAAAATTGTCGATGCACCTCTTGATTTGGCGCACCTCTGAAAAGCACACCTTGATGACATGACCAAAAATTATCAAAATTCTGGTTAGTGTCAAAAATGAATTTCCAACATCTAGGTTTTCTTCCCCTTTAGACCAAAATGATGTATGGATGTTTGCTCTTGAATTTTTCATTTATCTCCATGATCTCCTTTGCCTCTAGAAAGTCTAATGACTCATACAAGTTTATTGTATACCACTAGGTGATAGTTACTTATTTCTATCCTCGTATCAACAAAGTCTTCTAACTTGGAGTCTAATTCCAATAATGCTTCTTCTATTTTGAAAACTTTTCTGATGTCATTTTCAAACAAAGTAGATTCAAATAAAGCTATGAGCTATTGAACTACTGTCTACACTGGAAAAAGTTTTGTTCTTGACTCATTCTCAAAAATCTCTAGGTTAGCACCATTATAGTATTTATCCACTTCCGATAATTGCCCTTGATCTTTATCCTTTATCTCTTGGATGTCCTTGCATAGTCCTTCCATGACTTTATTCCATGTTGATACTATCTAATTCTTCCACTATATAAATCTCCATTAACATCTAGTACCTTTGTCCTTTTATAGATTTTAGTACTTGTAGATCTTTAGCCCAAGTACACACTTCATTATTTAGCACAAAATCTTTACTTAAAATAGAAACCACTTTGTCAACATTATTTTAGATGTTGTGTAGAAGGTTCAAATTACCTTCTATTATTTGTACTCTATCTTCAAAATTGTGACACCACCTTTTACAAGCATCCAAAAATGAATCTCCCAGCAACTTTCATGCCTCCTTTCTCTCTAATGCCTCCCCTAAATTAATCTCAGGGTGATCAAGGTCTATAGGACCCACTATCTCAATCAAATATCCTCCTAGTAGCTCATTCTACTTCCTTAAAACCAAAAGCTCCAACTCATCCTTATCCAGGTGTGAGAATACTTGTTTAAGGCCTATGGTGATGAAAAGTTTTATTGTATCCATTATGGGCTTCCCTAATACTATCTCCTTTATCTCATAATCCTTAAGGGTCAACTCCTTTGTATCCACGTAAGGAGGCAGAATAGCAATATGCACCAAAAGATCTTGGTCCTGATTCTTCATAATGAAAGCCAGTGTTTTAGCATCACCCTTGGGTGGCTCAAGCTTCTTGACTATTATTTATAAATTCTACCATGCCCTCTTCTTCTGTCAACTCCACCTATCTCTTTTATCTAAATAAGACCTCATTTTTCAACCATTATGGCATTGTTCCCAATGGCGACATATATTATTTGGAAGAGGTGGGTTCTTATGTTGGTCCTTTTCCCTTATCACTCCTCTCTGGAGTATTCTCATGTTGAGGAAGAACGTCAGAATGAGCTTCTATGTCAACATGAATTGGGGACCTAGTCTTTATCCTAGGAGGAGCTTGTTGCCTTTCTTCTACAATTTGTCCCTCCTCTGATACTTCATCATCGTGCAACTAAACATATTCTCCTTCCTCTAAGGTATGACTCTTTGGTTTGGCTATTAGATGAGGTAGGGAAACTAATTCTTGATTCAGTTGAGGAGGCATTGACAAAAGATTATGTGATGGTGGAGGAATAATACCAAGAGGCCCTTGTGGTAAGGGAGCTAATTGATTGCAATCTTCTCCCATTGGCTCATTCAGAGTAGTATCTCGTATCGTCTCTCCTACCATTTTAGTCCCTGCTGATCTAAAATCAAAATCTGAGATATCAAAATTATCGGCTCCCTCACCTTCTATTTCTTCAATTCATTTTTGTTGTTCCTATTCTGGGATCTCAACATGGATAAGCTCTCGAGGAACAAAAGGTAGTGTTTGAGTTAAACTCCTTCTTCTTTCTTCTTCTATTGCTCTGGTTGAGCAGGTTCTTTTGTTCAAGGGGACATATTCTATTTGTTCCCCTTCTTTCTCATCTTCAACCTTGGGGATGGTTTTGGGCACCTGAAGCAATAGAGTGCTCTTTTTCTTCAACCTCCTCCTCTTTTCCCCTATCACCATCATCTTAGTTATGTCCTTTTTAGGTACTGATGAGGAGACTTCTGTTGGAGGGTCCTTTTGGTGCTGGTGGATCCTCTTCTACTGGCTGAGCTTCTTTCTACTCAAGTTAGGCTTCTTCTCCTTGGGTAGCTGGCTCTGCCTGAGCCTCTTCCTCTTGATCCCTTACCCGAGTGACCCTTTTTCTCTTCTTTCTCTTTACCGTCTCTGTCTGAAAGTTCTCTACCTCTCACTTATGTTGATGTACTATTTATGGCCTTACTAGTGACTTCACAAGATAGGTAGGTAATGACTTTTGTTTCCTTTCCCTTGTTGGGTCAAGTTGTGGCTTGAAGAGTTGGGGCTTGAGGGACTAGGTCTAGAATCAAAGGCTTTCTGATCCATTCCCTTGTCAATTTGACAATATGTCGAGCCTGATGATCAATATCATCATTTTCCTCTCGCCCAATTTCTACATTCATAATGGGCCTTCCATATATCTTGTCCTTATTGTATAAGAGATCCAACACTATGGGGGCATCCCTGTTCCATGCCTTGAGAGGTATCTCCATGTTAAGCATCTTTTCAACAATTTGTAGGCTCATTCTACAATAGTCATAGGTATCGTAGTCATCTGCGACATTAAACCAATGATCTTCTAGTTCTGCTTCAAGCATGAACTTCTTTCCCACCAAATGTTGCACCATCCTAATATTGTCAAAATACGAGAGAGGTGATTGGTGATCATCAAGAGGATACTGGTCTCATTCTAAATCAAACATGGCCATGTCTTTCTTTTGTTTGACTTCGAAAGCCCTAATAGTGATGGGCCAGACCCAAGTCTTCTCGTGTTGCTTCCTCATCCTGTCATAAGTAGAGGCCATTTGCCTTGCTATCTCCAATAGCAATAGCCTATCCGATGGATATTTTGGGAGCATCTTCAGGCACAGGAGAGTTCCAACGACCCAAATATAAGTAAATATCTTGAATTGGATGTAATAAGTTCCAATTTATGTTATCTACATTGTTGCTTCCACTGATATTGTTTTGGCATAATCTCCTTTGATGAACCAAGTGATGGAAAATATGAGCCCATCATTGACCACCCTATATTTAGAACTCTGTAGGGGGAGTTTATTCTTCACCACCTAGGGATAAACTACATATAGCTAGGCATTTGCATCCTACATACTTCCCTTCTTGTACAATCCCAGATAATCTGCGAGTCTTGTCACTAAAAGATACACCATGTAGGCTATTATATAAAAATGGGTGTCATTCTTTACCAAAATCAACTGCTCATCCAGATTGTCCCTTAGTATAATGACCCAATCAATAGGTGCCTACCTCATTCTAATGGTTTCTATAAAGTACACCATCCATGTTTCTAGATGACCGATTGTAGGAAGGCCCATGGTTCTACTCAGAAGAACAATTGAGTAGCCAATATCATCTATCATATAGTCTCGGGTCATGTGACTGACCTTTCCACTTCTCCTACTCACAAGTGTTCGGTCAATCAGGTACTTCCCTTACACCAACTCTTTGTCTTTTGACTCATTCTCCCTGTACCATCTATCTATGTCATCATAGGTGATATATAGGTATTGATCTACTAGTAGAAGATGGAAGAACTTCTTAATGTTTTGAGGTCTAATGTCTAGGATTATCTCTCTGATCACATTCTTGACCACTTTGTCTCTTGGCACATAATGGTGTGCTAAAGTCATGATCAATTATAATGATTGAACTAACATTGGATGGGAGGCAATGTTTACCAAACCACTTTGGATCAACGCTGGCACCATGGTTGATCTCTCTTTAGGCTTGTTACACAATAACAAAAAAGTGTTCTAGACAATATGCCCCAGTTCAATTTCTCGGATCTCATAATGCTTATCTTGAAATTGATATTTCTTCAGTGCTCCTTGATACTTGAAGGCGACATGGTTTTGGTACAATCTTCACAGTCATGGAGGATGAAGAAGATGTAATTATATCTACACAAAAATGAGAAATGCTAGAATCATTGATGTTAAAAACCTACAACAACTCCAAAGTGTGACTTGGACTGATAGAAGACTGACAAAAATAGAAGAAACTGATAGAAAAAACCTAAAGTGCCTAAAATGTGCACATGACACACCTAGCACACATAACACACCTGCACATGTGCGCATCTAGAAGGCTTGCAAAAAAAAAAGTGCATAGTTGTGCACTTAGCATCCTTGTGCATGTGCACACTGTGCACTTGACATTGTGCAATGAAAACATCATTTGGGGGGAGGGGGAGGTATCAATGTTTTTACACACATTGCACACCTATTGAGGGTGTGCACATGCATGTGTGTATCCTCAATAGTTGTGTTTTACCTTAAAGAAGGTAGATGCACTTTTGCAGAGTTATGGAGGAGCAGAGCTGCGGAGTCTTGAGAGGTGCGAACGTGCGAAATTTGAGGAGAAGCTAAGTGATTAAGTGAAGGTAAAGAGGGGGGGGGGGGGGGGGCAGGTATTTATAGGCAAGACATTGCTAGTGTGCACCTCCAAGGGTGTGCATGTGCACATCCTAATCATTGAGTGTGTTTGTTGTGCAATTAGCACATATGCGCAAGTGCACAAGGTGCACAAATGTGTAGGTGCACTATTCCGCACCTTTTTCACTTTAAGCCAAAAGTTTTCCTTTCTAATATTTTTTCATCACTTGAAGTTACTTGATCGAGGATCAAGGACTGACCTAGACTCAAAGGAATCTCTTAATCAATCAAAGCACTTGACTAGATGATTTAAGAGGGATCTTTTAAGAAAAAAGGGGGTCCCCATTTTGTGACTCAAAATGGGGTGTGTGTTGTGAGACCACAAAAAATAACCCCGTCAAAAGGGGAGAAATGACAAAGGCATTTCTTCATTACTAAGCATTCTTCAAACTTGTGTCAAGTGACAACTTGATTCCAAATGCTACAAGTGGCTTTCAAGTACTTGCAAGCCAAAAAACTTAGAATCTTAAATCTCCAGGCTCGGTGTGTGCTTAGTGTTCCAATTCGTTTTGATGTCTCAAGGTGTCATCCATCATGAGTGTCTAGCAACTCATAAATAACCTTTTGCTAATCAAGATAGACATTGGAAATCCCCATAAACCCATTTATCCATCACTATATGACCATATGAGAGAATCCATTTTGAGGGCCCTTAACTAGTTATCGATTTCTTTCCTTTGGTAATATTATTTTACTTGCTTTGTGGAGCTCATTGTTTCCACTTTATTCTTCCTTGAAATCTTTTGTTTATTGTACATAATAGGATATCAATTCAGAAGTGTTATCCCTATTTTTTATTATCTTTCACAATTGTCTAGAATCTTATTTGTGACACCTTTATGATTTTTTATTTATTTTTCTTACCTTGACCATGTTTAGATTGAGTGGCCAAGATGTTGATGTTTCTTTTGCAGACCAATTTTTTAGTTTGATAACTCTTGCGTTCCTCTTTGAATGAACTTTTTGGGAAACTCTCATGCCGAATAGTGATCTTTATAGGTCTTTTAAGAGACCCTTTATCAAAACCAATACATTTTGAATCATCCCTTGCTACTGTCAACCTAGATTTGAAATAACCTAGACGATCAATACTTTAAATTCTTAAAGTGTTGAGAGCGGTCAACTTAGATTTTGCCTTTTAAAGCAAGAAGTCCTTTATGATTGCAAGTAACAACTGTATTTTAGTTGGTACAAGAAACAAAGTTATCTAAATTCTTTGACAAAGAAACATCTCTTACCTAAATTGAAACCAATTGGGATGGTCTTGGTTATTTATCAAGAAGAAATCTCAATTTCTACTTATCTCCACATCGAAAAAGAAAAGAAAAGAAACACACCAAACGTAAAGCAAACACACGACTAAAAGTAAACACACAACTAAAAGAAAATAAACAACTTTTTTTTGGAATATATTTTGTGTTAGGTTTTAAAATAATGTTTCAAAAATTGGCCATTAAATGGTAATGGGACGAATTCCCCTTGTAAAGTACTTATCTTAAAGGTATTTTCTCCTAGAACCTCTGCAATCTGATAAGGACCAATCCACAAGCATTGAGACTTGGTATGACTACCCGATTTTTCTTTTGCCTTATCCCACAAAATAACAAGGTTTGAGATTCTAAAAGGTTTGATCATGGCTCTCTTGTCGAACCAACATTTTATGACAGCTTGATGTTTTGACATATGTTCTAAACTCGTTGCCTTTTCTCATCTAATTCCAAAAGATTCATCAATCCAATTTGGACATTGTCAGCATTCTCAGTGTATCCTCTCATGAATTTCAACACTAGAATCTTGAGATTGAACGGGAATACTAGTTCTTGGCCATAGATTAGTAGATACAGGGAATTTCCCAAAGCATTTTTATCTTGACTTGGTATGTCCATAATGCATATTTTAATTAGGTATGTGAAGTTTTTGGGTTTTCTCTGAGAAACCATTTTATAACTATGATCAAATTCTTGTTGGTGGACTCAGCCATGCCATTCCCTTGTGGATAATAATTGGATGAAAATTTGAGTATGACTTGATTCTCTAATGCCCATTGAGTAAGAAAGATTGACACGAAAGATTATTCTTTATCACACACCAAGAGGATTGGCATTCCAAACCTAGTCATGATGTGTTCTTCTAGGAAGTTAGTGACTACTTTTGCTGTACAATATCTAAAATTTTAAGCTTCAGTCCACCACATGCAATAATTTGTAGTTATTAGGACAAACATATGCCTTATTGATGATGGTGGGTTCACAGACCCAATAAAATCTAGCCCCCTTGGAAAAGGGGCAAACCTCAAATACTAGTTGCAATGACATGGATGGATTTCTTTCCCTATTGGCACTTGTTTAATAGATGTGACAAGAACATACATGTTAGAACATGTCTTTGAAAATAGTAGGCTAGAAGTACCCCGACCTCAAAATTTGATGGGTCATGGCCTCTAGTGATCCTTGTCTAGTACCATACTTGTGATGATATTGTTCTAATACTTCTATCACTTCTTCACAACCTAAACATTTCAAATAAATTCCTTCATAGTTTTTCTTGTAGAGTTTTCTATCTTGGAGCATATAGTATTCACATTTCATTTTTAGTCCTTAGAGCTGGGAACTGTTCATCCATTGAGGGAATTGATTTTGTAAGAGGTAAAATATAATATCTTGGTACCAAACATTTGTGATTATCCCCTCATTATTGGCTATTTGAGACACTATGATTTGTTCTTCATTTTTTACCATCATCTTGGTTAATCCCTATCCTCTCACTAGCTTCATTGGTTGAATTTCTAAAACAAACTCTTGTAAGATGGCCATCCATTTTCCTCTTCTTTCTCTTAACTCATTCTGCATTAGCAATGATTTGACTACAGGATTTGGCACAATAGCATATACCTGTCTTCCTTATCTACATCACTTGGTTATATTAGAAGTATCCATCTAGAAAAGACAACATTTTATACCCATTTACAATCTGTAATACTTCATCAAGTGAATGCAAAGGGTAGTTATCTTTCTGGGATGCTTGATTCAAATTCTAAAAATCTACACAAAGAAAAATCTCTCTAGTCTTGTTCCTTACCAGTACCAGATTGGCAACCAATGTAGAGTGTTGAATAGGAAAAATAATCTTGGCATCTAACAGTTTCTATACTTCTTTCATTATCAAGGGTTCCATGATAGGGTTTACTGGTCTCTGTCTTTGGCGAAAAGGCTTTGCATCAGGCTTCAGGGGAATATGATGAGTGATCATGTCAGGATCATATGTCTTGAGCTCCTCATAACTCCATGCAATAACATCTCTATATTCCATTAGTAACTAGAGCATATTTTCTCTTTCTTGGGAATTACAGAATTTTCCAATTCTCACCATATTAGGGTCATCTTCCATGCCTAGATTATAATAGTCACATTCTTTGATTCCCCTTTCTTTATTGGTCCTCTTGTTGCGTGCTAACTCATCTTGGTCAAAGATGCATTCTAGATCAACCATCCCCTTAAGAATAGTGTTAGCTTTTTAAATTTATGATCCCATATTCATCTTTCAATCCATCTCCTTCAGGTTTGTCATATGGTATGTCATTAATTTCTTGTCCTTCAAACAAACCATTGCACATAATGAACTCCAAAATGTGTTGATCATCTTGGAAGACTTCGAAGATAGTAATGTTATTTGGGATAGATGGAGCAACCACAAATTCTACTGAGAATCTTTTGAGTTTCATTCTTTCCATGGGTTGTAATGCACTAGCAAAAATTACAAGGGTGTCGACAACTACATTTATTCTTCTTGAAATAGATCTTACATTTAGGGCTTCAAAATCTTCCATCAAGTCGCAAACTCTGTTTCATTAAGCAACCAATCTTCTATCATTGCAAGAATAGATCGATTTCACTCATCGAATCACCAACTGGGAATCTCCTTCAACTATGAGAGCTTTGACATCCTTTTCTAATGCGAAGAGGAGTCTGCGTATCAAGGCTTCATATTCTACAAGATTGTTAGTATGCATGAATCATAAACAATATGCAATGTAAAGAGACCTATCATTAGGATTAACCAGTTCAATAACTACTTGGACTTCTAATTTAAATTTGGAACCATTAAACCTGAGTGTTCATATTGGTTGTTCTTTTGGTTTTCTCAACTTGTGTTTATTTGTCTGAAGCTTTTTGTTTACTTAGACTTTGGAATATTGTTTCTTTGGGACCCATTGCATTTTTTCCCATGTTGGGCTTATTAAGTTAATAATGGTTACTCTCAATATAGGGATTGTTTGTTTCTTTTGTTCATCTTCAATTTCCTCAATCAACTCCATGAGTTTAGTAATTTGTGGTTTAGGTTGACCAACCATTGAGGTCCTCCCTTGACCTTTCACAAAACATCTCCTTCTAAGAATTTTAATAATCCCTAGTGGTGGAGAAGATAAAGCTCCCCCATGTGAAGAGGTGACACTATATGAAACATTTAGATCTTCTTGTATCTCTTCTTCATTATTCATGATTGTAGACATGCATGAGTGACTTGAATTGTCTTTGGGTATTTCACTTGTGGTTTGACTAGTTGTAGAGAATGTTATTTGATTTAGTACCCAAGCAATTGCTTCTTGATAGTCTAAGCACTCAAACTATGAATGGCTTACCTTATACAACCTGTAAAATCCTGGTAGGAGTAAGATATTTGGATCTGCTTCTTCCCCTAAACACTGTAGATTTGAAACCATGTTATCTATGAACTATGTCACAATTTCTTCCCATGGAGTAGGGTTCTATGATCCTATAATCGAGTTATTCATTTTTCCAACTGAAGTTATATCAAGAGCCATTACCCTGTAAGAGTCTAAGTCTGATTGAAGAAATGCTAATTCATTTGGAGTATTATACTTTGTGACCATTATCTTTAATTTTGGCTCTGCATCTATTTTAATCTGGTCATTCAATCCCTTCCAAGACAACCACAATTGGGTAAAGTCATTTGAGAACCATCCTCTTAGGCACTAGGTCCATTCTCTACTCAATAGTAGACCATATGTTTTTGAAATCTCTACTAGATGTATGTCAATGATATCTTGGATCCAAGGGTCTTTAGTTAATTTTATGCGAATGCCCTTCAATACTCTTATGACCTTTAGTTCTATTTTGTCAAGTTGAATCACTATTCAATTTGTGGGTTGTGAGGTGACTCCTAACTTCTAAGATATCGAGAGTGGCATGACATTGCAAGAAGCTCCTAAATCTATGGGGAAATTGTGAAGATTTCTTCCAAAGATTCTAAGACTGAGCAAGAAAGGGGGAACTTTAGCCTTGTCTTCATGCATGGTAGGCATAGCCTCAGAGTTGTTGACCTATGATGATACTATCTTTTGAGGGCTAGTGTTGGGCACTGTGTTTGTATCATCAAGAGTTTCCAATAGTACTTCTCTTTGACCAAGACAAATTTGTAGCATATCATACATGGAAATATTAGCCATGGTCTTCTTTAATTCTTCAATGACACTATATTTTTTAGTTGGCCAGGCGTAATTCTTTAGTATAATAGGTATGTTTGCTTGTGCCTGAACTCGTTGGCCATAGAAGGGTGCTCTTGTAGGTATAGCACTAGTATTCACTCTTGGGTCTAGTGGTGTTGTTGTTGTAATCCGAGGGGAATTCCATCAGTCATGGGTTCCCTTTGATTATGTAAGTTGTAAGTATTCTAGTTATCATTTTGAAAAGAGAGCATCTCTGCTGGTTTAGGGTCTGATTCTTGGTTGAATGGAAAGACAAATTCTTCTTTGAGCTAGTCTCCTACTTCAATGTTTTGTGAAGAATCATAAGATTCTAGCAACATGGTATTGAACTAAAGAGAGGACTTGTTATTAACACAATGTAAATTTTGGTTCATTTCTTGATTTCAGTTGAAAAATGAGTTGTCATCATTAGGTATACTTTAACTAGTATCTAGTTGATCGACATCAATGAACTGAGCATTTTTATTGTTGTCTTTATTGATACTTCCGTTATTTGGGTAGGTATTCCATTATCGATTTTGTCTCTAGAAATTGTTGCTTCAATCAAGTTGGTTGAAATTGTCCATGTGGTGTTATTTCCACTAAAATTTTTGTTGTAATTTTTACCATACCTATTGTTGTAAGGGGTTGTATTTATTCTTTGGAAATTATTGTTCTGCCCTTCTAATAGCCTCAAGTAGGTTAGCTCATTGGTTATCTAAGACATGGTCTTTTTCATTTAATCTAGCTTAGTTGTGACATTATCCTCAACAGATGGTGTGGCCTTTTCCTTAAAGAAGAAAACTTTTGGAGGTTCGTATCCTAGACAGGTTAAAGTTGGAGCTGAGGTAGCTAGTGCATGTTGTAATGGGATTGGTGTTAATGAAATATATTGACTAGGCATCACTTGCACTCTAACATAGTATGGTGGTAGTGTCGTACTGGCATAAGTTGGAACCATCATCCCTCCTCCATTAGGGTTAGCCTATTTAGTAAAGGTGACTACTTCTTTGAAGGCATTTTCTAGTGTGCCAATATCTTTAGCAGGAAACCTCCTTAGGAAGATAGTAGTGAGGTGGCCCATAGAGTTTAAATATATTTGAATTTCAGCCCCTACTGGTATGGTGTAAGGGGTTTCCAACCTGTGGTATGCCATGTGGAAATGATGGTTGAAATGTGAGATGTTCTCTATTGGATCCCTCTTGATAGATATGAATTGGTGGTGTATCATGGTTAGATTAATGATTGTTTTAACCTGATCCAAGAATTTTTTTTCAAAATTTTCCCAATTTTGGATAGATCTTGGCAGCATATTTACATACCAGTTAAATGCAACCTCCCCTTATGTATAGGAGAACAAGTGAAGGACCACATTTTCTTGTTGAATTTTCTTTTGATTACATATTTCATTGAAAACCTTGATTAGATCCTCAATTGTCTATGTTGCTCCATAGATGAACTTTGGGCATAATTTCTAAAGGTTCTTGGGAAGGTTGTTGAGTGGACCTTGTAAATTAATTGATGAATCTACTACGTTTGCAAAGAAAGCCATGGATGCAAAGTTAGGTGAAATAGTAGGTAGGGATAAGTTTGAGTGTGGAATAGAAGAAGATGATGAAATTTGAAATGAGAGTGGTTGGATTATTGGTATCCCCTTATTACTATGAGGCTTGCAAAAGTGATCGAGTTTTAGGAACTCGTGTCCACTGGATGAAGACCTTAAAGCTCATTGAAATGAAGATGGTGGGTCAGGATCTTCCACGTTGTGTTAACTTTGAAAATCACACCTTGTAAAAGGAAAAAACTCAAAAAGTGCACCTCTGAAATGTAGACCTTCTGATAGTGATAGATTCCAAAATTATAGAACTCCCAAAACTGCATAACTATCAAACAACAACTTGGTTTTTTGGGTAGAATGGTTTTCTCACCCTCCTTCTAGTGCCACTTATGTTGACATTCATTTTGCATGATGCTAATGACAAAAATTCTCTCTGATATCTCCCTTGAAAAGATTATCAATGACCAACTCCAAGATTCCCGATGGTTGTTTTTCAATCTGCTAGGTAACTTAATTGAAGATAAATTTGAATGTTCACAAGGAGGCCTTTGCTGGTATCCACCAATTCTGCACAACTTTGATAAAACATAAGCACAAAACCAATATATTTTTGTATTTTATATTTTACGATGAATGTAATTTTTCAATGCAGCTATATAAATTCCTATTTTAACCAAATGTTTGAAAAGCAAGTGAGAAAGCTAGAGTAACAAGAAATTAAAGCAAATTACTGAAAAGGAAATTCCTAATAAACATAAGCCAAAGCAACATCATGTTTGCGAATTAAATCATCAAAAAGATTTGGTAGGAAACCAATGAAATTATGAGCAATGCTTCCCCAAATCCACTAATGCAATCGTCAATGGGAACTTCGATAAAAACTAAAAGATGTTTTACGTTTCATAAAATCGTGAGGCCACGAAAAGTATTCTCACATGAGATAAAACACTATGTAAGAACAACAATGATCCTCTCTCCAATTCATCACAATAGTGAAATTTGCTAACATAAGGCAAACATTAGAGTTAAAAGATCACACAATTATAAGAACACAATAAAACCATTAGCTCCATTATCATTCATGAACATGAATTCACAAAAACTAACACTCTCTAACAAGTTTTAGTATACTCATAATGAAAGCACCGATATAATTTATTATTGCATCAAATATCAGCCTTGAATACATATTATATCCATGTATTTAAAAGCAATCCTCTCCTCCTTTTGTGTTAGGAGTGCTAAAAACTAATAAAACAAAGTTGTTTACATACAAGTTGACTCTCTAAATGGTGCTAAGTAGGTCTCCACCCTTGTTTATATCAATTAATAGGTGCATGAGCCTTTACATGACTTAAAATAATAAAAGAAGAAGAAAATAAGAGGAAAGAAGCCATGAAATGATTTGAGAGTTACTAAGACTTATAAAAATGGAAGCTTGGCTTTCTCTAGGTGTTTCTGGGAGTTGAACTATGTTCAAAATGCGTTTTTGATCCATGGAATGCTCAAAAATTGTAACTAACAGTTAACTATCAACACACTGCATCTAATTCAAAATTATTGACACACCTCTTGATTTGGAAAACCTTTGGAAAGTGCACCTTGATGATAAGACCAAAAAATATCAAAATCATGCTAAGTGTCAAAATCAAATTTCTAGCATCTGGGTTTTCTTCCTCTTTAGAACAAAATGATGTCTACATGTTTTCTCTTGAATTTTCCAATTATCTCCATAATATCCTTAGCCTTTTCTAAGTCTAATGACTCATACTTATTGTGTACCACCTAGCAATAGTTACTTATTTCTATCCTCATATTAGCAAAATCTTCTAACTTGGAGTCTACTTCCAACAATGCTTCTTTCATTTTGAAATTTTTTTTGATGCCATCTTTAGAAGAAGAAACTTAAAATAAAACTCTGAACTTTTGAACTACTATCTGCACCAAAGAAATTTTTGTTCTTGACTCACCCTCAAAAATCTCTAGGCTAGCGATGTTGTAGTATTTGTCTACTTCCAAAAATTTACATTGAGCTTTATTCTTTATCTCCTGGATGTCCTTGTATAGTGCTTCCATGACTTTAGTCCTTGTTGATACTTTCTCAATCTAATCATCTAACCTATCTAATTCTTCCATCATATAAATCTCCATTAAAATTTGGTACCTTTGCCCTTTTATAGATTTTAGTTCCTATAGATTTTTAGCCTAGGTACACATTTCATCCATCATCCCAAAATCTTGGTTTATAACAACTGATTTTTCGACATTATTTTGGATTTTGTGCAGAAGGTTCAAATTACCTTCTATTATTTGTGCCCCTCTATCTTCAAAATTGTGATGCCACCTTTTGCAAGCATCTAAAAATGAATCTCCTAGTAGTTGCCCTGCCTCCTCTCTAATGCCCCCCCTAAAGTAATCTTAGGGTGATTAGGGTCTATAGGACCCACTATCTCATTCAAATATCCTCTTAGTAGCTCATTCTTCTTGCTCAAAACCAAAATCTCTAACTCATCCTTAACGAAGTGTGAGACTACTTGTTTAAGGCCTGTAGTGATTAAAAGTTTTTCTTTATCCACTATGGGCTTTCTTAATACTATCTCCTTTATCTGGTAATACTTAGGGGTCAACTCCTCTATATCCACATGAGGAGGAAAAATAACAATATGCACCAACATATCTTGGTCCTGATTATTCATAATGAAAACTAGTGATTTAGTATCACCTTTGGGTGGCTCAGGCTTCTTGACCACTTTTATCAATTCTACCATGCTCTCTTCTTCAATCAACTCCACCTATCTCTTTTATCTAAATAAGACCTCCTTTTTCAACCATGATGGAATTGTTCCTATTGAGGACATATATTGTGCCAAAGAGGTGGGTTCTAACATTGGCCCTTTTCTCTTATCACTCCTCTTCAGAGTCTTCTCATGTTCAGAAAGAACTTCAGAGTGAGCTTTTGTCTCAACATGAGATGGGGACCTAGTCTCTATCCTAGGAGGAGCTTTCTTCCTCTCTTGCACAATCTCTCCCTCATTTGATACTTCATCAACATGTAATTGAATATATTCTCCTTCCTCTAAGGTCTGACTCTTTCGTTCGACTATCAGAGGAGGTAGGGAAACTAATTATTGATTCAGTTGATGAGGCACTAATGAAAGATCATGTGATGGTGGAGGAATAATACCAAGAGGCCCTTGTGGTAAGGGAGCTAATTGATTCCAATCTTCTTCCATTTTCTCATTCAGAGTAGTATCTCGTATCTTCTCTCCTACCATTTCAATCCTTACCAATATAAAGTCAAAATGTGAGATATCAAAATTATCGACTCCCTCACCTTCCATTTCTTCAATCCATTTCTATTGTTCCTCTTCTGCGATCTCAACATAGATAGTCTCTTGAGGAATAGAAGGTAGTGATTGAGTTAAACCCCTTCTTCTTTCTTCTTCTATGGCTCTGGTCGAGTGGGTTCTTTTGTTCAAGGGGACATATTCTATTTTCTCCCCTTCTTTCTCATCTTCCACCTTGGGGATGGTTTTAGGTACTTGAGGTGATGGAGTACTCTTTTCCTTCAGCCTCCTCCTCTTTTCCCCTACCAAAGTCATCTCAGTTCTGACCTTTTTAGGTACTAATAGGGAGTCTTTTGTTTGAGGGTCCTTTGGGGTTGGTGGGTCCTCTTCTATTGGCTAAACCTATTCCTGCTCATGTTGGGCTTCTTCTCCTTAGGTAGTTAGATCTACTTGAGCCTCTTCCTCTTGATCCCTTACCTGAGTGACCATTTTTCCTCCACTTTCTCTATGCCCTTTATGTCTAAAAGTACTCTAACTTCCACTCATGCCAATGTACTATTTCTAGTCTTAGTGGTGACTTTGCAGGGTAGGTAGGTATAGTGACTTTGGTTCCCTTTCCCTTCTTGGGTTGAGCTATGGCTTGAAGAGTCGGGACTTGAGGGACTGGGTCCAAATGGAAAGGCTTTCTAATTTATTCCCTTGTCAATTCAACAATATGTCAAGCCCAATGATCAATATCATCATTTTCTTTTCGCCCAATTTCTACATCCATAATGGGCCTTTCATATATCTTGTCCCTATTGTATAAGGGATTAAACACTTTGGGGGCATCCTTGTTCCATGCCTTGAGAGGTATCTCCATCTCAAGAAACTTTTCAATAATTGTAGGCTCATTCTATAGTAGGATTTGATGAGGGCCATAGGGTAGTGATCAAACCTTGATATATCCAAAACACATGCTTGAAAGAGAAGGGGTGAGAATTATAAGATCCCGCAAGAAAAAAATGGTCTAACTTCTCTGCAATGTTGGAGAAACATTTTCTATGATTTGTCCAAATGAAATTACTTCCTTTAGCCTTAATTTCTAGGAATATGATATTAGAGACAAAATCTTGGAAATCTAATTGAACTTAGTTTAACGTACCTCTACTTCTGTGTTTCTCTACCGAAGAAAGGGTAGCATTAATACATGTATTTTGATTCCCCTTTCAATGAAAAAGTTATTGAATTCATGGGAGATGAATTCACCACCTCTATCTAACCTCAAGCATTTCAATATTTTCCTTGTTTCCTTCTCTACTCTAGCCAAATACCATTTGAACTTTTCAAATGATTCCGATTTCTCTCTCAAATACATGACAGTCATCATTCTAGAGTAATAATCAAAAAAAAGAATGAAGAACGTTTCTTTAGTATAACTCTCAATTCCAATAGGTCCACACAAATCAGTATCCATAATTTCCAAAATTTCTTCAAATTGAGAATTCTTACTTTTAAAGCTAGTCTTTCCCATCTTACCAATCTAACAATTCTTGCATAGACCAACCTCAGGTTTCTTTATACTAAGAATGCCTCTTACTTTCTTGAATTTTCTTATTTTCACCAGGTTATCAAAATTCACATGACATAACCTTCTGTGCCATAACCAAATTTCTTCAACTTGAGCAATAAAACATGAACATTCACCAAGTTCAAGATAGAACAAGTTACCTTTAGTTTGTATGCCTGATCCAATCAACTTTCTTTTGTCATCCAACAGTCTTACTTTTCCATGCATGAATTCCACTTTGAATCCAATATTGAGTAGCTATGCCACACTCAATAGATTGTGTTTTAGTCCTTCAACCCAGTAGGCATTATCACATACAAGATCTTTAGTTAGTGAGATTCTTCCTCTTCCTTTTATGAAACAAGGTTCATTATTACCAAACCTCACACTACCACCATCACAGTCTTCAAATTGCTCAAACTTAGTTTTGTCACCAGTCATATAATGAGAGCAACCATTGTCTATGATCCATGTATCATTTTTTCTTACATGAGAGATAAGTGCATTTTATCTTCCTCATCATTATCAAATTCATCTTTCATAGCAATGTAAACAATCTCATCTTCACTATTGTCAGAATCCTTAGAATCTTTAGCCATGAAACATGTTTTCTTACCTTTGTCCTTGAATGATTTGAAGTCTTTCTTGCCATTGCACTTATGACCTTTCTTCTCATCCTTGTTTTGTTTGTTTGGGCACCTAGCAGCAATATGACCAATTTCCTCACATGAAAAATAGATAAGAGGAACCTTATCTTTGTATTTTCCTTTGCCTCTAGAATATTTCCTGGCAAGTAGAGCTTCAACCACCTCAAGATTACTGTCAAAACTCTGTTTTGATTCTTCCTCACTTTCTGATTGAGATTCCTTTATCTTCTTGCCCTTTTCTTTGAGTGAAATCTTGGCTTCAAATGTTGATTCAATGTTCTTGGAAGCTAGAACATAGTTGTCATAGTTATCTAGTTCAAATGCAGTCAATCTTCCCACTATGACCTCTAAATTTATGTTATGATTTGCTTCACATCTTCTTTCTTGAATTACAAAAACTCTAATTGCATAAATGGGAAGCAATGTTCTAAGAACTTTACTTACAACTGTTTCATCCTTGATATCTCCTCCAAAAGCCTTGATTACACTGACACTTGCTTTGACTCTTTCAACATATTTAGCAATGTTCTCATCCTCTCTCATCCTTATCTGATCAAATTGTCCTCTTAGACTTTTTGCTTTGGCTCTTCTCACATTATCATCACCTTCATAGATATGTTTCAGCTTGTTCCACATTTCAAAGGCAATTTTGTAGTCCTTGATATCATCAAATTCCTCATAGCTTAGGGCAGATGCAATGTCTATCATCATGGTGTTATGAGTCTTCTTCTCAGCAATGTCATTGACAGATAATGTACCAGAAGGAGTCACATATTCTTCATCAAGATATTTCAATCCTATATCTCCAATTGAAGCCAAATGGAGTCTCATGAGACCTTGCCATGTTGAAAAGTTATCCCCGTTAAGCCTTGGAATTTCCCTCTTGTAAGACATCCTGATCTTTAGTTTAGATCCCTGAAATCCTTCCTACAAGCACCAAAAGCTTTGATACCAATTGTTGGAAATATAGATGGAGTAACTGAGAAGGGGGGGTGAATCAGTTACCACAAAAACAAATCCATAGATCCCTTAAATGTCTTATAAAACTAGTTATTGCTATCACTCGGTAGCCACACAGAAAAATGTTGTAACTCGATAGATGTACTGTATGTTAACTTATTACTAATCTTTAAGCATTCACAAAGATTTAACATGCATGCATAAAAAAATTAACATGAATGCAAGAGACATGAGATTTAACGTGGAAACCCAATATGGGAAAAACCACCAAGTAACTAGCTACCAATTTTCACTCTTCTGAAGTGAGCCCTATTAGGAGCCAACCCTGTTAAAGGTTACAAAGCACACTGTGAGGTGTGACCTTGTTAAAGGATTTACTCACCCTGCTAGGAGTGGCCTTGCTAGAGGACTTTAGAACAATTCAATAGAACTATCCACCTTGTTAGAGGATTTACAAAATGGCTGTTCAATCAACTCTGTTAAGAGATTTAGGAAATCACTGCTACAATAATGAAAAAGTAATAATGAAGTGACATGAATGAGATGCAACTGAACTTTGCTGATAGAGATCTTTGTTCTGTTTCACTAAATCCTCTCTTGATCAAATACAACTTTGCTGCTCCTCAAGGATATCTGATCCTTCTTCAAAATTCGCTCACACTTTCCTCTTCACACAATCAACTCACTTGCATGCTCGCTCATTCATCTATACTTTTGAATTCACAACTTGACCTTTTATTTATACCTTACAAATTATCCAGTCAACCCATTTACAAGTTACAATTACCAATAATCATTACATCAGTTGGCTACATTCATCACATGAAACAATTAAACTTTATTTCCTAAAACAATGAAATCCTTCATTGGCCGACCCTGCTCAGTAGACACTATTCTAGAAATGATTTCCAGTATTAACCAATTGAAGCTCGGTGAACACTACAAACTCTACAAAATCCTTTGGAGATCGAGTGAACTCGGTAAACACTGAATTTCCTTTGTTGACCTTGTGAGCTCAGTAGAAATTGACTTCTGCAACAAAAACCTTCGATGCCTGAGTGAGCTCAGTAGAAATTGTTTCCACAGAGTATTTTTCAAGAATGCTCAATAGACTCTATAATCTACTTTGCTAACCAACTAAGCTTGGTAGATTCTGTCTGATAACTGATATGACATTTATGTAACATCAAAGACAACACACAATTGAACAATTGTATCCAACAATCTCCCTCTTGAGCATTGATGACAACACAACATGTCATAGCAGATGAAATTTGAAAACAAGTCTTTCTTTGACAGAACATTTTTTTCTCTTAGATTTTAAGCCACAAACTTCTCAAATATAGTAATCTCCCTCTATGAAGGAATTACATAGCTTCTTTTTAAATAACAAACTTTCCACAAACAAATTCAAATTTTAGAAATATGACAGTATGCTCTCCCTCTGAAATGTCCCTTCCTCTAATTTTATATGATATTTCAAGCCTCTAATCATATTTTTAAAATCAAACAACCAATATTTCAAAGATCCACCAATTTCTCAATAAACCCCAAATCGGGTATGCCCGAAATAGTGCCAAAAACTTCACAGCTTCACATATTATTAATAGATCTAAAAGTGGAAATTTTTACAAAAAATTTAGCAGCATAACAGCCTACAAAATGACATTTCTAGATCTGTATAACATTTACACAACAGCTCCCAAACGGAGGGCAAAAACAATGCTCATCGGGCTCCCGAAAATAACACAAAATAGCTTGAAAACATCATAAAACACTAATAAACTATCATAGAAGTTTAACCATGACACAATACATATATTCAGCTCTATTTTAATGTCCAAAAGTCTGAAATATAGCAGCAACCCAAACTGATATGAAATACTCAACCGGAAACACCAAACTCTTACAAAAAACACACTCAAAAATTCACAAATTTGCACTGTTCAACACAAGGGCAAACTCTGCATGAGCTTGCACATGGAATGGTTTTAAAATCTTATCCTTAGCCTTCCTAGAAACCTACAAACTCCCATCCTTGGGTCTCCTTTTTCATAGGTTTGGCAGCCTCTGAAGAACAACAAAGCAATGAGCAAAAATCAAGTTCTGGAATAAGCCCAAAATGCCTCCAAATCCCTTAAAAGAGGGCATTACCCTAACTCATGTCCAAGAGGGGTTAATAAAACATATTTTAATAATAATTTTCATTTATTAGTCCATTGGTTTCCAAATATTAGCCCCTTTTGCCGAAACTTTACTTTTTTGATCCTGCCTGCCTTAATAAGATTATTATTTTTAATTATTTGAAAAGGGGACATGACAAGTCCTCCCCTCCCAAATATTGCTTGTCCTCAAGAAATGAAGCTTCGAATTCTCAAGAATATGTGCTCCTTCCCAAGTTGCATCCTCCAGTGGTAATCCTTTCCATTTGACCAAATGCTCTATGATGCTCTTATTTCTCAATCTTTTCTCTCTTGTATCCAAAATCTCTTTTGGTATCAAAACTAATTTTCTTTCATCATCAAGAGGTGGTAATTCTGTAGATACTATGGTTTTCTAGCCTAGAACCTTCTTCAGGAAAGGTACATGGAAAATATTTATGTATTTTGTTGTTTGGTGGGAGCTCCAATTCATAAGCTACCCCTCCTACCTTCTTGATGATCTTATAAGGCCCATAGAACCTTGGCTTGAGTTTCTCTACCCCACTCCTCTTCAAGGTGCTTTGCTTATATGGATGCAACCTAACAAATACCAAATCTCCAACCTCAAAAGATCTTTCAGTCCTTTTTCTATCAGCATACAAATTTTGTTGGTTCTGTGCATGTTGTAGATTATCCTTGAGGGTCCTTATTATGTCTTGGCTTTGCTTGATGAAATCACTTGCTGCAGGTACTCTGCTATCTGAAAGTACTAGATCAAAAAAGGAAAGGGCATCATAACCATAAAGAGCATGGAAAGGAGGCATACCAATAGACATGTGATGAGATGTATTGTAACAATACTCCCCTAGGTGCAACCATTTCACCCAAGCATGTTGTTGATTTGAAACATAGTTCCTCAAATATCCCTCTATCCACTTATTAACTATCTCTGTTTGTCCATCTGTTTGAGGGTGATAGCTAGTACTGGGAGTGAGTTCAGTTCCTGCCAAACGAAAGAGCTCCTTCCAAAAAGATCTAAGGAATCTATTGTCCCAGTCACTGACAATGTTTCTAAGCAAGCCATGTAATCTAAAAATTTCCTTGAAGAATAATTTGGCCACTTGCGATGCCTTGAAATCAGATGTGATAGGAAAGAAATGTGCATACTTAGTTAGTCTATCTACCACCACATATATGCAATCCTTACCTTGAACTTTGGGCAACCCAATGATGAAGTTCATGGAAATACTTTCCCATTTTTGTTCAGGAGTAGGAAGTGGCTGCAACAACCTTGCAGGAAAATTTTGCTCACTCTTGCTTTGTTGGCATACCATACATTCCTTAATGTGTTTAAGGACATCCTCCTTCATACCCTTCCATGAAAACCGCTCTCAAATTTGCCTGTATGTCTTAAAGTATCCCTGATGACCAGCCAAAGGTGTGTCATGAAAGGCCCTCAATATCCTCTCCTTAGTTTTTGATCCTGGCACTAAGAAGATCCTGTTCTTGTAATAAATCAATTCATCAACAACCTTGTACCTGTTATCATCCACTAACTTATCCAAAATCTTGGTGGCAAAGGAATCTTTAGCATACTCTGAAATTATGGAGACTTTCCAATTAGCAGAGATAGATGTTAAGGAACACAAAGTGGGTTTTCTTGAGAGAGCACCAACAACCACATTATTCTTTCCTTTCATGTATTCAATATCAAAATCATAAGCTTGCAATTTGCTTACCCCTTTTTGTTGACGATCATTCAAATCCCTTTGGTTCAAGAAGAACCTGAGGCTATTATGGTCTATCTTTACAATGAATCTCCCACATACCAAATATTGTCTAAACTTATGAAGTGCATGCATGATTGCCAACATTTTCTTATCATAGATGGAGTAACCTTTCTCTGATTGATTTAATTTTCTACTCTCAAATGCTATTGGATGTCCCCTTTGAGTTAGGATAGCCCCTATACCTTCTCTAGAAGCATCACATTCAACAACAAAAGGTAAAGAGAAATATGGAATTGCAAGCACAGGGCATGAACTCATTACCTCCTTAAGCTTATCAAATGTTTTTTGTGCCTCTTTTGTCCAAAAAAAAGCTCCTTTCTTTGTCAAATCAGTCAAGGGGGCAAGAAGCTGAGAAAATCCCTTGGCAAATCTCCTATAGTAGCTACACAACCCAAAGAAACCTCTCAACTGTGTAAGACTAGTGGGTGGAGGCCAATCCAAAATTGCCTGGATTTTTTGTTGATCAACCTATACTCCTTTAGAACTTATAATATGTCCCAAATATAGGATCTCTATCAAACCAAACTCACATTTAGATAGCTTAGTATAGAAGGATTGTTGCTCCAAGATTCCCAAAACAGTGTCTATGTGCTTTAGATGCTCTTCCCATGTTTTACTGTAAATCAAGATATCATCAAAAAATACCAAAACAAATTTTTGAAGATGCTGGCTGAATACCTTATTCATACAAGATTGGAATGTTGTAGGTGCATTAGTGAGGCCAAATGGCATAAAAAGAAATTCAAAGTGCCCATAGTGACATCTGAAAGCAGTCTTTTCCACATCTTCACTCTCATTCATATTTGATGGTACCCTGATCTTAAGTCAATTTTTGAGAAGTATAAAACACCATGTAACTCATCAATGAGTTCATCTATACGTGGTATGGGATACCTATTTTTTATGGTCTTCTTGTTTAGAGCCCTGTAGTTTATACACATTCTCATTGTACCATCCTTTTTCTTGACAAGTACCATAGATGATGCAAATGGACTAGAGCTAGGCCTTATGAATCCCATGTCCAAGAGTTCTTTAATAGTTTTTTCAATTTCTTCCTTATAACCTCTTGGATGGTGGTATGGGGTTGTTATAACTGGTTTGGCACCTTGTTCTAACTCTATAACATGCTCAAAACCTCTATCTAGTGGTAATCCTGGAGGCAAGTCATTGAAAACTATACTATGCTTATCAAGAATATTTTGAGTTTCAAAATGGAAATTACCTTGATTCTTTGGAGATCTTGTTGAATGGATTATGACTCTTGTTGCCCATGCTACTTGACCTCTTTGAAAAGTCCTCTCCATCCTCTTTGCAGAGACCACCTTAGGTGCTCCATTTGATAAGCCTCTCAATAAGATTTCTTTCCCATTGGAATGAAATTTAAACTCCATAGTTTGATGGTTCATGTAATAGCCTCCAATAGAGTGCAACCATTGAACACCCAATACAAGATCTGTCTCCCTAATGCCAACCACATAGAAGTCATCACATAACTCATTATCTCCTAAGGTCATCTTGAGTTGTTTCACCACCCGTGTGCAAGGCATAGTAAATCCATCAGCTATAGTAACATTGAATCCCTCAAAATCTTCTGCTTTAAGCCCTCTTTTCATGACAAATCCCTCATCAATAAAATTGTGAGTTGCCCCACTATCAAGAAGAACTGTCAACCTTTTCCCTGCTAGTACCCCTCAAATTCAAAAGGGATGACATCTTGGGACTCCTAATAATGCTGCTAAAGTGCCATCCTTTCTGATTTCTTTTTCTTTCTCTTCTTCCTCCTCCTCCTTAGTGTTATGAAATTCCTCATGCTCATCTGAATCAAATTCTAAAGCAACTTCAATATAGTGCACTTGACCTTTCCCCAAACATCTGTGTCCCGGAACCCATGGTTCTCTACAAGTGAAACAAAGCTTTTTCCTTCGTAATTCACTCCTAGTCTCTTCATCTACCTTCTTTTTTGCCACATTTATCACATCTTTTGGTGGTAGTGTTGGAAAAGTCTTTTTCTAAAAATTCCCCTTATGTTGCCCAAGATTTGGGGGTTTTTGATTAGTGATTGGTTTCATAGGCATGCAAGTTTCAAGTTGCAAGCTTCTTTTGATAGCTTCCTGTAAGGTTGAGGGTGAGAAAGCCTTAACCAAACCCTTAACAGAATCTTCCAAACCATCAAGAAAAAGATAAACAATCCTCTTTTCACTCATATCAGGTACCATAATAGCCACTTTTTGAAACTCTTCTATATACTCATTAACTAATTTGGTTTGCTTCAACTTTGAATATTCTTTAAAGTACTCTTCATCATCCTTGAGGTCAAATCTATCTATCACTCTTTGACTAAAATCATCAAATGTAGTTACCTAATCATGACCTTGAGTAGTCATTCCATGATACCACCAATCATAGGCTGCATCTTCCAAGTGTAGACTTGCAAATTGAACATCATCACTTTCTTTCATGGGGTTAAGTGTGAAGAAGGTCTATAATTTTTGTAGCCATGCTCTAGCTGAAATTTTATTTGTTCCATCAAAAGTAGGTGCTGTAAACTTGCTTATTTTATTTTTGAGCTCTCTTCCACTTATGTCATGCTCCCTCCTGTACTCTTTCTTGGGCATCAAAGTGTTCATCATATCCACATATTCTCTAAAAGGAACTGAACTGCGAAAGTCGTCATCTAAGCCATTGTAAGTAGCTCTTAATGCAATCAAGTTACCTGTAACCTCTTTCACGAAATTAAGGGCTAGATTTGGTACTGGTGGCTCATCTGCAGAAAAGAAAATAGTTTTTGTTGATTTAGAGGGTGTGGGTTTCAGATTTCTTGGCTCCTCTAAAGTGCTCCCTTTCTCATTAATAGATGCAACTCCTTGCAGTTTTTTTGTCAATATCCGCAAAGCCTCTCTAGTTTCTGCCAAACTATCCACTGTTTGCTTTTGAGTATTTTGGATGTCTTGGAAAAATTTCTTTGCCATCTCATCTTGATCAGCCATAATTTTTCCTTCCTTGGATTTTTTACTTTTACTTTTAACTGGAGGTTTGATCAAAATTTCTTTATTCTTTTCTCACTGCAAATATCTCTTTTTTCCTTTCACTTGGTTGCATGCAAACTTCTACAAACCCTCAGGCTGGCAAGATCATAGCTCTAATACCACTTAAATGTCCCTTCCTCTGATTTTATATGATATTTCAAGCTTTTAATTAGATTTTTAAAATTAAACAACAAATATTTCAAAGATCCACCAATTTCTCAATAAACCCCAAATCGGGTATGCCCGAAATAGTGCCAAAAACTTCACAGCTTCACATATTATTAATAGATCTGAAAGTGGACATTTTTACAAAAATTTCAGTAGCATAACAGCCTACAAAATGAAAATTTCAGATCTGTATAACATTTACACAACAGCTCCCAAACGAAGGGCAAAAACAATGCTCATTGGGCTCCCGAAAATAACACAAAATAGCCCGAAAACACCACAAAACACTAATAAACTATCAAAAAAGTTTAACCACGACCCAATACATATATTCAGCTCTATTTTAACATCTAAAAGTCTAAAATATAGCAGCAACCCAAATTGATATGAAATACTCAACCGAAAACACTAAACTCTTACAAAAAACACACCTGAAAATTCACAAATTAATTTGCACTATTCAGCACAAGGGCAAAGTCTGCATGAGCTTGCACATGGAGTGGATTTAAAATCCCATCCTTAGCCTTCCTAGAAACCTACAAACTCCCGTCCTTGGGTCTCCTTCTCCACAGATTTGGCAGCCTCTGAAGAACAACAAAGTAATGAGCAAAAATCAAGTTCCGGAATAAGCCCAAAATGCCTCCAAATCCCTTAAAAGAGGGCATAACCCTAACTCACATCCAAGAGGGGTTAATAAAACATATTTTAATAATAATTTTCATTTATTAGTCCATTGGTTTCCAAAGATTAGCCTATTTTGCCGAAACTTCACCTTTTTGAGCCTGCTTGCCTTAGCAAGATTATTATTTTTAATTATTTGAAAAGGGGACATGACACCCTCTTTGACAAAACATGCCAAAGATAACACATACCAAATGAGTAGCAATGTACCTTGAGTATTAATTCATATGCAATGTTTCCATGACTACGCTACATCAACTGAAAAGATCTTCAACTTGGTTCCTATTGATGCATCACTAAAACTTTATTTTAGTGGACTTCAGATAGGGGAATGACCCCTTGCTTACCTCTTAGATACAAGAATGCATCCTTAGGTAATGGATTGGTGAATATGTCAACAATTTGTTCTTTTGTATGGACATATTTCAATTTGATCTCCTTATCCTGCACCAATTCTCTAACAAAGTGATACTTTATTGCAATGTGCTTGGTTTTTGAACGCATTACTGGATTCTTAGATATGTTGATTGCACTTGTATTGTCACAAAACATAACAACTAGTTCTTTGATCTCAACCTTCATGCCTTCCAATAGTTGATTGAACCAAACAATATTAAAACAATTTACAGATGCAGCAACATACTCTACTTCTGTTGTAGATTGGAATGTACAATTTTGCTTTTTACTTGTCTAAGAAACCAACCTCTTTCCAAGAAAGAATGCTCCTCCACTTGTACTCTTTTTGTCATCAATGTTTCCTGCCCAATCAACATCAGTAAACACTTTCAAATCCAAATAACCTCCAAATTTGTACCATAATCCATAATCTTTAGTGCCTTTCAAATATCTCATGATCCTTTTGATTGTCATCATGTGATTTTCTCTTGGTTTTGCTGAAAATCTTGCTACAATACCAACTATAAAAGAAATATCTAGCCTTGTATGAACTACATACTGCAACTTTCCAATCATTGATCTATATAAGGTTGGATCTACCTCCTTAGATTCATCATCTTTGGTAAGCTTTAGTGCAGTACACATGGGAGTCCCAATTGGTTTACAATCTTCCATACCAAACTTTTTGATGTACTTAGACTGAGTGATGTAGATACCATTCTTGCTTTGCTGAATTTGAAGACCAACAAAGAATTTAATCTCACCAAACATTGACATCTCAAATTCTTTATTCATTGGCTTTGAAGATTCTTTGCATAGATCATCATTTCCTATAAATAGAGTACCATCCACAAATATTTCTACCAAAACAATCTTATTATCCAGTCCTTCCTTGATATACAAGTTACTGTTATCATTAGTTCTCTGAAAGCCAATTTGAATAAGATAGTTATGCAATCTTTCATACCATGCTCTAGGGGCTTGTTTTAGACCATACAATGCTTCGATGTCCTTCTTGTCTAGATCAACAAAACTTTCAGGCTATTTAATGTAGACTTCTTCATCCAAAATACCATTGAGAAATGCAAATTTGACATCCATTTGATATACCTTAAATCATTAGTATGTAGCATATGCAAATAAGGTCCTGACACCTTCTAGTCCTGCAACAGTGGAAAAAGTCTCTCCATAGTTTATTCCTTCTTCTTGAGAGTAGCCTTTACATACCAGTCTAGCCTTGTTTCTTAATACCTTACCATCTTCATTCAACTTATTTTTGAATATCCACTTAGTAGCAATCACATTTTTACCTTTAGGCCTGGGTACAAGAGTCCAAGTTTTGTTCTTCTCTATTTGATGTATCTCTTCATAGCCTCAATCCAACTTTCATTTTCTAATGCATCTTTGACATTTCTAGGTTGAAAATCAGCAAGTAAACAAGTACCTATTAGCTTACTTCTTGTCATAGTACCTTCATATTTGTCTCCAATAATTTGATCTAGAGCTTAATGTCTCCTTACATACTTTGCTAATATAGGTTCCTTGCCTTTTGACTGAGTTCCACTATCTTCATTTTGAATTTCAATTTTAGGTTTTGGATATTCTAACTATTGCTCGGGTCCTTTAGACTTGGTAGACATTGGCTTGGTAGAATCTGAATGTGACTCAGGTTCCTGTAACTCAGTTTGAACTTCTTGCAACTCAGTGATTAAAGACTCAGGAGTCAAAGTTTCCTAATTGATAGACATATCTGGCACTGTATTAGGTTTAATGAAAACAAATCTCCTATAATCTTCTGGTTCCTTTTTGCTTTCTTCTTTAGTCCTTTCTGCAAACTCATCAACTTTCAAATGTGCACTTTTTATGACTTTGTGAGTAGATAAATTCAAACATCTATATGCCTTACTCTTGCAAGAATATCTTAAAAATATGCCTTCATCACCCTTCACATCAAATTTTTCTTTTCTAGATTCTTTCAAAATGTACCATTTACTTCCAAATACTTTTAGGTAACTCACATTGGGTTTATAGCCATACTATAACTCATAGGGGGTTTTGAATGAGTCCTTCTTTAGCTATACTTAGTTCAAGGTATGAACTGTAGTGCTGATAGCTTCCTTCCACTATATGATAGCAATGTTCTTTTCAAACATTAGAGTTCTTGCACAATCCATGATAGATCTATTCTTCTTTTCAACTATTCCATTCTGCTTGAGAATTCCAAGTGCTGATACCTGTCTTTTGATTCCCCTTTCAATGCAAAAGTTATTGAATTCATGGGAGATGAATTCACCACTTCTATTTGACCTCAAGAATTTTAGTCTTTTCACTGTTTCCTTCTCTACTGTAGCCAAATACCATTTGAACTTCTCAAGTACTTCTGATTTCTCTCTCAGATACATGACAGTCATCATTATAGAGTAATCATGAACAAAAAGAATGAAGAACTTTTCTCCAGTATAACTCTCAATTCCAATAGGTCCACACAAATTAGTATGCACAATTTCCAAAATTTCTTCAGACTGATAATTCTTACTTTTAAAGCTAGTCTTTCCCATCTTACCAATCTGACAATTCTTGCATAGACCAACCTTAGGTTTCTTTATACTAGGAATGCCTCTTACTTTTTTGAATTTGCTTATTTTCACCAGGTTATCAAAATTCACATGACATAACCTTGTATTCCATAACCAACTTTCTTCAACTTGAGCAATAAAACATGAACATTCACCAAGTTCAAGATAGAACAAGTTACCTTTAGTTTGTATGCCTGATCAAATCAACTTTCCTTTATCATCCAATAGTCTTACTTTTCCATGCATGAATTCCACTTTGAATCCAATATTGAGTAGTTGTGCCACACTCAATAGATTGTGTTTTAGTCCTTCAACCTAATAGGCATTATCACATACAAGCTCTTTGGTTAGTGAGATTCTTCCTCTTCCTTTTATGCTACAAGGTTCATTATTACCAAACCTCACACTACCACTATCATAGTCTTCAAATTGCTCAAACTTAGTTTTGTCACTAGTCGTATGATGAGAGCAACCACTGTCTATGATCCATGTATCATTTTTTCTTACATGAGAGATAAGTGTATTTCATCTTCCTCATCATTATCAGAATCATCTTTCATAGCAATGTAAACAATCTCATCTTCACTATTGTCAGAATCCTTAGAATCTTTAGCCATGAAACATGTTTTCTTACCTTTGTCCTTAAATGATTTGAAGTATTTCTTTCCATTGCACTTGTGACCTTTATTCTCATCCTTTTTTTGCTTGTTTGGGCACCTGCTAGCAATATGACCAATTTTCTCACATGAAAAATAGATCAGAGGAACCTTACCTTTGTACTTCCCTTTGCCTCTAGAATATTTTCTTGCAAGTAGAGCTTCAACCACCTCAAGATCACTATCTGAACTTTGTTCTGATTCTTCCTCACTTTTTGATTGAGATTCCTTTATCTTCTTGCCCTTTTCTTTGAGTGAAATCTTGGCTTCAAATGCTAATTCAATGTTCTTGGAAGCTAGAACATAGTTTTGATAGTTATCTAGTTCAAATGCACTCAATCTTCCTACTATGGCCTCTAAATTTATGTTATGATTTGCTTCACATCTTCTTTCTTGAATTGAAAAAACTCTAATTGCATAAATGGGAAGAAATGTTCTAAGAACTTTATCTTCAACTATTTCATCCTTGATATCTCCCCCAGAAGCCTTGATTGCACTGACGCTTGCTTTGACTCTTTCAACATATTTAGCAATGTTCTCATCCTCTCTCATTCTCATTTGATCAAATTGTCCTTTTAGACTTTCTGTTTTGGCTCTTCTCACATCATCATCATGTCCATAGATATGTTTCAGCTTGTTCCACATTTCAAAGGCAGTTTTGTAGTCCTTGATATCATCAAATTCTTCATAGCTTAGGGAAGATGCAATGTCTATAATCATGGTGTTATGAGTCTTCTTCTCAGTAATGTCATTGATAGATAATGTACCAGAAGGAGTCACATATTGTTCATTAAGATATTTCAATCTTGTATCTCCAATGGAAGCCAGATGGAGTCTCACGAGACCTTGCCATGCTAAAAAGTTACCCTTGTTAAGCCTTGGAATTTCCCTCTTGCAAGACATCTTGATCTTTAGCTTAGATCCTTGAAATCCTTCCTACAAGCACCACAAGCTCTAATACCAATTGTTGGAAATATAGATGGAGTAATTAAGAGGGGGGATGAATCAGTTACCTCAAAAAAAAATCCACATATCCCTTAGATGTCTTATAAAACTAGTTATTGTTGTCACTCAGTGGCCACATAGAAAAATGTTGTAACTCGGTAGATGTATTGTATGTTAACTTATTACTGATATTTAAGCATTCAAAAAGATTTAACATGCATGCATAAAACAAATAACATGAACACAAGAGACACCATTTTTAACATGGAAATCCAATATGGGAAAAACCACCAAGTAACTAGCTACCAATTTTCACTCTTCTGAAATGAGCCTTGTTAGGAGCCAACCCTATTAAAAGTTACAAAAAACACTGTGAGGTGTGACCTTGTTAAAGGATTTAATCACCCTACTAGGAGTGGCCTTTCTAGAGAAATTTAGAACAATTCAATAGAACTGTCCACCTTGTTAGAGGATTTACAAAATGGCTGTTAAACCAACTCTGTTAAGAGATTTAGGAAATTACTACTACAATGATGAAAAAATAATAATGAAGTGACCTAAATGAGATGCAATTGAACTTTGTTGATATAGATCTCTGTTCTGCTTCACTAGATCTTCTCTTGATCGAATACAACTTTGCTTCTCCTCAAGGATATTTGATCCTTCTTCAAAATTCGCTCACACTTTCCTCTTTACACAATCAACTCACTTGCATGCTCACTCATTCATCCATACTTTTGAATTCACAACTTGACCTTTTATTTATACCTTAAAAATTATCCAGTTGACTCATTTACAAGTTACAATTACTGATAATCATTACATCAGTCAGCTACATTCAGTACGTGAAACAATTAAACTTTATTTCCCAAAACAATGAAATCCTTCATTAGCCGACCCTGCTCGGTAGACACTATTCTAGAAATGATTTCTATTGTTACCCAATTGATGCTTGGTGAACACTGCAAACTCTACAAAATCCTTTGGAGACTGAGTGAACTCGGTAAACATTGAATTTCCTTTGCTGATGTTGTGAGCTTGGTAGAAACTAACTTCTAGCACAAAAACCTTCGACGCTCAAGTGAGCTCGGTAGAAATTGTTTCCATAGAGTATTTTTTAGAAATGCTCGGTAGACTCTGTTATATGCTTTGTTGACCAATTGAGCTCCATAGACTCTATCTAATAATTGATATGACATTTGTGTAACATCAAAGACAACCCACAATTGAACAATTATATCCAACAGTATACATGTCTACATGTGTGTGTGTGTGTGTGTGTGTGTCTATATATATATATATCTCTTAATGACACATTAAAATGCATTAAGCACCACAAAAATCATAAAAAAACCCATCCTTGATAGTGAAAATAACTTTATGATAAAAGTGTTATAGAAATATCCCTTAAGAAAAACAAAAGAAAGATAATTTGAGAACTTTGATAAATAGTTTAATGTCTTTAAATTTTTTGGAAAACAATATAGAATTCAAAATAGTAGGGCAGCCTAGATTGTGCTTTCTCTATAATAGAACATATTTATTAAAAATATATACAACAAGGGAAAAGATTTGATGGAAGTCAAACGTTACAAAGGTTTTTTTACAGATTTAAAATGAAACCCTTTCAAAAGCCAAAAGCAATTAGAAGAAATGACCTCTAGAATGCAACTAGAAACATAGCCTTCATAGAGGCATGGGTTACAAAGAGTGGAAAACTCATATATAATTATAGTAATCATCATAATAATAATGACCTAAACTATTATAAGACCTTATTTTGCTTATGTACAAAGATCCTCTAGAGGATGATCCTCTCCATGAAGATCTATGTAAGGAAGAGGAAGAACTTGAATATTTCATGAAGAAGAGGAAGGACTTGATGTTCCATAGGAAGAAGAGGATAAAATTTATTTCATCTTTGAAACATTTCATAATTTAATCTCTTCACATGCCATGTTGTTCTTATTATTATTATCATTGTTAAATTTGTCCCACATTACTCCTTCTCTAGCTTTTTGCATAGCTTCACAAAAAACTACAGTGCAAGTAAGCATTATCAAAAAAATAGTAAACTTAGAGAGATCCAACTTGGTAGAAAATTGTGTTGGGGACTAAAGCATTTAGAAAGTACACCCATCATCCCAGAATAAAAGTTTTTTTTATATATGAGCAATGAAGCCTGCACCACCAAACCAACTAAATTCATCTACATCTTTTTCACAATGCCAATGGAATGGATTGGCACAAATATTTGCAAAACTATGTATGGGATCCTTTCTCTTACTTTCCCTTAACATTCATTCCAAAGGATCTACCAAAAGAATTCCTTTGTATGATGTGTAACAATCTCAAAACCCCAACATGGACACCTCCTAAACTTAGAAATTGTTATCCTGTAAAATTGTCATGAAAGGAACATTGAAATTAAAGGAATAGGTAACTTTTTCTTGGTTGCATAAAATTAGTAGTAATATTATGCTTCACATGCATTGTCACAACAAAAATAAACATGAAAAATGGAGAGAAGTGGAGAGCATGCCTTGTACTTAAAAACAACAATAGAGGTTTGGCACTTTTTATGTGTAGGACTAGTTTTAAGGATTTGAAATAGGTTTCTCCCTATATAGATGTGAGCAATCTCATAGGAGAAGCATATTAGCTAAGGTAGTGGATATCCAGCTGTAAATTTTGTTTTTTGTATGTAACTTTTTATAACTTTTAAGGGGAAAGTTTGTGTCCCCTTCGTGTAATCAATAAAATCTGTGGCAGTGAGCTGATACCATTGGCTAATTAATAGTGCTTGTGCTAAATGGGGTATAATGGTGTAGCAGATACCAATGTATAAGGGGACACATTTATAAATGACAATGAATAACACAAATTATAACATTTAAGTAAAGAGTATACAATTTGTTAAAATTTTGTTTTTTTTATAATTACTTCATTTCCCATCTAAAGTATTTTATCGACACTGTGGAATAAAAAGTTACATGATTTAATGCATGACTATGATCTTCTCATATACCTACAAATTTTTATTGTGTGTTTTATAAACTTTTACTGTCTTCTTTTTCTTTATAAACATGGGCTTATATTTTTTTATCCTCTCATATCTACTAGACTTATTTATAAATCCATTTGTGCAATTTCTTACATAATGCGACATGGGTTTTTTCTCATAGGTCATCTCTAAAAGATGTGTTGTAATTGTTGGAATTACAATAGGAAAGGTAAACTTTTGTGGGGGTGAATCAGTAGTTTACACTAGGACCCATAAAACTTTCACCACACATCCATCTCATGCATTCAATGAATAAACTGAAATAACATGTAAACCATATACATCTAAAACATGTAAACATATAAGCAATCACACACACATGACACTAGATATGATTACCTAGAAACCCTCCAATGAGAAGGTAAAACTGGGGTGGGGATGACACCCACAAATCTTCACTACTACAACAATAAAGTGTATCCAATGAAGGTTACAATGTCTTGACCATGAAACATGATCTACCTTGTGAAAGGTTTGCCCTATTAAAGGCTTACAAAGACTGTTAGGTCTCATCTTGTTAGAGGATTTCATCACCCTATTAGAAGTGTGCCTGGTTAAAGGACTTTAACTCCAAACTAAGTAAGCACCCTGTTAAAGGATTTCATATAGCCTATTAAGGCTACTCTGTTATGAGATTTTGACTGAAATCACCATTTAGAATATCTCAGCTTTGATCCTATGGTTAGCACTTGATTGCCTGATAACAAATCACTTCTAAACTGATGTATCTTCGATGCTTCTTGATCATATGTCTCTTTGTTGTATCCTTTTCTTTCCTCTGTTTTGCTTTGTCTAATTTTGCAATGCAATCTCACTTCATAACTTCTAAATCACCATGAATGCTCTTGTTTTCCATATGCAAACTATTCTCTTTTCCCCTTCAACACTCATAGAAATTTTATGGTTTGTCCTCCTTAAGAAGATATTGGTGTCTTAGGGTTAGGTATGAATCTACTACTAAGATTCATCCATTTTTTTGCTTAATCCTTCCCATTCTCTCATTGGCTGCATGTAATTACATAGGGAATCCAACCAGAGATTCATCATTATCTCCAAAATATCATAATTCAATCTTAAGTAGGCTCAAAAATGGTTTACATATTTGTTTGTGCCTTTATAAACAAATATCTCAAAATTATTTCACTCAGCATCTGAAGTCTCTGATGCTCGACATGCATTAATCTTTATACTGTGACTCAACATTTGTAATGCTTGACATCCACTATTTACTTGGCTCCTGAATCAATAGGCATATACTATCTACTTGGTTCTTGAGTGACTCAACAGATGAGTGGCTTGACACTCACTATGACTCGGCATGCTCTATAATATTCATGTTGTGCTTGACATGTACTACTTGTTCAACATGAACTAAGTAACTTAAGTGTGTTGACACTCATTTGTCAAAACCAATTTGAGATCAACAATCTCCCCCTTTGACATGAGTGTAAAAACAACTTGAGTATATATTAACATCCTTAATTTCATGAGCATAACATATCTTAACTTGACTTGTATACAAAACTTCAAAATGTCAAAATTTTGTAATAACTTGTATACCTCAAAATTTGATAACTCCCCCTAAGTTGATATATCTATACTGTATCCAAAATCTGGTACTCTTGTTGAGTAAATATGATATTCTTGGACTTCATGCTGAGTATGCTCTGAGTATACTTGATCTTCCCTTAGCTTGTTTTGTCTTTACTCTGTCATTTGTCTTACTTCTGTTTCCCCCTTTGCTTACTCTCCCCATTTCTCATTCTCCTTATATTTCTCCAAAATTCTTATCCTCCCAACTCCCCCTAAGTTGATATATCTATACTGTATCTAAAATTTGGTACTCTTGCTGAGTAAATCTAATACTCTTTGACTTCATGCTGAGTATGCTCTGAGTATACTTTCTCTTCCCTTAGCTTTTTTTGTCTTTACTTTGTCCTTTGTCTTACTTCTATTTCCCCCTTTTCTTACTTTCTCCATTTCTCATTCTCCTTATATTTCTCTAGAATTCTTATTCTCCCCCTTTTTGACACTTATGTCAATGCACTTATACACTTATAGTGTGTTTGTCCAGAAAAGATTTATGGACATCCAATATCATCTTGAGAGATGCATCCTAGTTCTCACATACTACATCCAATGACTTAATTTGGATTGCGAGCTTAGCAGCAAGGTGAACTAGACCATCTAGTGCAGAAATATTTGGGTCTTTTTTCATTAGGGTTTCAGCATAGCCTAGTTCCTTGTGCAAAATTTTCATATGGGGGGTGAGAGTTGCCTGGATGCTAGTCAATTTGGCTCTTATGTTAGCCTCATTCGTTGTCAATACAACTAACTCACTTTGGGTTTGAAGACATGTCCTAAAATGCTTCTCACTCTGAGCTGGATTCATAGGTAGTTTGGTACTTGATGAAGTAATTTGGCTTTCCAAGCTCAGGATGTGACTTATGGTCTCTTGGGTAAAGAGTGAGAGATTGCACAATTTAGTGTATAAGGAGAATATGTTCTCAAGTACCTTCTTCACATCCTCAACTTTAGTTGCTAATGCAACTTGTGTTAGTGCTATATCACTTGATATCTTTTCATTGACTTTGCTTTGAAACTTCTTTTCTGACCATTCAACTAATTTGGAATTTGTATCCAGGTCTTCATTACTGACCTTCTCCACTATGTTTGTTAGTTGTTCTATTAATGGCTTGGTCTCATTAGAAGTTGGCAAACTGAATGCATCTAAAAAGATGTCTTTAATATCTTGTAGTGTCTACTTTTGCCTGTGCTCCCTTCTAAGCATTTCTTGATGCTTTTTCCTTGCTAGGGTTTGATGTAGTATGCCATCTATTCTATGGTTATTGTATCATAGTCACACTTGGGGAAAATGATTTCTTCATCAAGGCTTAAATATCCATTTTGTATGACTTCTTTTGCCTTTGATGAACTCAGGTTCAACACTGAGATTTGTAATGGAGTTGCATCTGTGCTTAGCTTCTGAAGAGTTTGGTTGAAAGGAGTGCCAAATGTTGGTAAGGTTACCAGGGCTTGGATGGCTATTTTCTCCTTCATTCTAGGTTCTTGATCTATCTCTTTAGGCTTTCCTTGTTCTATCACAATTACTTGACTTGCACCTTGATTTTGTGATGTAGGTGTAGATAAGTCTATTTGACCTATTTCTTTCTATGTAGCAACTTGTGTTTCCATTATGTTCTTTTCTACTGTATCAACCTTGGCAAATGTATCAACCTTGTTAGATGTATCTTCTAGTATTTGGACCAAAGGTTGTACACTAGTGGTTGGAGGGATGATAGAAGGTGGTTCTTGTGGATTCACATTTTCCCTTGTAGTATCAATCATTGTCTTCTATAGTTCATCTATACTTACCAACACATGATTAGCACATAATTGAGCCTGTAATCTAGTTTGATCAAGTATCTAGTTAAAGTCTTCCTCTGTGAGAGGATTGATGTTCTGAGCTGTAACGTTAGAGACATCCATGACTGTGATTGTTTCAGTAGTTTCACTTGTTTCATGTTGAGACCGACACTTGGCAATTGTGTGTCTTGCACATTTTGTTCTTGTTGCTACTACTCTAGCTCAGTTGTTGCCTTGTCATTTATGTTCATTTTAGTTCCTCCCTCAATAGTTTTATTTTTATCATCATCCTATTCATCATCCTTCACTTCAATGGGTTTAGGTTCTCCTTCCTTCACTATAGTCAACCCATAAGTGAGTCTCCATATCTATGTGTAATTCTTGACTACGTCCTCAATATTGTTTTGCAAAATGCTAAAGGCTCTATATTTAGGTGTGAACCTAACTACATATTTGTTTACAACTTAGCAATTTGTGCCTTAGTTAGTTTAGGCATCACTTGGGCCAATGTGGTCTTCCTAATTTATCTTTCCAAGTTCAGACGATAGTGCTATTTTTTCTCAACTATGTCATATAAACTCTTTGGCATTGATTTGGTAATCTCTAGTGGAGTTGTCTTGAATTTTTCCATAATAGCATATATGGATTCTTCCACTTAATTTTTCTCCACTTTACTCAAATTATCAAAATCAACATGTGTAAATCTTGATAAGTCTGCACTATTCTTAACATTTTCACATAAATTTTCAAGGTTTGAAAGAGGATTATGACTGACCACCTTAAATTGATTGATTTTACCTAACTCTATTTTCTCTTCATCAAATTTGTCTTGTGCAACATATTTTATTCTTGGTCTTTTTGGCACTTGACCTCCTTGTTCTATTGGCTCGATCTTCTCCTTAGCCTTTTGAGCTATTGCACATGTACTAGCCCTTGTAATAGGTGCAGTGGGCTTGGGCTGACTCGTCTTAGCTACCTTTTTAGCTTTAGTAATTGGTTGGACCTTAGCCTTCCTCTTCTTTGGCTCAGCAAGAATAGGTACTTCCTTAGCTTCTTCTCCCTCGACACCTTCAGTTATTTCAGTCTCCTCCTCTTCTAGCTAATCTTCACCCATGCCCTATGTTAATGCAAGAGGTGCTTGTGCATCAATTTCTTCTTCCTCTTCATCCTCTTCTTCTTCTTCTTCTTCTTCTTCCTACTTGGCACCCTCTCCAAATTTTTCTTTTAACTTCTTTACTATCTTCTCCTTTTTCCTTATGGCAGAGGTAGTCTTCAATTCCATGGTAATTTTGGATTTTACCATTTCATAATTGCCAAATATATTTGCACCTTTATCTACCTCTTTTGATAGTAAAGCAATAATGGTTGTAGAGGCTTCATCCACATTTATTTTATAACCAAGTGGCGTCAACCATCTCACTCTTGGTGTAGCAGCTTGTGCAAAAGTGTAGTCAACATCCACAAGAAAACATACATCATCATAATGTTTCTCTACTAGTGACTCTGGTATTCTAAACCTTTTCTTCATTGATTGTTTGAAATTTTCAAAGTAGCTAGTCATTATAGATTCAAAGTTCTCTCCTAATTGTTCAACACATTCACCAATTTGCATTGCTACTAATTTGTTTGTTTTCCATGAAATTGTTCCAAATGTTGGAAAGGTGTTTTGTACATAAAAGAATATGCATATTAATATGGAGCCAAATTTACATTGTGTACTCGTGGTTTTCCTTATTGCTCCAAGGTTCTCCATCAATTGTTGCAATTGTAGCTTTGCTAGATCATATGTATGATCTTTCTTAACAATCTTGTATCCAACATCCACAGCTATAGAGGGCACACTAAATTGACAGAACTTGTGTGATATAAACCTTACAACAAAGTCTATCAGATGATTAGTGATTGTGTCAATTGTCATGCCTCTCTTATTCCATACAACTTCGATATTTTTCTCAATCACCTCCTTTGAGTCACTTCTTAGTTTCTTAGGCCGATCTAGGGTTGGGTAACCAGTAACCCTATGAATTATTCTCTTAGTAATTTTGATAGATCTATTGTCTAGCCATAATGAACCATCATGAATTCAGCTAAGCACTATCCTAATCCATTTTGTCTTGAATATATTCAAAAAACCTAGGGTTCGTGTCAATCCCTTCCTTTCAATGATTTTTAATTCTTCTTTCAAAATACCATTATTAGAGAGCTTTTTATATGCTTCCCTAATATCTATACCACCAATGCTTCCTATCTTACAGTTGTAGCATTTTCTTACATCTTGCACCATTATCACATTTGGTGGAATCATCGACAATGCACCAGAAGGGTCTTGCTTATAAGAAATGTTGAGAATAACTTTGAAAATGGATTGTTTGACTTCATTATTTACTAACTAAACATTCAAAAATTCCTTTCCTTCTACATTCTTTGAAATCAATGCCATAATGAGAAACTAGGGTTTACAAAATTTTAAACTGTGTAGCTCAACTCTTGATAAATACCTTATAAAATTTGATGAAATGATGTAGGATCATTGCTAAAATCTTCTACAACTACTTTGGATGGATTTCTAGATCACCTTTTGCTTTGCTCACTCTTTCTCAAGTTCAAAATGATGAAAGATGGGCTAAAATCGATCAAATACCCTTTGAAAACCCTGTAATAAATGTTGAGTGCTTACATAGCTATAAGCTTGGAATAAACTAGTTTTAGGCTCACTCAACAACCATTAAAATTTACATCACTTGGCAACCACTATTAGCTCGACATCAACGTAGTCAATCTATTAGCTTGGCATCTTCCAACATTCCACTCAAGACATATAGGAGACTTTTTATATTCGGCAATAACATGAAAAACTTAAAGATTTATCTTGGATTTCTAACAACATCTTGCATATTTGTTCATGCTAATGTAATCCATTCAGTACTAAAACCTTTTGGAATTGATGTATGATTTAACATTTGAATATTAGTCCCACATACCTCTTGATTGCCTAGTTTGATGAGGTGTGATCACTTGACCCATTAGGTGAAGTGATCCATTCTCCATTTGATGTGCTTCAATCATCTTTCCTTTTCCATGTCTTATTCATCTTATCTCTAATGTGTTCAACATCTACTTGCCTTTGCTTTTATCAAATTCACAACTTGGTGCCTTTGACCTTGTGTGACAATATCTACTAATGTGACCAGTCTTCAAACAACTGAAACATATGTTTTGGCTTAACCACCTTTGGTAATTACCTCTAAAGTGTGTCCTAATACAATTCTTAGGAATGTGCCCATATTATTGACAATAATGACAACTATAACTTGTATTATAATCTTAGTTATAAGAGTTTTCATTGTTCCTTACCTTTGTTTGCTTGTTTGATGACCACATGGGTTTGGATCTACATTCAAAAGCTTTATGTCCATATTTCTAATAGTTATAACAATATCCTTCAAATATTTGTGTATTCATGGTCTTGGTTCTACATTCATGTGGTTGATGACCTTGCTTTTTACACTTGTGGTAGTGAACCATATCCTTAGGCTTGATATTCTGATTTGTAGTCTTGCTCCTACACACATTAGTAGTATGTCCTTTCTTACCACAATTATGACAAGTATGTTGGAGTTCTTACCTTTGTTGTTCCTTTCTTTAGCACTTTTGGATGACTCTCCTTCTTCAATGCTTGTGTATCCCAATCTAGATGTATCATTATTAGATTTAGGAGATCTCAATAATTGCTCAAAGTATTTGATAGCTTCGTTTGGTTTGTTGAAAATCTCAACATATTGCTTTTCCCTTTTTAGATCATTATGTGTTGCCCCACTTTTCATCCTACACCCGAGTAGTCAGAGTGATTTCTTGTGTCTTAGTAATTTCCTAAGTGTGTTCAAGTCTAGGTCTAAGCCCCCTTAGGTGGAAAGAGTCTTCATTAGATTTTTTTTCCCCCTTCTCCGCACTTCATAGCTAGGTGGATTTTCCCTTATGTAGAGAGATTGTGCGGGTAGCTTAGTGCCTAATCCAATGGAGATTCAAATTGCTTGTGCAAAGATCATCTCTAAAGATTCATGTACTTGTAATCTATCATTTTCTCATGAAAATAGGAGCCTGCAAAAATCCAAACATTGTCTTCTCCTTGGAAGGCGATTTCCCATGAAGAGCACCAAATGATGCAATTGGATCAAAATAAGAAAATAACAAGGTGTCCTATGGAAAATTAATGTTCCTCTTACAAGTATCTACCTCAAGGAATGTTCAAGATTTTTCACAACTCTTATAATCATCCCTAGCAAAAAACTCAAAATTGACTTCTCCTTGGCAGGTTTTCACATGAAGTTGGTTTTCCACAAAAGGAAATTATGAAGGAAAGGAAACAAAAGGCAGGTCCCTAATGAATTTTTGCAGTCCTTCTAGAAATCTTTGAATCCAAAGGAAACAATAGTCAAAAGGTAAAGTAAAAGGGAAGCCTGGGTGGAGAAATGGAAATTGTCTTCTCCTCAGCGGGTTTTCAACCCACGAAGACAATTTTCTGGATTTTAAAGAAAATCAAGTTTGTGAATGGATTGGACCCAAAATTTGTCCACAAAACTTCTCAAGATGAGTATAGGAAATATTATAACTATTGTGGGAAAGAGTTATTAAGCATAATTCAACTTAGCATATATTTTCTCATGGAGTACTCTATTTGCAGCTTCCTAAAACTTAAAGGGAAATGGGAAAGTAAGTATGGGAAGATAGAAAGTTATTGTTAGGCCAACGAAACAATGAAAAGACACTGAGATAATTAAAACCATGCATTTACTGTCTCAATGAATCTCTCCTTTAATTCATTTGTGTGGCATGAATTCTGAAGATCAACAGATGAATTGAGGTTCCTATAAAGATGGAAACATGAAAAGTTACAAAAACCACCGCTCTTTCTAGAACTATTATTCTATTAAAATTGCACAACTTTTTCAAAAAGCTATTATCTATGCATTTGCTATTCTTTTCATTTTTTTGGATTCAAAATTCATTCTCAAACAGAAATGGCAACTAGATTCGTGGGCTTCGATGGGTTGAATGAAATTAAGTCTTCACTATAGAATTTCATGGATACTTCTCTCTATTTCTATGATATGCAAGATTTTTAGAAGAGATTGAGATTTGAGCCAATACATCCCATTACTAAGAAGCTCCAAGGATGCGAGCTTGTTGAGGTAGCTAGATTTTATGTTGTAGTCCAGGTTCTGGAATTAATCTATGAATGCATAAACCATTACAACCTAGACACTAGACAAATTGTATTGCCAGATGACATAGTGTTGATCTCCATTGATAGGAAGATTGTGGAAAATTGCCTCTGAGTTCTAGAATGGGAATAAATCTTAGATTTGACATTTGGAGGAGCCATTTCTAAGTTCTCTATGAAGAAGATGATTTGGAGAAAAGAGATCATGCAATCATGGTTCCAGAAACCACAGGGCGCCAAGACTAAGGTTCCTAAAACTCTGTTTGGAACTAATCTCAAACCTGAGATTGTCGACATCATGGTCCTCTTAAATAGATTGAAAGGTGAGGTTGAAGTTTTAAACTTTGTTGAGAAGTATTTCTTTTTGGTACAAGTCATCTACTTTGATACCCAATTTATTGATTGGGCTCATGAGGTAAGCGAGATTCTGTCCATTGCTCTTAGTGTTGCAAAATTCTATAATGCATTCTACATGTCCTCCTTCCTCATTTACATATTAGCTTCTTTACAATTATGGCTAGGCCACCTAGGGGTGGAAAATTTTCCTGATGATGTGAAGTCTTATGAATTCTACCCATGTTTACAATTAGAAAATAATTATGCAGAGTATATAAGAGTTAATGATGCATTCACCATGACAATTTGTAAGGAGCTCCAGGGGTGTCCAGAGAGGAGATTTAGTCTTGAAGCTATGACAACCATTAGCTAATTTGGGAGTTATTTCATCTAGTTCTCATCCTTTTCATATTTGTGTCTTGCAGCTTTTGATGGCTTTCCCTTGAAGCTGTTGAGATATCCTAGTGATATGATTGTGTTGATCAAGATTGTGCAAAAATCAATCCAAGTGAATGTTCTTAGTGGGAGTTTGAAGAAGAAAAGGTATGAGTTTCCTATGAAAGTGGGAGCTTTCAGTTGTGAGTCTCATTCTGATGCAAAGAACATGCTAAAGGTGTGCGAATCAAAATATAAATTAGAGATGTATGAGGTCTTAAGACCTATGTTTGATCCAAATGGATATGCAAGGGAGGTGTTGCAGATCATAAGTGTGATCAAACACATCACCACCATTGAAGACTATTGGGCCGATTGCAAGGATGAGTTTGAGAGCCATGATCATGCTTTCAACAAACTTACAGTAGATCAAGTGAGGATGTATAAAGTTGATATCAATGTTGAGGGAGTAGAAGATTATGGAAAAAACATGTATAGTAACACATATCTAAAAAAGCTAAGAAATACTCCTATCTTCTCAAAGGGGCACATCAGGTGTGACCTAGGCTATCACTCAAGGACTAGCTCAAGCATCAGACAGAGGTGATCAACCTCCCAACAAGTATATTCCTTTGGCTAAAATTGGTCATGATGGCTCCCTCAAAGTGATTGGAATCCCAATAAAAGCCAATAAGAATAAAGTAGAAGAACCTAAAGATACTATGGCTACTCCAGTCCCCTCACCTCATAGTAGCCTAGTTCCATTTGCAAGTATTGCAATTATCTAGCTAAGTAGTCCTCTAGTGTAGGTAGTAGATTTAAGAGATGGAGGAAATAGTGGTAGTGAATCCACTGAATCTAATGAGGAAACCAAGAAGACTTTGATGGTAGAAAAAGGCCAAGATTCTTTGAAGCTCATTTCATAGGCCCAAAAGAATCCCTTCTCTTTGATCATGAAAGCAATCACTCTGGTCAAAAGGAAAATGTTTAGCATAGATTCTCTCGGGATGACCTCCAAAGTGGTAGGCATAGATTCATGGTTGGAGGATACTTTGGATAGGAAGAGAAAGAGGAAATATGAAGGTGCCCCCAACAAGGATACCTTATCTCTTGTGGTTCACTCTGGGTCAACATTGAGTAAGGTCAAGAAGTAGAAGACCTTGTCCATTCTTGGACAAGACTCTAAAAACCAAGGCATCTAAAAATGGAGATAGTAAAGCCTACCAAGGAGGGAAGGATTGAGGATATGTCTACTGATGATTTTACTTTGCATTCATTGGATCTTGGGGAAGCCAAACATGATACCAAGGTTGGATTATGGAAGTCAGCAAATGAGGTGATTTAAGGACAGCTAGAGAGCCTTAAGTTGTCAAAGATCTGGATGAAAGTAGAAATACAAGAATTGAATGGCTTCATCAGGCAATTGGTCACCCCCTTGGTGAGCATATTTGGGATGCCTATTACCAGTGATCCTACTGCTACAGACATTCAAGCCCTCATCTCTCAACTCCAAGAAGACAAACATTTTGGGCATATCAGTAGAGAGTGGAGTAGGAAACTCAAGTTGGAGGGACTCTCCATTATAGAGAAAATTGGCAATGCTATATTGAGCCTGGAAATAGAGAAAGACAATATTTCATCAAATAGAGCCACTTTGGCCGTAGAGAGAACAAAGAGTGAAGATTGTGTCTCTCTACTAAAGATGATCATTCATATGAAGACTAAGGAGGCTATAGAAGCAAAAATCCTATCTAAAGGAGATGAGCCTTTATTTGAATGGCTTTAGAGCATGCAGTTCAAGTCTAAAATGATCTCAACAAGAGAAGAAGGGCTCAAAGAAACTAAAGCTAAAGTGAAGAAAGATCAAGATAGAGTTTATGAACTCCTGAGAGGCTCACATACAAACTCACAAACTAGTGGTCAAGGAAAAGGAATAATTGGAATATCTATCATGCAACCAAACTTCTCCAACTTCATAAATAGCCTGACAGATATATCTTTCAATCATCAGAACATAGTTTTTGAACTCTAGAGACTTGGTGGCTGTGTACACGTGGCCATGGAGGAAATACAAGATTGTTTGAGTGCTGTCAATGATTTGGCCAGAAAGCATTCTAAATGGCTCTTGAGATATACAAATGTACATGTCCATAAGCATGAAGAACTAATCCCAATCATTGTAGCTACTAAGGCCTATTGGACAGAAGCAAAAAAGGGAAAGAAGGAAAAGTGATTCATATTCAACCCCTTTCATATTTTGTTGTAATCATTGTAATAGACAAACTGGCTCCTTGCCATTTGTCATTTTTTGAGGAGATGAACCAATTGAACTTCCTTTGTAGGAGTCATCTAAGAACTCTATAGGTATCGTAATGAAAGATTAATAAAAGGTCAGAAAATTTTGGTGTGAAATACTTGATGTTGCAGAGTCAATTGAATGGTATTTTGTTCACTTATTTTTTGTTCCATTCTGTTAGTTGTTAATTATTTGTTTCTTTTTTCTCTTTTATCTGAATTAAAACAAGGAACGAACAGAGCTTCATTCCCCTATTTTGAGGCAGCGAACTGAATATGATAAGTATTGTCATCATAGGTTCAAGAGAGATCCTTTAGATGTTCCCTTCTAGTTAATCTTTCTTCCTTCATATTTAGTTTCTTGCTGAATTAGTTAGCATTAGTTGTTATGTAATATTGAATGTCTAAGTCTTATAAGTTCATAAGATGTACGAGTTCATAAAATTAATTTATCTTTTGAAATCTTTTCTTGCTTGAGTTAGATCCTGTATAGGTCTAGCTTAGTTTACGTCTCTTGCTCTCAGGTTAAGAACATACCCCTTTTTAAGATTTAGGAACAAACATAATTCATTTCAAATTTGCAATAGGGAGCTATACCTAATAATTCAGAGGAAAGTTAGTCTTCTTAGAAGCAACTTTCCAACTATTGTAACCAGATACTATTCATAAAATTTGGGCACCCAAGGGTTAAATAAAAAAAGAATAATATGTTTACCAACATTCTACAATTTCAATGTAGTTATCTCAATGTCCTTGACATTCAATTCATTGTTGGCATTCATCATTTGACTTAGAGCATCCAATTGCATGTTGAAAATCTTGGTTAGCTTTGTTGACTTCTCTTCCAATCTGTTGCTTGGAATTCTTTTGTTTTCTTCAATCATGACTTTGTCTTCCATAGCTTTCTTCTTTTGTTTAGTCACCTTACATAGCAATATGGCTTTTGATTCTTTCTCTAGCTTGAGAATTCTGATTTCCTCAGCTTGGACTCTATTCTTTTCCATCAGATCTACAACTGTTGCATCAAATTCATTTGAGTTTCCATCTGCAAATAGCTTGGTAGTGTCAATATCTTTGTATTGTGTGTCATTCTCTGCAATAGCAATTTTTTTCCTTCTCTTCAAAGACTTCTTTAGTTCTTCTCTTGTTTCATCCAAATGATGTAGAATGAGTTGTATCTCAATTTCCCAATTCTCAATAATCCTTCCCAATTTGTAGACTTCCATTTCAAGATCTTTCCTCAAAGCTACAAAGCTTCACTTTTAGAGAACAAGGCTCTGATACCAATTGTTGGAATTACAATAGGAAAGGTAAACTTCTTGGGTGGTGGTGGGGGGGGGGGGGGGGGGGGGGGGTGGGGGTGGTTGAACCATTAGTTTACACTAGGACCCATAAAACTTTCACCACACATCCATCTCATGCATTCAATGAATAAACTAAAATAACATGTAAAGCATGTATGTCTAAAACATGTAAACATATAAGCAATCACACACATATGACACCGGATATGATTACCCAGAAACCCTCTAATAAGAAGGTAAAACTAGGGTGGAGATGATACCCACAAATCTTCACTACTATAGTAATAAAGTGTATCCAATGAAGGTTACAATGTCTTGACCATGAAACATGATCTACCCTATTAAAGGATTACAAAGACTATTAAGTCTCACCTTGTTAGAGGATTTTAACACCCTGTTAGAAGTGTGCCTGGTTAAAGGACTTTAACTCACAAATAAGTAAGCACCCTATTAAAGGATTTCATACAGCCTGTTAGGACTACTATGCTAAGAGATTTTAGCTAAAATCACCTGTTAGAATGTCTTAGCTTTGATCCTATGGTTAGCACTTGATTTCCTAATAATAGATCACCTCTACACTAATGTATCTTCAATCCTTCTTGATTATATGTTTTTTTGCTATATCCTTTTCTTTCCTCTATTATGCTCTATCTGATTTTGCAATGCAATCTCACTTCATAACTTCTAAATCACCATGAATGCTCTTGTTTTCTGCATGCAAACTATTCTCTTTTCTCCTTCAACACTCATAGAAATTTTAGGGTTTTTCCTCAAGAAAAATTTGGTGACTTAGGGTTAGGTATGAATCTATGACTGAGATTCATCCATTTTGCTACTTAATCCTTCCCATTTTCTGATTGGCTGCATGTAATTGCATAGGGAATCCAACTAGAGATTCATCCTTATCTCCAAAATATCAAAATTTAATCTTAAGTTGGCTCAAAAATGGTTTACATAGTTGTGTGTGCCTTTACAAACAAATATGTCAAAATTGTTTCACTTGGCATCTGAAGTCTCTGATGCTCAGGCAGAAGGGCACTTCGTTCAATGAGTGGCCACGACTTCTTTGTAACCCATTCTGATCCCTATTCTTTTTAGAGGCACTCAATTGATGATTCAACCCCATACCTATAGATGGTAGGGTGTTATCATTAGGCACATTCTAGTTGGAACATCACCCTGCTCTTTTGGCATGATGACCATGCACTAATCTTTATATTATGACTCAGCATCTGTAATGCTCAACATCCACTATTTACTCAGCTCCTAAATTATTCGACTTATACTATTTGCTTGACACTTGAGTGACCTTGCACATGAGTGGCTTGCACTTATAATGACTTGACATACTATAATATTCATGTTGTGCTCGGCATGTACTACTTGTTTGACATGAACTAAGTAAGTAATGTAAGCATGTTGACACTCATTTGTCAAAACCAATCTGAGAACAACAATAATGCCCTACTTGGGAACCCAAGAGAAACAAACCTAACATGTTACTACATTTACTGAACTATTTTTTTAAATTAAAAAAATAATAATATCAAAGTAACAGTGCAAAAGCAATATTCACATACACATCAATTATACATATACAAATACAATACCGATTTCATTCCTCAAGGGTTCCTTCATGCTGAGTCACGTTTAAGTAGTTTTTATTAATTAGTTTAAATCTCAAGTACCATGTTCATGATCATAAATAAATAACATATACATCATCTCATAAGCAATTACATAAGTAGAAATGATATGATAAAGTGCATCCAAATAACAACATCCACTGCACATGTCACAAGGTATGTGATAGTGATACATCAAATGCAAAGAAGTCTCCAAGATAACAATCAAGAATAATGATGGTGCACTACATCAACAAACATCTATTTTTTACCAATACAAGGGGAACCCAAATGGTAAGAAGTCACTACCTCCCGACTGCATGGTCACCTAGTTAGGCTCCCACTCCCACTATGAAGGGAAGATAATAAACGATTCACATAAAGATAATCAAATCATAAAACAATCCTAGACAAGGAATACTAATAGCCAAATCTACCTCAAGCATAACACAAGCTACTCATAAAGAAAAGATAACCAAAATTGAAAAGGTGATCAACCAATCCAACACCTCATACCGATTCAATAAATTAAATACCAAATACAAAATGAGTATCAAAATGTGTATGTGAATAAGGTCAATGAAAGATATCCACTTCACATCGGAAGCCACATGTTAAAAGTATAATAACCAATAGAACACCAGTTGTCATCAATGAAAATAAATCATCAATAATAAATAAATTACAAATATAAAATCTATGAAGGAGACTTGGGCTACATACTAGGACGTGTTATTACATGGTCAAATTACTTGGGTTGTCTTGGCCTAATATCTCACTAGAAGCGTAACTCTTAAGTCTTGAGTTACCCTGGATTGGTCACTCTAGACCCCAAACCTTCAATGTGACCCATGCAGAACCGTAATACCTTCTCATGAAGACAAGGAAAACCAATCATATCTTTCACTAGGCATCATCCCATTCCAATCCTTAGCATGTACAAGCACTCAAGGCATGGGTGAGGCAAACATCTCTAAATTATCCTTTTAATGTATTTGAAGGCATTGGTTGGGCAAGAATTTTAATTACTATGTTATCACTTGTTACACAACTTATAATAGGTTACCCTAGTACTATCCACTTTGAGTCTCAGACCCCTATTGCAAAACACTCCCAAAGACATGTACGTATACAACCTGCCCTAAGCACATAAACCATAGTTGTGTCTCATACCACAACAACCATAATGATCAATTTTGGTTCCTTAAACGACAACCCAAAAATAAATTAATTCTCAAGTCCCAAGGTAACATAAATTTCCACTCGAATAAATTTCCAAAAGTACAAATCTCAATTAATTACATTATGACATCTAGTCAGATAAACATTATTAAATGAATCTGAAAAAAACCTCTCGTGTACATCCTACTTGGCCAACTAAACAACTCATAGGAAGATCATCATGAAAAGAACATCATATAACTTCAAATAAGAACACAAGGAAAAGCATAGGTTCTCAAGCATATAGTTGAATTTTTTTGTTTTCAAAAGTCTAGTTTGATCATATGAATGTACTTTAACCATCATGTTACACATGTTTTCAAATCAAATAATGTCTCTAGGATTAAATGTTTAAAATCTATTAATAGACATAATCACAAGTTATAACTCCAATAATGTCATTACATTTATCAATATATTTAAATATCATTTTTTAATATAATAATATTTAAATATAATAATCTTAAGTATAATTTTTTATAATTTAATACATGTTTAAATTTAATAAAAACTAATCTAAAATTTATCAAACATATTCTAAATAAATCATAACCTAATTGTTAATATGATTACAAATAAATATAAATTAAATTATAAACATATTTAATAATTAAAAAATTGAATAAATATTTAAAAGCTTTTTTTTAAAGTAAATTTTAAACTTATCATACCCCAAGTGGGGCTTGCACACTAGCAAACATGCTGCCAAAGGTAATGATGCGTAGTCATGCATTGTCCTTTGGATAGATGTGCATGAGGTGTGGGGGCAAAACTCCTGCCTATATATATATATATGTAAAATAAATTTATTTTTTAACAAAAATAAAATTATTTAATAAAATAATTTTTTAATTCAAAAATAAATTTATTTTACACACATACACATATATTTAAATACTTTGCAAGTCCAGGTCTAGTAGGTGTTTTCTAGTATGCATAGGATTTTTTTCAATTTTTTTCAATCGAATACTTAAAGATCCCAAAAAGAATATAGATATTTATTACATATTATTAATGGGAAAAATTACAACCAAGATGTAGATTAAACAAAGAAGTTTTCCAATCAAGTCTAGTTTTTTTATTTCATTTTCACATCAATTTATTTTGTGGACTTTCAATCAAGGGTTTGATAATCATAAATCTTTCCAATCAATACAATAAAATAACAACCAAATTGTAATACCCCTCAAGCACAGAGCAAACATATCTTTTCAAATGAGATTACTACTATAGGTTTTCAAACCACACCTTATTCTGATGCTAATAATTTGAACAATCTCGTGAGACCCTTAGTAATCAAAACCCTTCGAGGCTACTAACAATCATTTTGCTCCAAATTCCAAAATTTACTCCCCAAAACCTGTGTGTAATAATGAATAAAAAATCTTCTAATATAAAATCCTAACTCTCCCTAGGGTTTCTGTCTCTAATTAGATAAAAAGCCCTAAAATATAATTATTTAATTCAATTAATCCTTACATGCACCTTTAACTCACTCTTTAATTAAAATATTCTTTTATTCTATTTCCCCCTCTTTATTATTTAATGCAAGCACTTTAAAAGCAATATTTTTTTATTTTAATCAATAATGATAATTCAAGTGCATTATTTAAATGCAATTCTAATTTAGTCAATATTAATTAAATATTTATAATTAAATAGATTTATTATTTAAACTCTTTTAATTTATTTTTCTATATTAGACTTCTAAATTAAATCTTTAAATTAAAATATATATTCAAATAATTCTCATGAATTAAATATCATCTTATTTTAATATTTTTCTTTTTAAATTGAATAATATCTAATAATTCAAATATTAGTGATGAATCTAAATATCAAAATTAAACCTTTTTCCAAGTAAATCACATAAAATAACAGAGGCAAGATTGACCAAAGTGAAAGTCAGACAACATATGCAAAGAAAGACTCACATGTTGCATAATAGGTAGACAAAAAGTTAAGAGTCATCCTTCTTAGGACAAGCAATTAGGCTATGGTTGGGATTGGATATGATCATTATCTCCCCATTCTTACCATCGAGTTATTGTGATAGGGCACACTCATCTTGACAATTTAGGGAAGTTAATGCTGATACCTACAACCTACATAAAAGACAAGCATATACATATGCATATATATCTAAGCTAAATAGGCAATGGTGGGGAGGGGTACATTGTGTAGATCCTGACTAGTAGGTGACTATGACTCCCTCCCTCAATCAAATCATACATGTTAGAAAGAAAATAAAAAAAACACACACCATACACATGCAAGTATGGGGTAAGTATCATAATAAATCATCACATATTTAGATATAACAACTCATAATCATGAATACAAAATGAGATTTCATCATTTGGAGAACTATCACATGACATCATCATGATAGCAATCACATTTACAAACTAAGAGTAATAAAATATTCATCAATACAAAAGTAATCATCACTTATATATAATCCCAATCATGAAATATTATCATACCAAATATTTATGAAACTAACACATGCATGAAAATAGGCCTAAAATAGTTCAAAACAAAATAAAAAAGGAAACTATGGGTGGGCATTACATGTGTACAAAGTTTTAAAAAATGGAAATATTTAATCATGCAAAAGCTCTTAGAATTTTTGAACATTGTTAGTTAACAAGATTTGTCTTTCACCAAAACCCTTTCAAAATGACTCTTGAATGCCCAAACAAGAAGACACAATCTACAACTAATAGTTGAGTCACTTGCAATGTTTATGTACAAGTGCTCTCTGAATTTTTGATATGAAGGTACAACTCCCTTCTTTGAATATGCAATAAATGAAATACTAATCTACTCATATATGTATTTTTAACTGAAAAAAACATAAGGCTGCTCATTTCATTCTTGGATGAAGATCATGATATCAAGAACTAAAAAAAAAGTGATCACAAATTCAAAGAATCAAAGTTCTTCACAACTTATGATTAGAATGAGATTTGTGAGACTTAAACGAGCAATGACTTTGTTAGGATATGAATCATCCACTTATTCTAAATCAATAAAATAATAGATGTCATTGAATAATGCACTTTCAAAGAGACACATACATCCAATGGACTTAAACACAATGTCTCAAATCTTCTCCATATATTCATGAAAAGGACTCACGGTCAAAGACAAGATCTTCCAATATCGAAATATGCAGATTTTATTTTTGTTCAAGCAAAAATTCTTAACTATTCTAACCTTCCTACTTTTCCCCCTCTATAGTAATTACAAATCTTAGAAAAGAATTTCTCTTCGTGTGGCACAAAGACTACTATGAAAGAGCAACACTCCCCTTTTAGTTTCAATGTTAAAATTTCAAAACTCTCTTTCGCAAAGCACATAGACTTTTCTGAAAAGAGAGAACCCCCTACCTCTCTATTCATGTTCAATTCAATAATTTTATGAGATTATATTTCAATTTTATAACTGAATCTTGGAGGATAAAGGCTTCCCTTTTATGATTATTTTCATCTCATTTATCTTTTGTAACCAATTCTAGGTTAATTAAAGATTGTCTCCATTTCATCCTTTGGCCCTTTGCAATCAATTTTTTTAAAATTCTATTGTGATATTGCTATCAAGATTTAACTGTACAAATTTTAAGTCAAACCCATTGACCCATATTTCATGAGTAGTGATTCACAAGAATCCATCTCTTTTAATCTTGTTTTCCCCTCATTTTAGCATATATAATATTTAATGTAAAATAAACATAATGGATAAATGATATGTCTTTCTTGAAATTTACAAACTTAATTGGCTTGTAATCAAAGGATTAAATGGCCTAACTGTCGAATTCCTCTTTTTGATACTTCTAGTCTATCAATTGTATTGGCATATATTTTCACTTGTGTATAATGATGTTGATTACTAGAAATGATTTTATTTAATGAATAGTCCCTTTTCTATAAATTAAATATTAAAGTTATGTATTCACAAAAAAGGGCTAGGGGATGCAGGATCACCTCGCAAAAGTTCACATGGTAGAGCCAGAAAGCGTACAACTATTCATAAAAAAAAACATATAAGCAACCCTTTGGCAACTAAAGCAGTGCCAACCAAGGGGGGAGGATCCTGGTGATCATGAAAACCCCAAGCATCGATGGGGTTGGAGGGTGGCTCAAGAGGATCCCACCTATCACCAACAACAAAATCTTTCTCTTTTTCCTCTCCGTCCATCTTAGGTGACAAAATTGCCAAATCTAGGAGGGAGAATGACCACTTAGGGTTAGAACCAGCAGTAGGCCAATCAAAAGCAACAGGAGGAGTAACTAGGGACCAGCTAGAACCCTGCCACAGAGAGGCAAAAAAATGGTGATGAACATCCCAAACACCATTGGGAGAGTGATAGGGGTCCTGGGAATGTGATGTTTGTGAGTGGCAGGCCGAAGAACTGCAGCCTCAATGACAACCATGAGGTGGCATTTGCTCCATCAAGGTAGAATTAGGTGGAACCCAAGTGATTGTATAAGGTGCATTTCCCTAGTGATTAAGAAGCTCTTGTAGGTGGGACACCTCTAGAGCCACGTTGCTAGCTTGTACTTGAATTTGCATCATTACATTATTGCATATACATGCTTTAGTGTACATGGAAACATTGATATCATTAAAGTTGTGAGTGAATACAATGACATTTCTATCCTTCCAGAGAGTGAAAAGAATCTCCATCATGAAAGCATGCCAAATCTAGAAAAACTTAAAAGGGTTTCTGGGAGAATCACCCAGAAGAATAATATGCCAAGAAAAAGGCTCTTGCTTGAAAGGATTAAAAAAGTAATGTGTCTAGAGTGAGTACTATTGATCTCTTCAATAAAATCAAAAGATGTGTTGGAAAGACTTTGGTTACCCACAAAAGGACAATGAGGGTTAGGAACATCCATGTGCTTAAGCCAAGTGCCCAAGGGCAAACCCTTGAAGAGGACACACCAAGAAAAGTGTACAATCTTTGGCTCAATGATGGCATCCAAATAGTATTAAACCTCTATCTCTAATTCTACTGTGAGGACTGGAGGCACCAACACTGGTTGAGAGTCTCAACCATGGGAAAATGAGGCACCAGCCAAAGATATCCCATCTTAGTCTTGTACAAGATGAGTACAAAAATACCACTTCTAGTCTTTCCACCATGGCTTGATGGGTTGAATGCCCAACTTATGAAGCATATGAGGAGGTAAAGCAAAGAGTAGTAAATCAATAGTTTTATGATCTAGATGAGTAAGACAAAACTAAACCTCCATGTCCTCCCAATACATAATACTCATAGTAACTCTAGAAAAGAGATCTTTTAGAGTCTTCATGCCGTATCTAAAAAATTGCAAGGTATTGTCACCTTGAATCTTGGCTAGAGGCATACCTTGAAAAGAAAATAGGGATGGCCACTAAATATTATGTTGAGTCATGGAGAGACCTTCTCTGAAGTTGGCTCTCACCCAACAAAACCAAGGTTTGATAACCCCCCAAACTCTCTAGATTCTTTTGATAACAAATGAGCCCTAGATTTACATAGGTTCTGAGATAATCAAAAGGGTTTGAATTCCAATCCCCTTCCACACCATTTTTTTGATTAGGAATCTAGAGGAGATGCAATTCCCAAGAAGAATTTTCTAGGCATCATCTTTAGTGAGGGCATGGATAATCCATTTACCACACAACTCTATACCCTATTTCTAAGTGGAAATGTGGCCAAGACCTCCAAACTTGTTGGGTAAATAACAATACTCCCAAGTGATTCTATGAAAGCCACGATGCTTAGAATATGAGGCCCAAATAAAATATCTGAAGAGCTTTTCAAGCTTAAGATTAAAGGCCTTGGAAGGAGCTACAAAAGGAGGAATAATACACATGGGTGGTAGCCAAAACCTTGGAACAAATCTAGGTTTTTCTAGCTAATGAAATAGGTTTGGTGAGCTAATAATCCATTTTTTTGGAAATCTTGGCAAGCACAACATTCCAAAGGTTAACAAATGAGGCTTGAACGGAAAAGGGGATGCCTAGAAAATGAAAACATGTTGAATCCACTTCTACTGGTATTGTAAAAGCCAAGGTGGAGCTAGAAGAAAAGACTGCATGTAGCACAAAGTTTTATGTCATTGAATGGTAGACCTAGATGCCAAAAAAAAAGTGTCCAAGCATTGAATAGTATTCAAGATAGTCTCCTCATTCTCGATGAGAGTGATGAAGGAATCATTATTAAAATTCCCATTGATAAGTTGAGTAGGAGACTCAAGAAGGGAAAAGCCTCTAACACACCTAGAGGAGATGACATTGGAAAGAAGATGCCTAAATCATTCAACAATAAGAACATACAAAGTTGGAGCCAACGAACATCCCTAATGAATGGATATGAAAAGCCTAAAAGCCTCAAATTGTCTACCATTGATCATGATGCAAGAACAAGCATCCCCAAATAACATAACCACAGAATGAAGGAAAATTGGACTAAATCCTAAGTCACGAAGCATAACAATAATGAAAGGCTATTCTATACGATCATAAGCCTTGGCAAAGCCAATCTTGAGAAAGAGGGCTTGCTACTTGGATCGATGGGCCCATTCTATACCCTCCTAGACAACCATGATGTTATTGAGAATGTATTGGGATTTGATGAAACCAATTTTTTTGGGTTGAACAATCAAAGACAACAAATGACAAATCTTGAGAGCCATGGCTTTAACAATGATCTTGTAGGAGATATTTAACAAAGTGATGGGCCTCTGATTGATAATATCCTTAGGATCACAAACTTTAGGTATGAATTTGACATTACCTTTATTAATAAGGCTTCCTAAGGGTTTATAATAGAATGCTTCAAGGTAAACCTTGTGCAAGTCAGGCTCAATGGAGTCCCACAAAACTTTATAAAATTCATAGGGGAAGCCATCACACCTAGGGGCCTTGCCATTTTCCATAGAGAAGATGACTTCCTTGAGGTCACTAAGGGTGAGAATTTGATCACAAAAAGTGTACTGCTGAACCACAAGCTAGTTAGGAGTAACAAGAGTGCATTCCTTCAAAGTGTGGTCACTCTCAACAAAATTGCCATGAGATGAAAAAAAAATGTTTCATAATGTCGAACAAAGGCTTGAAGAATGTTAGGTAGAACCGAGAATATCTATTAACCTTCCTTGATCTTCTTTATCCCTGTTAAGTTGTGTCAAGATTTGAGAGCATGAAAATTTTCCTTTGAGGCTTAGTCTCCAATCTCAAGCTAGTGAAGATGAGCCTTGATTTGGGAACCTCTAGTAGCATAGTTATAACAACTTGCTTGTGATGGTAAAGATTGGCAAGGTAAATTTGTGGGTTTGAACCAAATGGATTAAGGGCCAGGGCCTAAGAAGTTGCACAAAGATATTTGGTGGTAGCATCATAGGAATGCCTATGGTACATAGCAAGTTGCCTGCCCTAGATGCAAAGAAATCTTGTTGTACGAAAGATGACACCATTCCACCATTGAATCCACCCAATGTGAGTGTGGATATGAGGCTCTAAATCCAAAACACATAAAATATGAGCAATAGTGGGATCATGACTCAATAATGATGCATTGAGGATAAGTTACATTTTAGAATAATGCCTTTGAGTTGTTTGCTAGGTAAAAGTAAAAAGAATGGGATAGTGGTCTGACAAGGTCACATCCTACAGAGGAATGACAAGTAATTCTTTGTCTTCATAAAAGCAAAAAAAAATATTATGCAGTAATCATCACATGATCAAGCCTTCTAACATCATGTCAAATCCAACTCTAAAATTAGACCAAGTATGCCATATCCCACTAGAATGGTGATAATGGGCATTGGGATCACAAAGGCCTAATTTCTTACACATATAGTAGTAGGCTTCTCTTTCCCCAATTGTCTATCAAAATGGTAAAATTCCATATTTGTCAGAGGCCAACTCAACCATATTGAAGTCCCTACAGACAACCCAAGTGGCAGTGGCAAAAAACCTGCCATCCAATGCCATAGTTGTGATCTTTCCACAATATTATTGGGAGCATAAATATTAACTATGCTAAAGGAATGATTATTGAAGAATGGAAAAATCCAAACAATCCTATGCATGGGGTTAGAACTATGAGAAATAATAGATGAAATTAAATGAGGTGATAGAAGAGTAATGACACCACCTCGACCAAATTCATACTAAGAATAAAAATTACTATTGTCTAGCTAAATAACATGATGAGTGACATTGAGCAAAAGCCCTTAAATTTTAACTTCCTGGAGGCACACAATATCTAGGAAACCAAGTTGATGTCAGGTGTCTTGCACATAATATTTGTGAGGATGGTTTGTGAGACCCCACACATTCCATGAGAGAAAATTCATGATAACAAATTTTGCATGTCATCCTCATCCTCAAGAGAGGAGACATTATTGTGTAAGAAGGAATTAGTGACAAGAGTAGGAGAGGAATCTCTGCTAGAGATGATCCTCCAATTCTTAGAACCACCATCTGGCTCGTCTCCATGACCATCTAGGCTAGGAGATATCTACAAGGGATGGAAAACTATCAAGGAGGCCACCTGTGGAGTGTGGACCCAAGCAGGGTGAGAGACACCCACAGACACCTCGGTCCCCTGTGATAAGGGTTTTGAAATAGGTGACGACACCACTGGCATGACAGGTGCAATAATAGTAGTAATTGGAATAATTTCCAATAAAGGTTGAGTAGAAGAAGACACTTCTTGTTTTGATGGTAAGGAGGTTTTACCCTTGTGAAAAAAAGTTGTCCATTCCTCATTATTTCCATTCTTGTCAGTCTTGGCATGCATGTCCTCGCTAGGGGTTGGCTTGCGACGCATTGCCAAAGGGCAATCCTTGATCTTGTAATCAACCGATCGATACCTATAGAAGATATTCAATAGGTTCAAATAAATTACCTTTTGGGTGAAGGTATGAGCCCCAACTTGAATATCAATAGTTTCTTTAAGGTCATAGGAAAGGTCAACTTCAACATAAATCCTTCTCTAGGGATGAGCGTTAAAGAAATTTTTAGGTTCAATGTAAATAACCTTACCTAAGGTTTGAGAAATAGCCCGAATAAATGACTAGCATGACATGGGGAGATTTGTGAACTCAAACCAAATGGGGACCTTCAACTTCTTGTCATTTGAGATAGAGAAGTTGTGAGACCAATGTTGGAAAACTAGCAATGAGGACCTAACTGTCTAAGGCCTGTGGTTAAAAATAATGTTGATCTGGGAAGGGTTAGCAAACTAAAATAAGAAAAAGCACTTGGTGAGGCTTTGAATGCCATCTAGGTAGACCCCATAAGGATTCCATGCCTTGGCCACCCATTCTTTGAGCATACTTTTAGGAGGAGTTCTATCCAAAAAAATCCTATCAGAGTATATTTTTCTAACCATTCATAAGCATTATCAGAGTCCTGAATGTTGAGTACAATATCAGGGGACTTACCTCATGGAATACTTTTGTAACAAACTTGCGAGGCCATTTTTTTATTGGAGGCACCATGACCATCTGTCTCAACAATTCCAACACCGGTATGAACTATTGGGCTAAAGTTGGCTAGAGCCATAATAAAGCCCCTAGTATTCTCACAGAAAATGCAATATGATAGGTACAAAAGTAGAGATTAATTTAGAGAGAAAATTAGTACAATATGAAAAACCCTAGCAAACTAAATACACTTTCTTAAGTCCCTCTACTAGAAATGATTTAGATCCTAGAATTGACAAGATCATCCAATTGAGCATCAACCTAGTTACATTCTCAGAAGTTGATGATGATTTAATCCACACAAAATACTTCCATGTTTACATGTTGGCCTTTGATAATATTTGAAGTTTTTGATAAATGTTAAAGATGTCTTCTTGGGCAAAGACCCATTGACTTGCTCCTATTATAGGTTTGAGTTGATTCTTGCTTATTTTTATTTATTTCATTACACATTTCATGTGGAATCACACTACTTTCAATTGATTTGACTTATGGTCTAGTGTAAATGTTGACATTATATCTATTATTATTAACACCTCTTTACAAGATTTTCCATTTGACTCCAACCCACCCCTTCCTCTCCATGAGCATAGGTGGCTTACAATCATCCCCAACAGTATTAATAATTTTTCAAACACTTTGAAGCTAACTTATATGTTGTGCTCAGGAAAACTCTATGGTCACCATTTGTGCTCTCATATAGTTTTTGGGTCCTTCCCCACAATCCACAATGTATGAAAATAATAATCACATTGAAACCTCAAATTATAGTCTTCTCATAATAAATATTGCTCATATGAAAATAAGAAATGCCTGTTTGACTCCTAGTTTAAGTTCTCTATTTCCTAAGGTAAATTTGTAGTAGGCATAATGCTACTAGAAAAACTAGTCCCAACTTCAACGATTTTAGAGTTGTGGTCAAATATCTAGTCTGACATAGAGCTTCAACTTTCTCCTCTCACACATTGTGAAATTTGGCACCCACTTTCTAGGGAAGCTTCTATCCAATTCCATGAAGTATGAACCTCAAGTTCTCTCTCTTCCTCTAGTTCATTATTATTGACAAGTTCTTTGGAGAATGCTTTCTACTCATGCTCATTTTTTGATTTTTGATCACATACTCGATCATAAATATTACATGGCGATAAATCTTATTGATAAGATGTATTATCTTGTAAAGCATCATGACCCTCTGCCATGCTACTTTTAGTGAGATATCTATCAAATTATTTACTTTGTGATCTTCACCTTACAACCATCGAGTTGAATTTCAATATTTGTCTTTCAACAAGTGCAGTAATTAGACAAGCAAGTCCCTTTGCAATAGATTTTTTAAGAGTCGAATCCCCTAATATAGTGTTTGAAATAGTAGAGACATGAATCTCTACCCATCCAGAGGCTTCATAATTTCTTCTCATAGTAGTATTTCCAAACCCATATAAATATGGTCCAATAAACTCCATGAGAATCATGCTCCTTGAGAGAGAGGAGACATAGTGTATAATCATTACAAAGGCTCACATTCTCTCCTTAAATGCCAATAATAGACAATCACCAATTGCCAAGAATTCCTTCATCACTGGATTTGATACCACATTAATAAGCATGCAGTTATCACCTTTTTGGGTTTGGTCTTAATAGTCAACACAACTTGATTTGCACTTTTGCATTTAACCCACCCCCACTCCCCTTCCCCCTTAACTATTCTACTTCATTTCATATAAAATCCCTATTGAGAGATGTAAGAGTCAGGTTTCATCTTTCATTTTGAATGGTTGATCCCCTTTTCAAATCTTTAGACTATCAAACACATTATCTTGTTCTTTAGAACCAATAGAAACCCTTGAACAAATTCAATATTTGAATCCACAAGCAACATTAAATCCCGTTGAACCATCTTGAACACTTGAACATGTGAGAACCTTATTGAATTGATGTAAATCTAACTATACTAATATGAACCAATTTGAACCAGTTCAAGGGAGTTCAAAGTCTTATTCACCAAATTGTCAATATTTAACACACACATTAGAGGTAATATGTTTATCAAACAAGACATGCAAGTGGGGGAATCTAATTTTAATCATTTTTTTATAGGGACCATTAATGGGCCAACAACTAGCTTTATTTAGGGACTATGCTTTTGTGAAAACACAGAGTCTCATCATCCCTTGTTAAGGAATAATGTCTCGAACCATTAGGCAATAAAGTCACATTTGGATAAAGAACATGGAATTTCTTGCAAATGGATGAAGGGGAACATGAAACAAGTCAAAATGGAAAGAAAAATAAGCTATACCTAAAACATACCGAAAGTTTTATTTACAAAATATAGGGAAAGTAACCCCTACCTCCAATAATTGACTTGACTGATAATGCAAAGCCATTGATTGGTTGGGAGAAGTACATATCAATATGAAAAAGTTGTTGCCTTGCAAGATGTTCATTTCCCAACAAACAACTTGCAACAATCATGAGAAAAGACTCAAGCACAATGAAATGTAAAGACTTCATGAGCACCATGTTTGGTCTAAAAAGCCACTCTACTCCATAAAATTCTAACTGCAACATTCTGAAATCATTTTAGATAGTCTGGTTAGTATTATGAACACTGATATCTCCCAACTTAGAAAATAAATTAGCTCTTTTATAGAAGAAAGGTTGAAGGGATGCCTTGCGAGAATGTTCTCATATAAATTTGAATTCATGGTTACTGAGGATTGGTCTCCAAGGGACACATCCCCAAGTCTATATTCAAAATAAAATGGTTCTACCATGGGAGAGCTATTAAGTAGTTTATCTTTATAGCCAACTTGGAATACCTCCATTTCAACTTGTGTATGTGATAGTGTCAATATGAATACGTTTCCCTCATTTTACCTTTCAATATCTTCATGATCCTCCATTACTTAAGGCTACAACCAATCCTCTTGTTGTGATGTTCCATTGAACATAAAAGTTTCACATTCTATTTGTAGGCACCTAAATTTGATTACATCACTTAAGTAATTTCCTATTTAGTCATCTCCTAAGGCATTATTGGTTAAGTATTTCATATTTAATTAATTTACTATCATCTACTAGTTAATTAATTAATTTAATTAACTATAGTCCAAATGATAAATTTAAATGACAACCAATATTTTAATTTATTAATTATATCTCCCTTCTATTAAATTAAATAATTGTACTATACATATTTTATTTTATTTAATTCTAAATCCCCCTTCTTCTATTAAATTAAACGATTGCACTATACCTATTTAATTTAATTCCAAATCTCTAATTTTTTAACCCCTTAAAAAAATTCCACATCCCCCTTTTATTTAATAAATCATTTAATAAATCAATCCCCAACCTCTAATCATTCCTAAATCCCTATCATTAGCTAAAAGCCAACCCATTCACCCATGGTAATCTTATTTAGCCAACTAATTAACTCATTTAATTAAATGATCCACTTGCACCCCTCTAACATGCCACTTAGATCCTAATCCCCCCCTAATCCAAGCCTAATCCTCACTCTAAACATGTGTACAACCTTGATCCTAGATTAAGAATTCCTTAGCCAAGCCAAAGTCAAACTTCCACTCACCTCCATTAAAATATTCAAACAAAAATTTAACCTCCTCTTAATTTTGCACCCACCTCCATTAAAATATTAAAAAAAAGACTTAAACTCCTCTTATATTCTCACCCACCTCCATTAAAATATTCAAACAAAGACTTAACCTCCTCTTAAATTCTCACCCACCTCCATTAAAATATTCAAACAAAGACTTAAATTTCTCTTAAATTGTCACCCACCTCCATTAAAATATTCAAATAAAGACTTAACCTCCTCTTAAATTCTCACTTGTCTCCATTAAAATATTCAAACAAAGACTTAACCTCCTCTTAAATTCTCATCCATCTTCATTAAATATTCAAAACAAAGACTTAATTGCTCGTCCTCTCTCACCCTCTCTCATTGTGAGTCACAAAGATATGAATTTGAGAAAGCACAATCCATGTGATTCCCTCTCATTGCATGTTGAGACTCCTTAACCAAACCTTCCATCTTGCATCTCAACCATTCCTCAAACCACCCATTGGACTATAAATTGGACCCTTCTCCTCTCAAAATCCAACATTCAAGTATTGTTGTTATGGTAAATTACCTCCCAATTTTTTGAAGTGTAACACCACTATACATAAATGAACATCTACTGATCATAGATTCCATCATTGGGCACATCTACTTCATCAACAGAAACTTGAAGTGCTTTCTTGTGCTATTGGCATTCCCTTTCAATCTTTTCTTTGTCTTATCTTATATGTTGTTATAGTTTTTTTGTTTGTGAATGTTTAGTTTCCTTCATGTTCTTTGCATAATAATTTTATAGCTCTACATTTAATGTAGACACCTAAATCTAATTACATCACTTAAATAATCCTATTTAGTCATCTCCTAAGGCATTATCAATTAAGTATTTAATATTTAATTAATTTATTGTGATCCACTAGTTAATTAATTCATTTAATTAACTATAGTCCAATTGATAAATTTAAATGAAAACCAATAGTTTAGTTTGTTAATTATATCTCTCTTCTTCTATTACCTTAAATAATTTCACTATACATATTTAATTTAATTAGAAACCTCTCTTCTTCTATTAAATTAAATAATTGCACTATACCTATTTAATTTAATTCTAAATCTTCCTTTTTATTAAATAACCCCTTTAATAAATTCCACATCCCCCTTTTATTAAATAAATCATTTCAAAATTTAATCCTCAACCTCTAACCATTCTTAAATCCCTATCATTAGCTAAAATCCAACCCATTCACCCATGCTAATCCTATTTAGCCAACTTTTATAACTCATTTAATTAAATGATCCACTTGCATCCCTATAACATGCCACTTGCATCCTAATCTCTCTCTAATCCAAGCCTAATCCTCACTCTAATAATGTGCACAACTTTACTTATAGATTAAGATAACCTAGGGCAAGCCAAAGTCAAACTTCCACCCACCTCCATTAAAATATTCAAACAAAGACTTAACCTCCTCTTAAATTCTCACCCACCTCCATTAAAATACTCAAACAAAGACTTAACCTCCTTTTAAATTCTCACTCACCTCCATTAAATATTCAAAAAAAAGACTTAATTGCCTATCCTCTCTCAGGCTAGTGTCACAAGGCTATGGATTTGAGAAAGCACAATCCATGTGTTTCTCTCACTCCTTGCATCTTAGCCCTCCTTAACCAAACCTTCCATCTTGCATCTCAACCGTCTATCAAACCACCCCTTGGCCTATAAATTGGACCCTTTCTCTCTCATAATTCATCCACCTTCATATGAAAATTTATAATGCTACTTTCAGAGCTCATAAACTATCAAAATACCATTGTAATGACAAAATTCACCTTACAAGTATTATTGCTATTCTAAATTGCCTCTCAATTTTCTGAGAAGCAACACCAATATACAGAAATGAGCATCTATTGAGAATAGATTCCATCATTGGACACATCTACTCCATCAAGGGAAGCTTGGAGTGCTTTCTTGTGTGGTTTGCATTCTCTTTCAAGATTTTTTTTGTCTTATCTTATATGTTCTTATAGTATTTTAGTTTGTGAATGTTTAGTTTCCTTCATGTTCTTTGTACTAATTTTATAGCACTACATTTTATGTAGACACCTAAATTTGATTACATCACTTGAATAATTCTATTTAGTCATCTTCTAAGGCATTATTGATTAAGTAGTTTAATATTTAATTAATTTATTGTCATCCCCTAGTTAATTTATTTATTTAATTAACTATAGTCCAATTGACAAATTTAAATGACAACCAATAGTCTAATTTATTAATTACATCTTCATTCTTCTATTAAATTAAATAATTGCACTATACCTATTTAATTTAATTCAAAAGCTTCATTTTTATTAAATAACCTATTTAATAAATTCCACATCCCTCTTTTATTAAATAAATCAATCTCCAACCTCTAACCATTCTTAAATCCCTATCATTAGCTAAAATCCAACCCATTCACCCATGCTAATCATATTTAGCCAACTAATTAACTCATTTAATTAAATGATCCACTTGCATCCCTCTAAAATGCCACTTGCATCCTAATCCCTCTTTAATCCAAGCCTAATCCTCACTCTAATCATGTGCACAACCTTAATCCTAGATTTAGAATTCTTAAGCCAAGCCATAGTCAAACTCCCACCAACCTCCATTAAAATATTCAAACAAAGACTTAACCTCCTATTATATTCTCACCCACCTCCATTAAAATACTCAAACAAAGACTTAACCTCCTCTTAAACTCTCACCCACTTCCATTAAAGTATTCAAATAAGGACTTAACCTCCTCTTAAATTCTCACCCACCTCCATTAAAATATTCAAACAAAGATTTAACCTCTTTTTAAATTCTCACCCACCTCCATTAAATACTCAAAACAAAGACTTAATTGCACATCCTCTCTCACCCTCTCTCATTGTAACTCTTGTCACAAAGCTATGGATTTGAGAAAGCACAATCCATGTGCTTCTCTCTCCTTGCATGCTAACCCTCTTTAACCAAACCTTCCATCTTGCATCTCAACCATCCATCAAACCCCCCATTGGCCTATAAATTGGACCCTTCCTCTCTCATAATTCATCCACCTTCATATGCAGATTTATAATGCTCTTTTGAGAGCTCATAGACAATAAAAATACAATTATAATGGAAAAATCCACCATTCAAGTATTATTGTCATGCTAAATTATCCCCCAATCTTCTGAGAAGTAACACCACTATATAGAAATGACATCTATTGAGCATACATTCCATCATTGGACACATCTACTCCATCAAGGAAGCTTGGAGTGCTTTCTTCTGTGGTTTGCATTCCCTTTCAAGATTTTCTTTGTCTTATCTTATATGTTGTTATAGTTTGTGAATGTTTAGTTTCATTCATGTCCTTAGCATACTAATTTTATAGCACTACATTTTATGTAGACACCTAAATCTGATTACATCACTTAAGTAATCCTATTTAGTCATCTCCTAAGGCATTAACGATTAAATATTTTAATATTTAATTAATTTATTGTCATCTTTTAGTTAATTAATTCATTTAATTAACTACAGTCCAATTGATAAATATAAATGACAACCAATAGTCTAATTTATTAGTTCCTGCCGCATGGCAGGTAACTATAGCATTCATGCTGATTTTTTTTGTGTATTAACCTGGCCAAAAGTAAAACTTTATTTTTTTGGTGCCTTCATATATGCCTCCATTTTTTATTTATTTTTTAGTGTCATAATGTTTTCTTAGTTGACTCTAATTGGACCTCAACATATATAGTAGGTTTCCAAACATTATTTACACCATAAAGCTTTTGAATACATCATGTTTTAAATTAAATTCTACTTTTCCCTCATCATTGACATGTAGATGAAGTTATTTAATAATTTTAACTTATTTGTGTTGTAGTTTTCATTATTTAACCAAGTGGGTGAGGCTATAATTATTGCCCATTGTTTTGTTCACAACTTCTAGTCATGGAAATTATTTTGTCATTCTTATAAACTTTTTTGGTCATAGAAATTATTTTGCCTTTAGTCTATTCAATTTTAATGGGTGAGATATTATCGGTGAGCAATATCTACCCAAAATCATCGTAATATGTCTATCATTTGATGTGGTGGAAAATGAACCCATGCTTTTGAGAAAATTATGGGGGGAATGCATTTGGCCTTATGCTACTTAATACTTCTAGCCCATGCTTTTGAGAAAATTGTGGGGGGAATGCATTTGGTTTTATTCCACTTAATGCTATTGTGAGTGCTTTCATCTGCCAACTACCATGGTAAGTTGTCAAACTTTAATTCTCTTTGTGAATTGCGCTCATGAGGAGTTTTAAATAATTCATTATGCTTCCTTTTGAATTGTCGATGAATGCATACTTATTATATTTGTTGTGTTGCTCTCCCTCTTGGAGTGTGAAGATATTGTATTAGGTAATCTATATGTTGTATCATTTAATCTTTGTGTATTTTTGAATTCTTCTGCTTGTTTGTTTAGAAATTTACAAATTCATTATGTTTCTACTTCATTTTGGATTTTTGATGAGTGCAAGCTTCTTATCTTTGTTGTGTTGCTCTCCCTCTTGGAGTGTGAAGATCTTGTATCAGGTAATCTATATCTTGTATCATTTAAGCTTTGTGTCATTTTTGAATTCTTTTGCTTATGTTTCTTATTTCAAAATCTCTAATTATTTAGATATTGTCAAAATCATCATTTGAAGAAGGTGTTGATAGTGTTGTGCATCTGGTAAAATATTATCTCTAATAGGATATGAACCCTTTTTGTGGGTATAATTGTCAAAATTATATCATATGATGTTTTTGCAATGTTTCCTTTGTAGTACTAGGATAGTAGATTGCTTTGGAAGAGAGAGCAGCCACTCTAAGTATACACCATACAATAGTTTGGTATGGCGTGTGAGTTTCCCCATCATTTTACATGCCAGATGTTCCCTTAGCTTCTTGAGGGTGTGCTTGTACTCTCTATAGTCTTAGGAATCTTTCTTGTTGAAGAAAGAGGTTGTTGAAAATAGATCGATACAAGTATGATAAATATGTTTCAATCATTATTTTGTCACTGATGTCAAACCTACTTTTTTCTGGTATGATAACTACTTATATGATTTAAGTACTATCACTTGTTTGATTGATGAAGAGGATTTGATAAAAAAGATGTAAAAAAAAAACCTGGAGGAAAGGTTGAGTTATGATATACAAAGGAGTACAAGAATTAGCTAAAACAATGATATCATAGTGCATTGATAATCTACTTAAGGTTGCAAAAGTTGGTTACACTAAGCAAGTCAAGAAAGGTACTCATTCAACACCTTTTGAACTATGGTATAGATACTCACCTAATGTAAAATACTTTAAGGTATTTGGAAGCAAATACTTTATTCTCAAAGATTTCAGGAATGGTAAACTAGATGCAAAAATTGAAGAAGGTATATTCCTAGGTTATTCTGCAAGATGTAAAGTGTATAAGTGTTTAAATACTAACACTAAAAAAGTTGTGAAAAGTTTGAATGTAAAATTTGATGAATATACATAAGTATATGAGGCTAAACCTATGAAAGAACCAAAAGAATACAAATCATTTGTATACTTTTATGAAGGTATGCCTGCTAAAGAAGATGCTACAGATCAAGCTACAAATCAACAACAAGTTTCTGTGACTGTCAAGTCACATAATATGAATGTCAAGTTGAATTTAGCAATCAAGCCACATTTAGATGTCAAGTTATAGAATGAAGTTGAGGCACATTTTGATTCTGAGATTAGTGTACATGAGAGAGATGCTAAAATACCTAACAAAGATATACATAGTGACTTTAAAATAGATAGACCAAATGAATAAACCAGAGTTGAACCAAGATTGTCCAAATATGTCAAGAGACATCATCTAGTGCACAAATTATTAGAGATAAAGAAGCTAGACCAATGACAAGAAATGAGTTGAGAAATCATACATGCTTCTTGAGCATAAAAGAGCTTCAATTAGTGAAAGATGCCTTAGAAGATGCGGACTAGAGTAAAGCTATGGAAGAATAGATTGAACAAATTAAGAAAAATAAGACATGGACTCTAGTTCTTAGGATAGTAAACAAGAATGTGAATGGCACCAAGTGGGTATTCAGAAATAAGCTAGATGAAAATGGTGAAGTCACAAGGAACAAGGCAAGAATAGTCTATAAAGGATATGCACAAGAAGAAGGAATTGACTATGGAGAAACATTTGCTTCTGTTGCTAGATTGGAAGGAGTGAGAACTTTGTTTTCTTATTCTGCATACAAAGGTTTCAAAGTTTATCAAATGAATGTTAAATCTATATTTTTGAATGGTATATTAGAGGAAGAAGTTTACATAGAACAACCAAAAGGATTTGTTGATGTTAATAATAAGAACATGGTATGTAGATTACAAAAAGCTCTATACAGTTTGAAACAAGCCCCAAGAGCATGGTATGAGAGACTTCATAATTATCTTGTGAAGATTGGATTTGAAAGGATTGATGATAACAACAATTTGTACATGAAGACAAAGAAAGGCAAAGGTATTCTGTTATTTGAAATTTTTGTTGATGATATTATATTTGGAGGCCAAGATGCTTTATGTAAGGCTTTTGCAAATGAAATGAAGCAAGAATTTGAAATGTCTATGTTTGGAGAGATCAAGTTCTTTGTGGCTCTATAAGTAAATTAGATGAAATATGGTATATACATCACTCAGTCAAAGTATGTCAAGAAGATACTAAAAACTTTTGGACTAAAGGATTCTAAACCAGTAAGTACACCTATGGTGACAGGACATAAGTTGTCAAAGAATGATGATTCAGTTGAGGTGAATCAAACATTGTACAGGTCTATGATTGACAAGTTACAATATGTAGTACATAGCAAACCTGATATTGCATTATCTATAGGGATAGTTTCAAGATTCTCTTCTAATCCCAGGGAGAATCATTTGATGGTTGCAAAGAGAATAATGAGATATTTGAAAGGAACATAGGAATATGGTCTATACTATAAGAAAAATGAGAAATTTGAATTAAGAGCCAATATTGATGCTGATTGAGCTGGAAACATTGATGATAGAAAGAGAACTAGTAGAGGAGCATTTTTCTTAGGCAAGAGGTTGGTTACATGGACTAGCAATAAACAAAATTGCACTTCACAATCTACTACTAAAGCTGAATATGTTGCTGCTGCTGTAAATTGTACAAACATTGTATGGATCAAACAACTACTCAAAGGTATGAAGGAAGAGATCACTGAACTAGTGACACTTTATTGAGATAATACAAGTGCTATAAATATATCAAAGAATCCTGTGATGCACACAAAGACTAAACACATTGCAATCAACTATCATTACTTGAGAGAATTAGTTCAAGATAAAGAGGTGAAGATGGAATATGTTAACACAAAAGAGAAAATTACTGACATCTTCACAAAAGCATTACCTAAGGATGCTCATGAGTATCTAAGAGGTAAATTAGGGGTGATACCCCTATCAAAGGCTATATGAGTAACAAAAGGAGTGTCTTGCATCAAACAAGTTGATTGCCATATGTTACAAATTGAAGCAGTGGATCTTACTTTAGGAGTTGCCTAAAGTAATCAAAGAGCTAAAATTTTAAATCAGTCACAAGCAAGGTGACACAGGAGAAACTAAAGAAGTTCATATCTACATATTAATATGACAAGTCTTTGGCAATGTTGTCAAAGAGGGAGAAATACAAGAGTTAAATTGATCCTAAAGGTAGAAATATAAACAAAGAGGAGAAATCCTAACACACAGTATCAGAGAGAAAATGTTGACTGCTAAGAAAGATAGTGTATCTATTGAGATCATCTACCTAGTAAGAGGGAGATATGGGAGAGATTGTAGAAGGGAGTTATAAGAAGCAATCCAGAGGAAGTTATAAGGATAACATAAAAAGAATTCTGTAACCCATTCAAAAGATGAAAGTTATTGATAGAGGGAGAGATTTCAATACAAGACATTATTTTCTTTTTGGTATTTTGTTGGTCTTACTATTTTAACCAAGTCAGTTTGTTTTTCCATCAATGCCAAAAAGAGATATTGTTGAAGAAAGAGATTGTTGAAAATAGATTGATACAAGTATGATAAATATATTTCAATTTTTTTTTGTCACTGATGTCAAACCTACTTTTTACTGGTAAGACAACTGCATATATGATTTTTAAGTACTATCACTTGTTTGATTGTTGAAGATGATTTTATCAAAAAAATGTAACAAAATTACCTAGAGGAAAGGTTGAGTTATGATATGCAAAGGAGTACAATGATCAACTAAGATAGTGACATCATAGTGCATTGATAATTTACTTAAGTTTGCAAAGGTTGGTTACACTAAGCAAGTTCAGAAGAACAAGTTAAACAAAGTTTGTTTGCCAAGTTTGACCAAATGGATAGCAGGTGTAGAGAAAAGTTAGTGCAAGCTGAGTAGAAAATTAGTTGGAGCCAAGTAAAATTTTATTTTAATGTATTTCGAGCAAAATAGTGGATGTCAAGTAAAGTTTAGTTGATGCCAAGCACCAGTAAACTTTAGTTTGTGCCAAGTAATTTTTTAGAGGATGTCGAGCAATGTAGTATGTGTCGAGCATCAGAAACAAGTTAATGCCGAGTGCCAACATTATTAGAAAGATCATGAATTTAATGGATCTGAGCTGACAAGTTTTTTTTCTTGGATTGTGTGAACTAGGAGGAAGATAAGATTGATGAGTTAGTGGCACAAAATTCATGGCAAACCATTTTGAGACATTCAAAGAGGATTGAAGGAGAAGTTTCTAGAAGTAATATGGAATGAGGGGTAGATTCATTGAATCCTACCTAATCTATCATAACCCTATATTGGATGATGGAGAATGAACGACAAAAAAGATCTTAATTCTCTATTTATAGGGATGGTTGGTCAAAAGCAAGGGTTGTCATGCACGAGAACCTAAGAAAGACAAGGAGTCAAGGATATTGCTTCATCAAGTTACCTAAGTGAAGAGTTTGCATTGACATGTTAAGCAAGAAGGCTTAAGGGTATGAATGTTTGAAGGGTGAACAAGCTATCAAAGCTGAAATGTGTGAAAGCCAAGTAGAATGGAGGACTGAAACAAAGATTTGTAATCTACAAATGGAGTTGTAAGTTTTTATCAGATCAAAGCCTTACTATTACTCTCTAATAATTGTATCAGTCTAGGGTAAATCCTTTCGATTAAGGTTGACCTAACAGTCATTTGTAAATCTTTTAACTAGGTGACATTCCAAGTGAATGGTCTATAGTCCTCTAACAAGGCTCACTACTAACAGAATGATTGAAATCTTTTAACAAGATCACATTTAACAATGTGTATTGTAACCTTTAACAGGGTTGGCCTTTCACAATACATCACTTCAAAAGAGTGAAAAAGAGTAGCATGTTACTAGTGGTTTTTCCCAAATTGGGTTTCCACGTAAATCATTATGTCAAATGTGTTGCTAAATCTGTTATTCTTCATGTTTACATTTTTGTAAATTGATTTGATAGTAACCTACAAGTTTTAAGTGATTACATAATCTTATGCAGATGGTAAATGTTTTATGAGTTTACTAAGCTGTGAAAAGTTTTATAATTTATACATTTGGACCTTGGATAACTGATTCACCCCCCCAGTTATTCTAAAGAATTCCAACATTTCTATCTACTACTACCACTTTAGACAGAGGGTCTGTGAGATATACAATCCTCTTGAGCCTTGAAAACCTCTTGATCCTCTTCATAGAGATCATCATTAGTCTGCTCTTCCAAATTAAAATAGAACTCTTGGTGAGTAATTCCTAGTACAAAAGTTGAGCCTCAAGATGCATCTTAAAGAAGTATTGTAGTCCATAAATTTACTAAAACAATCAAAGACAATACCTTATCAGAAATTTCAACAATTGCTTCTTTTAATTATGCTAACTTAAGCTGCTGAACAAGGAAAAAAAACACTATGATGTCCTTCCTTGCACCCCGCTACAATCCTACCCTCAAGTCATGGTATCTAGAGTAGATATAGAGGAGGCTGCTACGTGGGTTCTATGACAACATGGATACAATCTTTGATTTCTGAATTACGGTGCTAAATGTAATACCATAAGTAAACTCAGCTATAAAAGCCCAGTTGCAAAAATAGTCTCAAGCTCACTAGACAATTTAATCACACAAATTTAATGCTTTCCAAATAAAATTTTGATATGTGAAGTGAATGCCAGAAATTCCACTGTAGGTATAATTCATTGAGCAAATTTCCTAACGATAACAAGGGTTTAAGGGAAGAAAAAGAAATCAGAATGGTGCAATCCAAGGAAAAATCTCTTACACCAACTTCTACATCATGGCGAATTAGAACAAGCTCATTCTTATTATGAGATCCTATGACCATGCCAGAGCTGACCTCCATTGTTGGTGTGGCTGAAAATTCTCCCAGCTAAACTACTTCCACCAAATCACATAGCCATATTTTTGGTATACTTTAGCCCTCGTCTATTGATATATTTATGTCCGCGCTGCACCCAATAAACGCCTGGCCTAAACTAGTCCTATGAAGCTGAAAAATTATCACCAAGAAAAGTAAGTCACTTGTGGCCTATGCTGCAGGGTCATACCTGCATTTTTCCTTTTCTTCCAACAAATTTTGTGGTCATCAAATAGAGAGTAGTGTAAAGTGAATTGATGGTTTTGCTGATAATTAACCAGTGGTCTAGTAATCATACTTATTATCCACCAGGCGCATTGATAGGTGGATATAATAAGTATATTGCACACATAAATATGAAATTTGAAGGACACATACTCTCACATCCATTAAACATGTTAAGTGTAGACTCCAGGTGTCCATTAGGCAGTATTTAATGGAGCAATATTTCTCGTACCATCATTTGGGTGTTGAAGTTTCATATTATCTGCTTTATTCAAGCTCCCCTGTCTGTAACTAATTCTTACTATTATGAATTCAAAAATGTAAATCGTACATACAGAAACAAAATCAAAATAATAATAGAAAAAACACATCTTCTTCTTCTTCTGGTTCCTTCCTTCTGTGACTCATTTGCTGTGAAATCGCTCAATCTCACCATCTTCAATAATAACAATGAAAAAATTAAGGTTGAATGAGACATGTTTGTCCAGAGTTTCCCATCATTATTCTTCAAAGAAGATTCATGTAGATCTTATCCTCTATTGTCTTTACCTTTGCACGACTCTCTCAGGTGTCTTAGTTTTCAATGTCTTAGTTCAGCAATATTCAATCATTTTCTTCTTCAAATAATGTTTTCAACAAGCCTACAATTTAAGAAACAAGTTCGTAGACAAATTTATGAAGATATGTGATTGAAATGTCCATTCAACCAAAAGTGACAAGAAGAGAAAGGATGCCTCTTTTTCAACTTTATCTGTTTAGATTAATGTTGGAATGTGAGTTTGAGTTATTTGCCTCTCAACCATTGCTTTTTGTTGGAGTCTATTTCCCAAAACGAATACAAACACCAACAAAGATGGTTTTTCGTACAAACATCACAACATTTTTTATGCCCTTTTTCCCGCAATACAACACCAAAACTCACTCAGCGCCAAAACTTAGTCAACCTTGTACACCACTTTTATCATACTTTTGGGATGTTGAGTTTTAACTCTAGGTGGGAGTTAATTCATAAATCCTAACTTCACTTGTGGGTTTGGTAGGAGTAAAGGAAAATTTTGATTACTTTAATCTCAAATCCAAGCATCAATTAAGAGTAAAGGAAGCTGAAGCTGTTAAGCTCTTTACAAAGATGTATTACTGATCAATTCCAAAAATATAATATAGTTTTGTAAATCTAGAAAAACAATTATTATTATTATTTCTTTCTTTTGTGCATTGAGATATTTGGTACTATTAATGACACTTTACATTAATAGAAAAATAATAAGAATTTGAGAATTTGGGGAGAAAATAATTACTCTCAAAGTGAAATTGGAAAAGGGTTATCTAGGGTAGACATGATATAAAATAACTCAAGTCTTGATATGCACCCTAGGCACCCTAGGTATATTGTTAAATTAAGTCATTGTGATCATTTCAAGTCCATCACAATTGTTGGACACATGTAATTGTCATAATTATGATTCAAGAATGGAGTTTGAGATTTATTGTATGTTATCATTAAAGAACCATTAAATCTATATGTATGGTGTCATTAGATGCATGCCATAATAATGCTATAACTAGTGATTTCCTCCACATAGGGTTCAATTCATATTCGGTAAATATTATGAAAGTCTATTTTGAAAAGTATACATGATATTGAAATACGAGAAGTCATAATTATAAGATCTCATCTAATTTTAAAAAACTAAACAACTTATAATTTGAAAATGTTTCAATTATGACCCATATGTTACTATATCATTTTCCACAACCCTTTCGACCACAAGCTAATAGGATCATCTATGTTAACTTGGTAGGGGAATGGAAATACTTCTTACAAGTTGTTTATGTCTAGTACTCCTTGGACATTTTCTTAGGGAACATTCATATCAATGCGCATTTTGAAAAATTAAACAAAGTAAAAGATATCGTATATTATAGTTTTTCCCAGGATGTGTGATCATGTTTATATTCCAAGTCCAAGTGGTGAGTGAGATTGTCCCCTCGATGGTTAAATTCAATCAACACATTTGGAAAATGTATTTGTTATAGAATGTCCAAATATTGAGAGATCATTACGCATTGTTCTCAGTCAAGAATTTTTGGAAAATAATTATGGGTCAATACATTATGTAGACATCATTTCTAAAGTTCTCACAAATTGTATGGACCTTTTGGAGAATGAGGAAATCATAAAGCAACTTGCAAATGGATATGTGAAGAATTACTTTAGGCCTCCTGAAGACTATGATGCATATATTAATGCATATGTACTAGAGATGAGTAATGTACCCTTAGGTGGCTTGTTCTCCCTTGAATCTATAAGTTCATGTGATTTGACAGCTTGAGTCTATAATTCCCTGAAAATTGCAATCAAAAGTAAGTATAAATCCATTTTAGATCATGAATTACATGCTAACCATTCCCTATTTTCTAAGCAAGACGCATTGCGAATCACAAATGCTTGTAATGCAATGATATTCCTGCAAGGGTATATGTCTCCTCGTGTGATTTTCCCTTATGAGCCAATCTATAATTCCATAACAAGAACCTTTACTATGTAGGGTTTTAGAAGTTATAAATGATTTGTCAAAGTTGGTTGTCATGGATAAGCATTTGAATGATATGAAAAGGAGGAAATGTCATATTTTTGTAAGAAGGTACATACATATTGAGTTCTTCTTGTCTTCTTCTCTATGATGTGATACATATGCATAGTACATGGCAATAAAAAATGATAGATTTGAAATTAAATCTAGTATTTATTTACGCAAAGATAAATAATTTGACAAAAAAATATGAAGACCCTTTGCAAATTTAAAGATGTCAAAGGGAGATATTAAACAATGGGTATGTTTCTTCTTAAATTATGTCTAATTTTGTAGTAATTAAGAATTTCTCTCGCATATTGTCCTAATTCATTCAAAAAGATATATTCAGATAAAGTGTACAAGATTTTGTTTACGAATTGTTTCTTCAATATTGCTCATCCTATTTTTTTGGGTTTCAGGCTCTTGAAGTGTGTTAGGAGTTCTTCAATTTTTGAATAGATTTGATAGTACCAATTTCAAAAATTTGGTACGTTTCCATCCCAACCTTTGGAAGTAAAAGTCCAAATTTTATCTCTAATTGTGGACATGAAAATTATTCTAATGAGAGTTATATGAATGGTTTTTTGACGAGACAATGTTTAAACACTCAAATGATTAATCATGCAATATTATACTATGACACTACTGATAACAATTTCTAAAGCGTAAGACTTTAAGCACTTTTTCATATTTTTGCAAATTTATGTTTCTCTGTTTTTCCCTATTCTGTTGTAAATTTTCATTCCACATATGTTTATATCATTTCTCACATATATCAACAATTTTCTATTTCAATTTGAGATTGTTTAGATACCATCAAACATAGTCATAAAACAAATTTCAAATGTAAAACTTTAGTTGTCTCAATATAAATTTACTATGTTATTGAAAAAGTAAACTTGTCCAAAATTACCTTACGAAGTCAGATATCTTCACTAGGTTCAAAACTAGACAATGAAATTCTGATTTGTTTAGTTCTCACAAATCTTGACCTTGTTGACACATAGAAAGAAAATTATAAAATAATTAGTTCTTAAGCTTCATAGAAATATGAGTACACCATTATTAGATATGACTATTACTTTTCCACTCTCTCAAGGGTGGATATGTTAGAAAATAACTATGCATGGATGCAGTATGCATATATTGGTTTTATAGATAATTGACCAACTCCATGATCCTTTGAAAAAAGAGTTAAATTGTAAACCAATTTACAAGGTCTCATGTTAAACATTATGACGAAGCTCATAAGCAATACGACACATGCATTATTCAATGCATGGCATAGTAGACAAATGCCCAGATTTGTGGATAATTCCTCCTTCAATCACTTACTACATGTCTCTATATGGTGTTTGTTTTATGTATGTTGTAAGAAATGATACACATATCACATTTTATATGATGGTCATGCGATGATCTTAGATCATATTGTGACTAAAATCACCCTAGCTGCCATGGCATTGATATTCTTGCAATTGCAAAATCCTCGTATAGTAACCTTACAATTTATGAGCACCACATGCTTAGTAGCACCGTCCAATTGTGGGAAGTATATGAAAACTATGAATCAGAAGTATGGAAACTTCGCATGTAGATAGAGTCATATTCTGCTCCACATATACTATTGTAAATGACTATGCTTCAATTTTGATACAATTTGTTCAAGTTATTTCAAGATTTAATTAAGGTTGGAAAATTTTCGTAGAGCATTTCCTTATTCAACTACATGGAATATTTTAAGAGAAAAATGTAGGACAAAAGATGTATAATAAATCTGCCTTATTATTCAGCTTAACCCATAATTAAGCTTCGACTATTAATAAAGTTTAAATATTCATGTTGCAGGATTGAGACATTTGATAGAGAGAACCGTCGTGTTTAAAGTTGACTATTACATCACATATAATTGTCATCAATGCAAATTTCTGTGCTAAATTCTCAAAGAACCATGGATTTGGTTGAATTAGTCATGCTAATCGAATTGTGAGTTCTCTTGATTCTATCTTTTACTATAAAGGAAAAACGTAGGTTCATTTATATGTTGGCTTCGAACGTAATACTCTTCTATGTAATTTTGTACATAATTAAGAAATACATGTAGTGTGCAGGGCTGTGAACAGCTGTGAACAATACAAGATATAATGAAGTATATATTTGAACATTGAACTTGAGTACATTTTGATGTTGCTATGACAAATGAGTAGCCAAAATTAATGTACAAGTACTACTTATTATTATACTCCTTCTAAATTAGTAATTATAATGGTATAGACACTTTTCTTATTCCTTTATGGTTGTTATAAAATAAGGTAGTCTCTGTGTTTTATTGCAATGTGATGAAGTTCAAATGCATTGATAGTTTGTAGAATATGAGTTGTTTGCAACACAATGATTTTCTTATCAACGCATGTGTCATATTGTAGTTTCATCTTATATACCCATCACATTCTTGAGGGCAATGCATCCTTGTAGTAAACATTTTGAAATTGTAATGATGCACATCCTTTATTGCTTCATCTCGGTCACTAATTGTACATTTGTTAAATATTTTTCTCGTGTATGTATGAAATCATATTTGTATTAATTTTCCGATCGAACACATATCCACGAAATAATGGTGTTAAAGTTAAGCTATATATGAGATTTCATTGATGCTTAGAAAAATCTAAAAAAATGTCGCCTATTGCCAGTAAGTTTTCTCTATCCACATTGCACAAATATGGATTCTCTAAATGCATTCGTTACAATAGATTGCCAAAGAGATCATCTCTTTGAAAGTCTAGAATCTAGTGTCCTAGAAAAACATCTACAACTTCCAATTGAATGCCAAAGAAAAATATCGGAAATATATTTTTATGACAACCATATTACAATTTTTCCATACGATGGATGGGGAAACATTCAGTCAATACTAGAGACCAATCAAATTCGTGTTCTATCCTCATTCATGTCAAATGTAGAATTTATTTACCTAAGATATCTGGTGCAGGTATACAAGGAGGCTCATATCATATTTCATCGTCAAGATATGATAAACCATTTCCCTATTGGAAATCACACTGCAAAAGAATTGATTGTTGTTTTTAATCTAGCATGCAAGCCATTATTTTGTTAGCTATCACCATTTAGGGACACTATTGAAGATGACACATTTGTGTGCATAATAAACCTTGTTCTATCATATCCGACTCCTTCACTGAATGGATCATAAGACATGACAACATAGATCTTATTGGACAATGGTATGATGATGATACATGAACCTTGGCAACTAAGACCTTAAAGCACCATTACTCATATCATATTTGTTTGTATTTGAGAATAGTGATATGCTACTTGGCATTCATCTTGTAGCAGATATTGGAAGATGGTGCATCCTTGATGGATGATTTAACTGTTACAACATGACAATTGCCACAAGTATATACTTATGATGTATGAGATTAGGCTTATTGTAAATGACAGCTCACAACTATTATGTACAAGCTATGATATTTTCCAATTTGACATAGTATAGTATGTATCTAGTAATTTCCGTGTCATTTGTTTCTCAGTGAAGCAACCATTTTTGTATGGTTGAACAAATCTAGTACAATATGTATCTGCTCATTTGCATCTCACTTGACAATATGCCACCACATTTCCTAAAGTTGAACTCAATAACTATGCCATGCAAATGTGGACATATCTTTGTTTAGCTAATAATGTCTTCTACTACTATTAACTAGTAACATTTTTTTTCATTGGCAATTAATGTGTACATTGTCAATTATGGTACAAAAATATATTGGTCTACCATTTCTACAATAACAACTAGTGATCTCATAATTAATTGCATCTAAGTTTATGTTGTAAAGTAGTGATCAATAACAAAAAAATTAAAGAAACGTTATCATTTAATAGATCTAACATATGTAAACTAACTAATTGCATTATTTCTTCATAAGTTTAAGAAATCCACAAATTAGAACCTCATAAAATAGGTCAACACGCTTATAGATATTTGTATGTATAGACCACCCAAGATCTGAGAATGTTTTTTCCAGTATTTGAATTTTCTATCTAGATGAACATGATGACCAATTTGGTTGAGAACAAAATAGAGAATGTGCCTACGTATGGTGAACTTGTAACAAAGGGATTCCAATCTTGATAATGTTGGTACACTATACATTGTTCTTTATAATGGAGAATACTTCGTGTTTTGTAGCATTGATTATAGTGAGTACTATAGTCATGATGTATGCACTTGGAATTTAGATATTTGATGTTATTAAATGAAATCATCGTATGCAAATAATGTTGGTGATAGAGGCAAGCTGACAGTAACTATTGAGAATTGGCTATTATGAAGACTATAACAGTGACTATTTTTATGATGTTATTTGCTAGAATTGCATATGATTTGCTATATTTATAGAATTAAAACTATGGTTTGTGAGAATTGCTCATTTTCAATGTAGTGTTAATACATTTTTATTGCAACATTTTTTAACAAAACGTCAATTGTGATATAGAAATATAACAAAGGAAATGAAGAAGACATATAGGGGTGTTCGGAAGCAAGTGTCTGGTTGATTTTCAATGGAGATAAAATTCCCTAAGCTGTGAAGACAAAATGGCATAGAACATTTGACATAGTAGAATAGGTGGCCTTTGCATATGACATGGCCAACATGTCAATGAGAGGGAGTAATGCATATACAAAATTCTTCCATATCAATTATACACCTCATTGTTAGCCTTATTGTCCACATAGTACTTTGATCTCAGCCATAGCGAGATCAAACAATTCCAAAAAACATAGTGACAAAATTAAAGTGAGTGAAGAATATGTGTCATCTTCTGATAGATCTAAAATCTATCCAAAAGAAACGTTATATCGAGGTATTAGGGAATGTACAAGTGGGCATTATGTTGCACAAGTGTGGAATCCTATAGAACAAAAACAATAATGGTTAGGAGTATTTAATACCAAAGAGGAAACTGCTATTACCTATGATATGGCTACGATTTCCCTCAAAGGTTACAAAGTAGTTACAAATATTTTGTGTCTACATTCGAAGACAAGTCAAACAAAAAGTATCTCTAGCTTAGTGGTAGATGAACTTGGGTCGACCGATTGAGTTGAATGATTTCTAGTGGAAATAGAAACAAATGCTCCATTTTTAATTGTGTATGCTAATGATCATTTCGATGATATAGTGCCAATCATTGAAAAGAAAGTCTTTCCAACTATGGTGCACATGAAACATAACTTCCTTGAAATTTGGCATAGAATTCTTGTACAAGCTTTTCCAATGCAACAACATATCAATACCATACATGCCACTCACATAGATAACGCGTGTTCTTCAGAAAGTGACACACAATTCCATTACCCAATCTCTGAATCAACTTATCCTAGTGCATCTAGATTATCCAATTTTGAAATGGGTTATCTAAATACAAATTCCTCAAATTTGTTAAATGCATGCCCATTTGAACTATTGCCACCTGATCTTGCTAATGTACATCTTGTTGGAATATTTAAATGGGAAGAGTACTTCTAAGTGGGGGGGTGTGGGGGTGAATCAGAAGTAATGCATTATGTCCATTAAAACTTTTGACTGAAAGTAAACACATAACACCAAAATTTTGGTAACCTAGAAACCCTTTAGGAATAAGAAGGTAAATCTGGGGTGGGGACGATACCCACAAAATCACTGTAGCAATAATCGTTTGACCACTTCTGATGGTCTGCCTTATTAAAGGCTTGCCCTGTTAAAGGCTTTACACTGAGTCAATAGTGACCTGGTTAAAGGATTTACAAATAATTTACATGAAGTGTCACCCTGTTAAAGGATTTAGTCACCTCTTCAAAGGATCTACAAAATAGCTGTTAAGCTAACCTATCAACATAGGATCTTCCACTTTCTAATAAATTGCTAGAGAGTATTAGAAATCTTTGACCTGATTGCTTACAATCTTCAATTTCTGATTTTAGGCACCTAATCTACTCCAACTGATGTGATCCTTGCTTGGTCTAATATCTGTTCATAGCCCTAGTTCTATTCTCATCAACTGGATAAGTAATTGCTACTCAATTCACTAAGTCTGTGATGCCCATGTTGTTTGCCTTGTTCTACAATTTTGCTATCTGCTTAGTAACTTCCTTAACTTCTATTCAACAACATGAAATCGTGGGGTCTAAGCCTTCTTATAAAGACTTTGTAGACTTAGGATTAGGTATGGATCTATGATCCATATAAAATCTTGAATTCCTACTCATTCTTTGCACTTTTCTCATTGGTTGCATGCCTTCTCCATTTTTTTTAATGGTTGCATGCTAATTTCATAGGAAATATAAAAGATTCATTCTTATCCTTATTATCCTTCGAAATCCTTCTATGTCAGCTCAAAAAATGGTTTATATATGAGTTTGTGAAGGCACAAACTCATATGCTGATTTTGTGTTACTTGGCACATGTTTGATCCCAGTTTTCTCGACACCTATTACATTCTATCTTGCTCGACACCTATATAGTTTTGGCTCACTCGGCACATGAAGCATTCTGACTTGCTCGGCATCAACTGTGACTTGAAACTTGTATAATGCTCGGCACCTATTGGAATTTTGACTTGGCACATGCTGTGGCTCAGCATACATAGTGCACTCAGCTTCGATGTAGAAAGTGGTTAAGTATGTTGACACTCAAATGCCAAAATCAAACTGAGACCAACAATCTCCCCCTTTGACATGAGTGTCAAAAACACTTAACTAGACATTATTGATCTAACCTTATGAGTGTAAAAAATTTCAAAATTTGTTCAAAATACCATATAACTCCCCTTGAGCTGATTGTGCCTTGTCTATTCTTGTAACCAACATTTTTGTGCTAATGTATTTGATACTCTTTGTCTTTGCCCTATTTCTGTTTCCTAGACCTGCTTGCTGTGCGATTCTATCTTTTGGCTATCTACAATCTTTCCAAAAGAATGAATGAAAGAATGTAATCAAAATGCTTAGTAGTCTCCCCCTTAGTTATATCTTCCTTATTATTTCTCCCCCAAAACATTATATATATAATATATATATCTTATTTCCCTTATTGTTATTTCCCCCCCATTTTGACACTTATGTCAAAGGGTTCTAAGGAGTAATACCATGTTTAGCCAAAAATGTACTATTTACCTCTATTATCATCTTGAGAGTTGCATCCCAATTCTCCAAAGCAATTTCTAGTGACTTATGCTAGATGGCAGTCTTTGTAGTAAGATGTACAAGCCCATCAAGTGTAGAAAGATTAGGATCTTTCTTTAAAATAGTTTCAGCATGGACCTCTAGATGTGGGGTAATGGAGGACTGTATTTGTATCAATTTGGCCTTTATATTGGCCTCTTCACTTGTTAGTGCAAATAATTCTCTTTGAGTGTGAAGTGATTGGGCAAAATGCTTCTCACTTTGAGCTGGATCTCTTGGTAATTTCATGCTAGAAATCTTTAGATTTCTCTCCAAGCTCATTATCCTTTGGCCTATCTCTTGTGTGAAATTGGAAAAATCACACAACTTTTGGTACAATGAGAAGATATTCTCAAGTACAATTTTGACCTTTTTAATCTGCTTGACTAATTCAACTTGTTGGAGTGCTATGCCACTTGATATTTTCTCATTTACCTTTCCTTGAAACTTCCTTTCAGACCATTTCATAAGTTTGAAATTTGTATCCTAGTCTTCACTTGTCACCTGGTCAACCATATCTGAAGGCATCCATAAAGATGTCCTTAATCTCATGTAGTGCTTGCTTATGTTTATACTCCTTTCTGAGTATTTCTTGTCTTTTTCTTCTATTTAATGCATCTTGCATCTCTATAATCTACTCCATGGTGATAGTCTTTGAGTCATAAGAAGGTATTACTATCTCTTCATCAAGCTCAAGGTCTCCATAGTGAAGTACCTTGGTAACTTTTGTAGAACTCAAGCCTGATGTGGAGATTTACAAAGGTATGGCTTCAATGCTCAGCTTCTGAAGAGTTTTTGTAGGAGTGCCTATTTTTGGTAGCTCTACCAATGTCTGAATAATGGCCTGCTCCTCATCCTTTAATGTATCCTTCTTCTAATCTTACTCCCCTTCTTCTACACTCGACTTCTTAATGGTATCACTTGCTGCTATTGCAATTGTTGGAGATAGTGGTGGAAGCATTAAAATTTGAGTGCTAGTAGTTGTATAGATGAAAGGTGGTTCTTGTGGTTTCACCTTGTCTCTTTTTGGTTCTACTACTACCTTCTGTAGCTCATCTACACTCACCAATATAGGGTTTGTGCATAATTGTGCTTGTAGAGTGGATTGGTGAAGGATCTTGGAGAGATCCTTTGCAGTTAGGAGATTGATGTTTTGAGTAGAATTGTTAGGAACATCCTTGATTTTTATAGTATCTATAGGTGTGATGGTTACATGAGGAGGGCTAGGGGGTGGCATTTGTGTGTCTTGGACACCCTCTTCCTCTTGTTGCTATTACTCAGCTATTGCCACCACATCTCCCTTTTGTGTCTCTTCCTCCTCACCTTTTTCCTTATCCTCTTCCTCTTTCTTTTCTTCTTCTCCTTTCTCTTCCTCCTTTTCTTCTTCTTGCTTCTCTTCCACTTTCATTTCCTCTATCTTCTCATAAGCACTGGCCTCTGCCTTATTTGCTTCTTCATCCTTGTCATCAATTAACTTGTAGATTATCTTCCATAATTTTGTGGACTTATTTACTACATCTTCAATTTTATTTTGTAAAATGCTGAAGGCTCTATATTTAGGTGCAAATTTTCCACCATGTTTCTTATTAGCCTTTGTTATTTGACCCCTTGTTAGGTTAGGCATCACTTGTGCAAAGGTAGATTCTCTAATCTCCTCTTCCATTTTCAGACAATAATGCCATTTGTTTTCAACTATCTCATATTGTAGACACCTAAATTTGATTACACTGCTTTGGTAATCTAATTTAGCCATCTCTAAAGGCATCATTAATTAAATTCTTATTTAATTAATCCTTTGCCATCCCTAGTTGATTAATTTAATTAATCATCTATAGTCCTAATTGATAAATCAAATAATCTATTATTTATCAATTAAATCCTTTTCTCCTATCTAATTCCAAAAATCCCCATTTATTAAATAAATCTATTTGATAAATGAAATCCTCAAATTTAGAAACCCCTAACCTATCTCTAATCCTCCATTTAGCCTAATCCACCCCATCCACCCATACTAACCAAGCTTAGCCACTAACTCACCCACCCTCATTAGTGCCATCCACTTGCACATCTCTAACATCCCTAATCTAATCCTAAACCCAATCCTAATCCACCCCCTAATGTTGTCACATTCCTTAAACAAGTTTAAGACTTTCCTAATCCAAACCAAAGTCTCCCCTCAAAAAGCCCAACTACTAAGTCATGAGTGCTCTTACAAAACATAAAAGACTCTTACAAGCCCACTCATGACTCTTACACCCATCTTCCACACTCTTCCCTCTTCCACACTCATTCCTCTTACATCCCTCTTACATACTCAACCCCACTCATCATGCCTTTAACCAACTCTTTACCCTACCCTCTCACACTCATCCTCCTTGTGACAAGTGTCACCTTCCCATTGGTGCTAAACAAGCACAATCCATGTTCTCCCCTTTGAGTGCATCTTAGCCCTCCTTAAGCCTTCATCCATCCTTGCATCTAAGCCCTCCATCCCTCTACCCCTTAGCCTATAAATTGAATCCCATCCCAAGCCATTTCATCAACAATCTTTGAGCTAAAGTTACCATGCTATTTTGAGAACCAAAGCCATCAATCTTACCCTTATAATGCCAAATTGAGAGCTCACAAAGCTACCAATTTGCCATTACCCATCTCCATTGAAGTAGCTTTTGAGCATCTTGAGCATACATCCACAGCAAAAGGACACATCTACAGAATCCAAAAAGCATGGAGTGTTTTCTCTTGTGAGGTTTTCACTTCTGGTTTGCTTTCTTTGTCTAAGCATATATGTGAATTTAGTTTTTGGTTTGTGAATGTTTACTTTATTTGTTAATGTTCTTTGCATACTAAATCTTGTTCTACATTTTGGCACACCCGGTGGGACCCCACTATGGGTCATTTAATCATCTATTTTCATCTATATGTCATTTTTTAAAACCATCTAATGTTTGTTGTTGTTTGAGTGCGTTGTGAGGGTGTTTTGCTTGTTTTTGCAGGTTAAAGAAAGCACTTAGGAAGAAGAAATACCATCTAAATTTTTTTTTGCGTTTTTCAACTTTTTTCGCACAGTTTTGGCGTCTGCAACCTATTTTGTCTGCGAAAATCGACGTCTGCAAAAATCTGCGTCTGCGCAAATCGACGTCTGTGAAAATCCGCATCTGCGCAAATCGACATCTCTGCCACCGCCAATCCAAATCATCGTCTGCAAAAATCCGCATCTGTGCAAATCGGCGTCTCTGCTTGTCACCTGTTTTCTGTGCCGCAAATCTATTCTGTCATCTCCGAATACTAGTGCCTCTGTATTTTTGCGTCTTCGTATTTTGACGTCTCCACTTGATAGACTGTCGTCTTTGCCTGCTTATGTTGCATTTCTGTTTTAAAATCTTTATTTCTGCACTTTGTAGCTAAAAAAAAAAAAAAAAAAAAAAAAGAGAGTATAAATCAAAATTTGATTTTTAGTGGTTCCATAGGATTTAGACCATTTTAAGCATTTTTACGCGTAGAAAAGACAGCAAAAAAAGTTAAAATTTTTTTTCCCATGGTTAAGCTCTCATTTTTGAAAATTTTGGCTAACTAACTAAATTGCTTTTTTTTGTCTCATTGCAGGTTGGAGCACATATGGAACCACTAACCATGTTTCTTGCAGGTTTTCATGTTGCTAAAAAATGAACTTGAATGTTTAACCATTTGTCTTTGAATGCATGTTGCTAAAAAAATGAACTTGAATGGTTAAACACATTTTCCATTGAATGAATGTTGCTCAAAACACACTCTTGAATGTCATGGATTAAAATCAACTTTCCTTGGAATGCATGCTTAAAACAACAAATCCAATCTTGAATGCCAAGGATCAATTAACCATTGCAATATCAAACACTTCATTTGGAGCTTCTAAAATTGAACAAAACAAATCTTTTTTCCACATGCAATCTAGGTAAAGTTTGATTTTTGGACATTTAAGAAACTTTGTTTAGTTAAAATACAAATTTAAAAAAATCAATTTGAGTAGTTCCTTGGACTCACCTCTTTTCTAATCACCCATCAAATATTAACCATTGGTTGCAATCTCAGCGCCATTTATGGGGATGGGTCTACTTGAAAAAGGTGTTAAATGTTCCACAATCTAACTCACTCACTTGGTCTTTGAACGTTTGCTTTAACTTTATCAAAATTCTTAAATGGCCAAAACTCTAGATTAAATCGATCACACTTCAAGTTTGGGCACTAAAATTGAACAACAACTGACGTGGAGAGCCTCCGGGCACGCGCTTGAAATCGAATCTCACACACTTTTGTTTTGGGCTTAAAACAAACTCACACTCAATCTTGAATGCCTTAAAGAAAATTAATCGATACTTGACGTGGAGGGCCTCCGGGAGCGCGAGTTTGCTTTTGTTGACCCTAACTCTTCTTATTGTTTGCATTCTTCGATCAATTTACTTTTGTTGGCGCTTCAAGTTGGAATTGAACATTGTCTCTTAAACATGAGTGCTTGCAAAGTCTAGATTAGCACACATAAGAGTCAGTTGGTAAAAGAACAAGCGTGTTTTTTAGCCCAAGGTCATCCAAGTCTTCTCTCCCCTTGTTGTCTTTCGAGGCCATCTTGGGTGCATAAGATTAGGATCCAAAACCTTGTTTCTTTTTAGGAGGCCTGCTTGGGGATTTCATCACCCCTTGGACGACCTCAACTCCAGCGTTCCAGCGGAGTATAAGAATCAGGAGGTGAATTGAAAGACACCTCTCTTGGGATCAAGATTTTGTCATTCGGGCTAAGCCTCAAGGAACTTTATACCCTTGAGAAGTGAAAGAGGAGAAGTGGGTTACCGCTCCTCTCGACTGTGTGACATCCTTTTGGTCTCATCTACGGATTTGGACCTCACGTACCTTGCGTATATCGAGGACTCCCTAGCTAAACCAATTGTCAGCCTTGGAGAAAACCATCTAGGATGTTAATGTGTTTGGAGTGACTGATCGAAACATTTGTAGAACATACACACTCCTCGGTGCAGGTATCACATTCTGAGAATCACAAACTTCTATCTGGGTGTTCCTATCTATTGCTTGTTTTTATTTATTGAATGAATGTTTGCCAAACTTGGTCAATCCTAGCTTAGGGCACACTTAGCGTAGTCACTGCCTATTTTAGAAGTTGAACAGGTTGAAGCAAAACAACCAGAATCTCCCAAAGCCAAGCAAATTTAGGAATTTATGTCGGAACAACCCAAACCCAAACTCAAACAGAAGTTTCACAAAGTCAAACTCAAGCCATCTCTAGCATACCAAGAACTTTCAGCCAAGAGAAAAGAAATAACATGAAGCCCACAAATTGCCAAATTCCACAAAGCAGGAGACAAAGCTACCGACGAAGCACTTCAAGAGGCCTAGTTAGAGCGCACCATCAAATTTAGCCAACATCCAAGAGTTAATACTGCTTATGCCTTACCAACTAGGCATGATTTCTATGATTAGACACCCTTGTTTCTCCACATCTTCTTGGATAAGCTTCACTTTAGAATCATCTTTGTAGAAAAGCCAACCATCTTAGGTTATCCCCTTAAGCATTATTAGCTCATCCATCTCATTTAGAATCAAACCATCTAGCCAACAATTGAAAATCTGCACATCTAAGCTTTCAAAATTGTTGTCACCTTGCTAAAAGTTTGCCATTCCTAAAATCTTCCAAATCCACCAATCTCACCAAGGTTATCCCTTTGACAGAGCTTTGTCTAGGGTAATCTAGCTTTGTCACTTGTTATCCCTCATCACCTTGAGCTAAAGGTTGGGATCCGCAAGCGGTCAATCTCGTGTTCTTCCTAAAGGATCATCAGTCTATCCTTAAGTTGACACAATCACCACCAAGCTTGCACATAGGAAAGCAGACCTTTTGTGCTTTGACAACATATCTTTGAAGTTAGAATCCCCAACCCAATCCTCCTTAGGTTTTGTCAAATAGCTTTGCCTCAACCTAGGAAATCATTTGCATAGAAAAGCCTTCCCCCTTTTGCATCCATCAGCATTATTGCATCTCATCCCTAGGAGCATTTTTCATGCCACCCGTCACTCGCTTAGCCAAGAAGAAAGAAACAATGGAGCCCTATCATTTGGATCGAACAACCTCACCCCCCTTGAGCACTCAGCCATCCTTTAGCCCAGAGCAAGCTATGCCATCACCTACTGACATTGAAGCTTTCATGAACCAACCAGGAAATGCAGTATTGGTAAACGCCATTATAGACAAAAACAAAGAGACAATCATGGCTAATTTTCGAAGGGACAATGTAGGAACCTTTGACTTTGGAAGACCCCCTCCATTATCAGATCCTTCTCACCCATTGTTTGGGCAGCTGCCACCACCCATAGGGTCTTATGATCCAAATTATCCTCAATATATTCCAAAAGAAGAGCCTCTAGCCAATCCATATGACCCAACAGACCCAAACATACCATCATCCACCCAAGTTGAAATCTCCATGCCGCAAGCCAACCCAGCCACCACCACTCCATCCTTGGTTCATACCTCTCCGCTTCAAACCCCCTTTACCCAAAACACCTCACCATTCACCCCCTTCACTATTGCTGCTGCTCCCCAACCCAGCCTTCCAAATCCACCCATCTCCCAAATCAGTGCTAGCATCTTTGGCCAACCTCAGCAATATACAACAGGGATGCCACCCATGGGGCCAAGTAATCAACCTTTCATCGCCCCCAGCTTGTTCACCACAGCCCAAAGCACAATCCCATCATTTCCATTAGGTCTTGGGAGCTCAATACCACCAACCACAAATCCACAAGCTACTACCTTCACTCCACAAAGCTATCAAATCCCACAAGCTACTGCCAATCTTCTACCAAGATCCCAAGTGACCCTAGCTCCCGCCACCACTATACCAAGCTTCCAAATCCAGCCACCAAGCTATCAAACCCCATCAATTCCATTCCCAAGCTTTCAATTCCCACCACCTCCACCACCAACTAATCCATTACCTCCTATTACCAACTACTTTTCAATGCCACTTCTAGGAGGTAATCCACCACCCTAGCCAACCACCAATTATTTGCAGATACCATCCCAAATGGGGGCACAACCCATATATATTGGTCAAACCCCACAAGCCCCCCGATCCTTTCCTCAAGCCTCACAACCATCTTGTACCTTACCTCCACAAAGCAATCCATTTATCCCACAGCCAGCTTATGTTCCTCAATCCCAACCTCAAATCCCATATCAAGAGCAAGCCTCGCAGCACATGCAGCAATATGCGCCACCTCCCCCTCAACAACCCGTCATCCACCATGCAGCTGCCCAAACAATGTACAATCCCTATCAACAAATCCCTCATAACCATCCATATTCAATGGCCCCATCCAACACATACCTACCTCAAGGCACTCCTACATTGGGAGCACCCCATCCATCACCTATCAATTCAGAATGGGAGCAAATGAAGACAGCTCTGAAAGCCATCCAAGAAGGGAATGATCCAAAGACATTCAAGTTTGAGAATGTGTGTCCTTACCCATTTGACAGAGCCATTACCATGACACCATTTCCCAAACAGTTTGAGGTACCTAAATTTGACAAATTCAGAGGAAAAGGAGACCCTGTCACACATATCAAAGAATTTTACATGCACTGCTAGGACGTGGCATACAATGATGTCTTCCTCTTGCGCCTTTTTTCCAAAAGCTTGGCTGGACCAGCTCTTGAATGGTTTTATAGAATCCCCTATGGCACAATTAAAAACTTTGCTGAATTATCTGAGGCATTTGTAGCCCAATATGCCCATCTTGTTGAAACAGAGCTATCAATAGTTGATCTTGTCCACACCAAGCAAAAAGGTGGAGAAAGCCTTGCCGAATACCTACAAAGATGGCAAACCCTTACCACCCGCATATCCTGCACCTTGCCAGAATGCCATGTGGTGAAAATGTTTATTGATAATGCACATCCCAACTTGGCTCACCACATGACCATGAACTGTTTGTAGACCTATAAGGATATCAAAGAGAAAGGAATGATCCTTGAGCAAGGACTCATCAAAGATGGTGTGGTAAAAATTTACAAAGAGGCCAACCAAAATCAATCACATTCCAATGATAGGTCTAGGTATTGGAACAAAAATAAGCATGTTGCAACAGATGGGGTTACTGACACTAGACATGTGAATATTGTTGGTCCTTCTCAAAACCAGTCTAACCCACCATATCAAACAAACAACCAACAAGCTATCAATTAACAACAACGAAATAACCAAAGCTATCAAAACCACAATACAAGACCGAACTTTCAAGGGTCTAACAATCAAGCTAATGCCATCAATGTAGCTGCAGGGCAAAAGCCCAGATTCCAACCTACACCTAGAAACTATACACCCCTTGGTGAGCCATTGGATGTTATTTTTGAGAAATTGGCTAAGGAAAACCTCATCAAATTTCCTCCTACCCAGAAAATTGATCCAAGCCAATCCAAAGCTGCATGGTACAAGGACAATGAGTATTGCAAGTTCCATAGGGTAAACGGTCACACCACCCTCAGATGCATGAAACTGAAAGACTATGTACAGGACCTTATTGATCGGAAGGAAATCATTGTTGGTGCCCAAACCTCTCCCAATGCAGGCTTACAGATTTATCAAAATGCTTTTCCTCCACACAACAACCAAAATCCTGGAAAAGCACCTATCCAAAACAACACCAACAACCGCCAGCCAAACCAACAACATGGGAAGAACAATGACCACACTTCATCCTATATAGACTATGGTAGCCTTATAGGTTGTATATCTGAGAAAGAGCCTTCTGTCAATGTTATCAATATCTGAGGACCAGATAATGAGTCTGCGGTCACCACTCGAAGAGCACGATTTAACATCGCAGGCCCACCAGTTTCATCAACACCATTAGCTCCATCAAAAAGCTGGTACAATATCTTGGAACACCTTGGGAACATGCCAACCCAAATATCCATTTTAGACCTTCTCCGTACTAGTCCTGTGTACAAAGACATCCTTGACAGTGCTCTCATAGAATCCCATGTCCCTTCTGATATCAATGCTACTGATTTTCGTAATCTTGTTGGACACCTTTCATCCTCATGTGCCCTATCTTTCAAACCCATCGACATACCCACGGTTGAGCCAGATCACACCCTTCCACTTTGCATAGCCATCATGTTATCCGATTTTGCCATAAAAAGAGTAATGATAGATAATGGATCAGCCTTGAACATTTGCACCCTAAAATTCATAAAATAAGCTGGGTATACTGAGGCAGATATGATCAGTGAGGTTATCACCATCAAAGCTTATGACAACTTGGAAAGGACCACATAAGGGACTATTTTGCTACCAATCAAGGTTGGGCCGGTCATCCAAGAGACAGTTTGCCATGTTGTTGATCTAAACCTACCATTTAACATCCTCCTCGGTCGCCCATGGATTCATGCTATGAAGGCCGTTCCATCCACCTACCATCAGTGCATCAAATTTCCACATCAAGGCACTGAGGTAACCATCCACGCCGATCTAGAACCCTTTGCTTACTGCAATGCAGTTGAAGCTTCATATACAAACCATTGCCCTAGAATAGACATCGGCACAGCCATCGCCAGCTCATCCCACACTTGTAATGACACAGAAACCATCCTCGCCTCCACCCTATCTACTGTAAAGATCAACAACAAAGGCTGTGGAGAATATAGTCTATCAGATGCATTTGTTGTAGGAGCAATCCCACTTGATCCACATACCCATGGACGGCCAACATATCACAAAGCTAAGGAGATTCCACCTCCTCGATACAAATGGTTTGGCCCAACCACCTTTGTGTCCTCAAAAATACCTCTTCATGAGGAGCTCACTCCAGATATCAACAATTGGTTACATAAGGATGCACCTCCAAGAAATCAAGCACGCCTTGATCACTTCAGCCAGAAGTATCCCCAACAACATAAGCTCATCACTGAAAAATGGAACTATCAAGGAGGTGGACTAGGACCAGAAGAAAGGGGCATGCAATGTCCCATCGAAGCACATAATTGGGAAACAAAGTCAGGTCTTGGCTTTGGCATACCCACAATTGGGGGCACCAACGAGAACGGTCACGCTTTTTCAAAAATTCACCGCGACCTTGTCAAAATCGAAGACATTCCCAAGGAAGTTGAAAAGAGAGCCTACGACGATATCCCAGACCAAATCTTCCTAGGAGACTCTATTCTCCGAGAACTATCCATCCATCTCATTGACCTACCACTCGCTAATCCACAACTCATAGATTGGGACCAACCAAGTGTCATACATATTGATGAGTTCGCATCAGAGGAAGTGCTTCTAAGATTCATGGGAGCCAAAACTCCTCATAAGAAGACAAAGCCAGATTCTGCCTACATCTAAGAGCTAGATCCCAAGGGGTATTTTGGAGAAAATCCCCAACCTAGTTTCGATACACCCAAAACTGAAACTAAGGTAAATCTGGGACTAGCTAAGGCAGCGAAGAGAACCCCTCAGCAAGAAAATCCAGAGCCACAAGCAGAACATGAGGATTTAGTATTGCCTCCTCAAGATGATTGACCAGAGGTGTCTTCTATTCTAATAGAGGATACTAGAGAAGTCAACATTGGTTCTTCAGAGATCCCTAGAATTGTTCACATTGCTGCATCCCTATCACAAGACCAAGCTAACCTCCTCTTTGAGGTTTTACGAGAGAACATTGGCCAATTTGCATGGTCATATCAGGACATGCCAGGACTTGATCCAAAGCTTGTAGTTCATCATCTTGCAGTCGATCCAAAGATCAAGCTCGTCAGACAAAAGCTTAGAAAAATGCACCCCAAGGTGGCATTACTAGTCAAAGCTAAACTAGAAAGACTGTTAGCTGCTAAGGTTATCCGACCTATCAACTACTCAGAATGGATCTCCAACATGGTCCCTGTCACTAAGCCTTCTGATGACATCAGAATCTGCACTGATTTTAGAGATCTTAACAAAGCTTGTCCAAAGGATGATTTTCCCTTGCCCAACATAGATATGATTGTAGATCTTACAATTGGACATGAAATTCTGTCCCTTATGGATGGATTTTTCGGGTATAATCAGATCAAGATTGCAGAAGAGGACTAGCATAAGAGATCATTCACTACCCCTTGGGGAACCTTTTGCTACACCATGATGCCTTTTGGCCTAAAGAATGCTGGGGCTACCTATCAAAGAGCTATGACAACCATTTTCCATGATCTTATCCATAGCATTTTGAAAGATTATGTGGACGATATCCTAGTCAAATCTCACACCTTCATGGATCATCTTGCTAACCTAGAAAAAGTCTTTGATAGGTTGGCCCAATATCATCTCATGCTAAATCCCAAGAAGTGTGTCTTTGGGGTCACATCTGGAAAGCTTCTAGGCTTCATAGTTTTTAAACGGGGTATAGAGATTGACCCCAAAAAGGTCAAGGCTATCTTAGACATGCCTCCTCCCTAGACACTGCGACAGCTTCACTCTCTTCAGGGAAAACTTCAATCTGTCCAGCGCTTCATCTCCCAACTTGCAGATAAGTGTACACCGTTTTCACACTTGCTAAAGAAAAATGAGAACTTCAAGTGGGATCTTTTATGTCAACGCAGCTTCGATCAGCTCAAGCAGTATCTCACCAATCCCCCTATCTTGGTTCCACCAGTTCCTGGTCGTCCCTTGATCTTGTATATATCAGCAACACCTACTGCCCTAGGGGCACTTCTAGCACAACATGATGATTATAGCAGAGAGAGAGCCATCTACTATATCAGTAGAACCCTAGTTGGTTATGAACTCAATTACACTCCTATGGAAAAAGCTTGTTTGGCAATTATTTTCTCAACTCAAAAGCTTTGCCACTACATGCTAAGTCATACCATCCAACTAGTCTCCAAGATTGACCCTCTCAAGTATATGCTCTCCAGAACAACACTTACAGGCCGTTTGGCCAAATGGGTTATGCTACTAAGTGAGTTTGACATCCAGTACGTTGACAGAAAGGCAATCAAAGGGCAAGCTATAGCAGATCACCTAGCTAATGCACCTCTCGTAGATGCATATCCTTTGCTCACAGAATTCCTAGATGAGCATATCTGCCTAATTGAAGAACAACCCTCATGGAAGATTTATTTTGATGGCTCATACACATCTCATGGATCAGGGGCAGGAATATTATTAGTTACACCTCAAGGAGATTATATTCCAAAAGCCTTCAAGCTACAATTCCCCAGCACCAACAATATAGCAGAATATGAAGCTCTTGTAGCAGGGTTAAAGATAACTACTGAATGGAATATCACTGAGTTAGAAATCTTTGGCGATTCCCAGCTCATCATCAAACAAGTCTTAAATGAATATCAAACCAAATATGAAAAGCTATTACCCTACAAAGAGCTAGTTGATCAGCTGACCCAACATTTTACAAAGCTTCAGTTTACACAAGTGCCTCAAATGCAGAACAAGGCAGCAGATGCCATGGCCACTATCGGCTCGCTCTTGGAAATTCCCCAAGAAGCTATGCAGTATGAGTTTTTAGTTGAGCAGCTCCTCACACCTGGCTATGCGAATGAGGATTCAAACCGTGTTTGTATCTTGGTTGGTCCCCAATCCCCTTGTTACCATGAAATTCACGCTTACCTTAACGATGGTATCATATCCCCTCACCTCACATGTACCCAATGCCAGAACCTCATCCAAAAATCATCCCGCTATGTTATCATAGCCAATACCCTATATCGTCGGGGTTATCACGATACTCTCTCTCGATGTTTAGATGAAAATGAGGCCACGATGGCATTAAAAGAAGTACATTCTGGACTTTGCGGTGCCCACACGAGTGGTATTGTCCTAGCACGACAAATCCTTAGAGAAGGCTACTATTGGCCTACCATTGAAGAAGACTCTTGTGACTTTGTCAGAAAGTGTCTCCCATGTCAGCAGCATGCAAATCTTGTGCACGCTCTAGCACAGGATCTACAAACTATTGCACCACCTTGGCCTTTTGCTTGTTGGGGCCTTGATCTAGTTGGAACTATCACACCTCTCTCATCTGATGGGCATAAATGGATAATCACAGCTACAGACTATTTCACTAAGTGGGTGGAAGCAGTCCCCCTAGTCTCAGCTACAGGAGTTCAAGTCTCCAAGTTCATCTTGTACCACATTGTTTGCCGCTTCGGCATCCCATCCACCATCTTCACTGACCACAGAGGTAATTTTGAAAATCTCAACATGGAAGAATTATGCACTTCCCTCCACATCCATCACCGCTTTTCTAGCCCATATTTCCCACAAGGTAACGGCCAGGCAGAGGCAACTAATAAAACCCTCCTCAAAATCCTAAAGAAAGTTGTCAATGATTTCGGCTGTGATTGGCACCTTCAAATAAATCCAGCTCTATGGGCCTATCGAACTTCCTTCCGTACATCCATAGACACAACTCCATACTCCCTAGTCTATGGTGCCGAAGTGGTATTACCTATAGAAGTTGAACTTCCCTCACTACGCATATCTTTGTGAGGGCAAATCTCAGATGAAGAATACAGAGTAGCTCGACTCACCCAGCTAGATCTCTTAGACGAGAAGAGACAACAAGCTTATGACCATCTCAAAGTCTACCAAACTCGTCTCAAAAGGAATTTCAACAAGAAGGTGCTCCCACGACACTTTCAGCCAGGTGACATGGTCCTCAAAGAAAATATGAAAGTCCACGCAGATTGAGAAAAGAAAGGCAAGTTTGAACCTACATGGCTTGGTCCCTATGTGGTTACTACCTCCTTTGGCTCCGGAGCCTATCAATTATCTACACCAGAAGGAGAAATCTTGAATGATCCCACTAACATCATTCATCTCAAGAAGTTCTATGCTTGAAGATCCTTGGTATACCCAGCTTTTGAAAAAATACAAAAAAAAAAAATAGTAAAGAGAAATAAGCGTCCAATGGTGAAAACTTGGCAATTCAAGCGCCTTGGATAGGTACCTTAGTGAAAACCTGGTAATTCAGGCGCCTTGTGTGCTAAAGACTAATCCATTATCTATCACTATCCTATCCCTCATCCATCCACCCACCATCCCATAAAACACCTGCTTGTTCCCTTGGTGTTCCAATCAAATATCCAAAATCTGATGGAGCTTGTCAATACCTCCTGTATAGCTTGTAAATCTTGTACCAAAGCTTGTATTATACCTTGTAAATCTTGTACCATACCTTGTATATATTCGAATCTTGTCCAAAGCTTGTACCATATTCCAGCTTGTAAATAATCTTGTATCCTAGCCTGTATCCTATCACATGCACACACAGAATCCCATTTTCCTTAAGCTTTTCACAAACCATCTACCTATCCACCTATCAACTATTATAGACATCCCATCCTTCATAAAAATTTCCATCTCACAAAAAAAAAACCAAAACATGAACAAACTTGTACATTTGTAACATATCTTGGTCTGTCAGCTTGTACATCCTCTTTAGCTTAGTATCATTGTATCTATCCGGCTTTCGTGTTAGTTCATCCTTGGTCAACATCTTGCACACATCGCACACCTTGGTTAGATATTCCAATGCATCCTTTAGCTAGATCTCTTGTCACCAAAATGTTATCCTTCTTAGTTCAGCTTGCCAGACACATCACTCATCCAGATCCATCAGCTTAGGTGCTCTCTGATAGATCCTTGCAGGATATAGCTTTTCTCATGTCTGATCTTGGTCCATTAGTACCTCGTCCTACCCATCTCGTTGGCAAACAGTTCTCTTTTGGATTTTCTCTTTCTTTTGATTTTTGATCTTCCCTTTTGGGTCTTGAAATATCTTTTCCAAGCAATCTCCTTGTTCCCTCCTCAAGGTTGCCACGATCTTCCATATCATGGTATGCTGCGAATGGGGCAATTAGAGCGTAAGGTCTTGATCAGGTCTTTTGCTTGTTTTCTTTTTCTGCTTGTGGGTTACCTAGTGTCATTTCCACACTGCTTCCTCTGGGATTCATGTGTGATACTGGGGCAATCCTTGTGTGTTTGTTTTGAGTCAGTTCGTCAGTCCTCTAGACGGTTGGTAAAAAGGCCTTGATGTTCTTGGTAACCCTGGCAATTAACCAACAGTCCTATAGCAAATCTAGTGCTCAACTACATGGTGGTACTTCTCTTTGAAGTATCCCCCCGCTCAAAAAGCTTCAATGGATTCCCTTCATCTCCATTATCCCCCATCCATATCCTACATCTGTCGCTCCTACCCCAGCTTATGCATCAGTATCTCTTTGAATCACTCCTCATGCTTAGCTTTAGGGATCCACAATCCTAGTCTTAGGGATCCACCTATCAAATCAATCCACCAAGCCTCATCTTTCGAGATCCACAATCCTAGTCCTAGGGACCTCCGAAACCCATCTTCCGCCAATCTAACTCTTTGAAATCCTGTTGCATCAGCTTTATCATTCTATCATCCATCTCCCTACCATGGATTCCTTTTTATAGCGCTCTGCTCCTCCATCCCCCCCCCCCCCCAATCCTGGAAAGTCTTAAGCTTGCTTTACTATTGTGCCTTTGATTTCCCTTTATCATTCTCCCGTAGTGAGAGTTTGAGCTAATTCAGCCCCTTCTCTTCGCCAACCTGCATCTCAACTCATCTCAATTTCTTGTACTTTTCAAGAAGTTGTTGAGCCTCATTTCTCTCCCCGCCACCTTCTTGAGGGGGCATCATCTAAGTCTAGTCTCTCCTCTTCTTATCCGAGACTGGGGTAACCTTGTTGCTAAAACATCTTCCTCGTTTCATCTTCATTCAAACTTCTTTGAAATAGTGTTGTCTCAACACTATGTCAAAGAGGGGCAAAATGTAGACACCTAAATTTGATTACACTGCTTTGGTAATCTAATTTAGCCATCTCTAAAGGCATCATTAATTAAATTCTTATTTAATTAATCCTTTGCCATCCCTAGTTGATTAATTTAATTAATCATCTATAGTCCTAATTGATAAATCAAATAATCTATTATTTATCAATTAAATCCTTTTCTCCTATCTAATTCCAAAAATCCTCATTTATTAAATAAATCTATTTGATAAATGAAATCCTCAAATTCAGAAACCCCTAACCTATCTCTAATCCTCCATTTAGCCTAATCCACCCCATCCACCCATACTAACCAAGCTTAGCCACTAACTCACCAACCCTCATTAATGCCATCCACTTGCACATCTCTAACATCCCTAATCTAATCCTAAACCCAAGCCTAATCCACCCTCTAATGTTGTCACATTCCTTAAAAATGTTTAAGACTTTCCTAATCCAAACCAAAGTCTCCCCTCAAAAGCCCAACCACTAAGTCATGAGTGCTCTTACAAAACATAAAAGACTCTTACAAGCCCACTCATGACTCTTACACCCATCTTCCACACTCTTCCCTCTTCCACACTCATTCCTCTTACATCCCTCTTACATACTCAACCCCACTCATCATGCCTTTAACCAACCCTTTACCCTACCCTCTCACACTCATCCTCCTTGTGACAAGTGTCACCTTCCCATTGGTGCTAAACAAGCACAATCCATGTGCTCCCCTTTGAGTGCATCTTAGCCCTCCTTAAGCCTTCATCCATCCTTGCATCTAAGCCCTCCATCCCTCTACCCCTTAGCCTATAAATTGAATCCCATCCCAAGCCATTTCATCAACAATCTTTGAGCTAAAGTTACCATGCTATTTTGAGAACCAAAGCCATCAATCTTACCCTTATAATGCCAAATTGAGAGCTCACAAAGCTACCAATTTTCCATTACCCATCTCCATTGAAGAAGCTTTTGAGCATCTTGAGCATACATCCACAGCAAAAGGAAACATCTACAGAATCCAGAAAGCATGGAGTGTTTTCTCTTGTGAGGTTTGCACTTCTGGTTTGCTTTCTTTGTCTAAGCATATAGGTGAATTTAGTTTTTAGTTTGTGAATGTTTACTTTATTTGTTAATGTTCTTTGCATACTAAATCTTTTTCTACACATATAACTGCTTAGGGATGGTGTTGTCTAGCTCTATAGGTGTGTTCTTAAATTCAACCATCATGGCATATATGGATTCCTCTATTTTATTTTTCTCTTCTCTACTTAGCTTATTGAAATCAATATTTTTCAAATCATTCAAATTTGCATTCTTAATATTTTAAATTTTTTATCTATAGTAGATTTAGGAGGATGGCTTACCACTCTGAATTGGTTGATATCCTCTGATTCTGTTCTCTCCTCATCATCAGTGTCTAGTTGTGCTACATACTTCTTCTTTTCTTTGGCACTTTATCAGTCTATTTAGAGGCCTTCTTCTTTTATTTTGTTTCCTCCTTGGCCTTTTGTGAAGATTCCCTTGTTGCAAGTATCTTTGGTTTGGCTTGTGTAGGCTTGGTTACCTTCTTGGGTTTGGGCTAAGCTGGAGGTTGAGTTGTAGCCTTTCTCTTCTTTTGCTCAGCTTATGTAGGTGTTTCCTCAGCTTCTTCTTCCTTGGCACCTTCCTTCTTTTCTTCTCCTAATCCTTGGGTTAACTCCATTGAGCCTTGACCTTATTCTTCTTCTTCACTCTCACCTTCTTCTTCTTCTTCTTCTTCTTCTTCTTCAACACCTGCTACCCCTTCAATATCTACACCAAATTTCTTCTTTATTTTCTTCACTAGTTTATCTTTCTTCTTTAGGGTGGAGGTTGTTTTAAGTTCCATATCAACCTTGGAATGCACAACATCATATTTTCCAAAATGAGGAGCCTCTTTATCAATCTCTTCTGCAAGCAATGCTGTGATTGCTATTGAGGCTTCATCCACATCAAGTTCATAACCTAATGGCCTTAGCCATCTCAGCCTTGGAACTATTGCTTGTATGTAATTGTAGTCAATTTCTACTAGGAAGCATATGTCATTGATATGTTTTTCCACTAGGGAAACTGGTATTCTGACCCTTTTTTTCATGGACTTCTTAAAATCCTCAAAATTGCTTGTCATTTGGGCTTCGAAGTTGTCACCCATCTGATCAATGTACTCATTGATTTGAGTGATTGCAGTTTTGTTTGGATTCCAGTTTACCTTTTTAATAGAAGGAAACTCTTCCATGACATAGAAAAATATGCACACAAGAACTTAACCAAACTTGCATTGAGCACCTTTTGACCTTCTTATTGCTCCTAGGTTCTCATCATCAGTTCTGCTAGATTATATGTATGATCTTTCTTCACAAGCTTATAGGCTACATCAACAACAATACATGGTATAATGTTTAATCTGCTGGATTGGTAAAATTTGTGAGATATCACTCTCACTGCAAAATCTAGAAGAGGATATGTTATAGTATCAATTTTCATACCCCTTTTATTCCACTCAGCCCTTGTATTCTTTTCAATAACTTCTTTGGAATCACTGTGCAGGGTCTTAGGCTGATCTAGGGTTGGGAAATCTATAACCTTATGTACTATCTTCTTGGTAATCTTAACTGGTCTTGTTTCTAGCCAAAGACAACCATTGTGTATCCTACTTAAAACAATTCTTATCCACTCTATTTTGAAACTTGTAGGGTAAACTAGGGCATTTGTTAAACCCTTCTTCTCAACTATCTAAAACTTGTCCTTCAAAATTTTGTTATCACACAATTTTTCATAGGCTTGGAATATCTCAAAGTCACCTACTACTCCTATTTTATAGTTTCAACACTTCCTTACATCCTGCACCATGACAACCTTGGGTGGAATTATGGACAACGCGCCAGCAGGGTCATTCTTGTAGGCTACCTCGAGAATGGATCTAAACTTAGGTTGTTTTACTTCATTACTAACCAACTGGACCTCATGACTTTCTTCTCCCTTATGGTCTTTAGAACTAGAAGCCATTATACTGATATAGGGTTTCAATATATTAAAACTTTAACACTGCGTAGCTCGACACTTGATAAATACCTTAGATCGACAAAATTTATGCTGAATCATTGTTGAAATCGATGTAAAAGGCTTCAAGGTTGCTATTTGATTGCTTCTACTCTCTTCTCATCTTTGCTTTGTGTTTGAATGCCAAAAAATGATCAAAATTTGACCTTGTACCTTTCAAAACCTAGCATTAAATGCACTTAGCACTTGAAGGTTTCAACATGAAACAACTTCCATTAGATTTCATTCACTCAGCTTCCATTGACATTTCTCAACTCAACACTAACTATCAACTCAGTCGCTATTAGCAATTCGGCATCCACTACAACTTTACTCGACATTTAAGGACAACTCAACAATATTTGCAAAAACTTCAAATTTTGACTTGGCATCTTTGCTCAAGCTGATTTCTTCTTTGTAGTACTTCTTTGTCTTGGGACCAATGCATGATATAACTATGTCTATCAGTCCCATACACCTACTCATGGTTAGTTGGATGAGGTGTGATCACTTTACCTCTTGGGTGAAGTGATTCCTTCATTTGATGTGGTGCACTCATCTTTCTTCTTCCAAGTCTTGTTCATTTGCCCTCTGATTTATTCAACATGTACCTTCTCTTTTCCTTTGTTGACTTCTAACTTGGGCACCTTTAACTTTGTTGGGCAATACTTGCTAATATGACCAGTCTTCAAGCAACTAAAACATGTGGTTTGGCTTAACCACCTACTGTAGTTCCCTCTGAAATGTGTCCTTATGAAATTTTTAGGGATGTGTCTATACTCCTAATAGTAATGACAGCTTTGCCTGGTATTGTAATCCCAGTTGTAGTGGTGTGCATGGTTGTTTCTCCTTGCAGGCTGATTAGGTGTCCACATAGGCTTTGATCTGCACTTAAAAGCTCTATGTACATGCTTCTTGCAATTGTAGTAGTGCCCCTCAAATCTTGGTTTCCTCATGGTCTTGGTTTTGTATTCATGTGCTTGATGTCCTTGTTTTTTGCACTTGTGACAAAAGATTGCATTTTTAGGCTTATCATTTTGATGACCATCCTTGCTCTTGCATACACTAGAGGTATGCACCTTTTTACCACAGAAATGACAAGTAGGTTTAGTATTCTTACCTTTGTTGCCCCTTTCTTGTATAGTCCTAGATGATTCTCCTTGTTCAGTGCTGGTGTAACCAAGTCTTGAAGTATCATTACTGGCCCTTGGTGATTTTAGTAGCTATTCAAAGTACTTGATAGCCTCATTAGGTTTGTTAAAACTTTCTGTTATGTCCTTCTCTCTCCTCAATTCATTCTACAATTGTTCATTTTTCATTCTCAAGGTGGAGATCTCAATGTCCTTCATGTTTAGCTCATGATGAGCATTCATCATCTGGCTTAAGGTGTCAAGTTGCATGTTTGAGATTCTTTCAAACTCAATTGTCTTCTCCTCCAGTCTATTGGTAATATTTCTCTTGTCATCTTCTATCATAGCCTTGTCTTCAATGGCTTTCTTCTTCTGTTCAGTTACTTCACAAACCATTATGGCTTGTGATTCTTGTTCAAGCTTGAGCATTCTAATTTCTTCTACTTGAGCTCTATTCTTCTCCATCAATTATGCTATTAATGCATCAAATTGCTTGAAATCTCCATTGGAAAACACTTGTGTGGTATCAATCTCCTTGTAGTGTATGTCATTTTCAGCTATGGCTATATCCTTCCTTCTTTTCAAAAACTTCTCAACTCTTCTTTGGCTTCCTCCAATTTGTGTAGAGCAAGGCGCACATCAATCACCTGATTGTCTATGATCTTCCCAAGTTTTAAGACTTCCATCATTAAATATTTTCTCTAAGCTGTTAGGCTTCTCCTTTTGAGTACCTTGCTTTGATACCAATTTTTTGGAATATTCAAATGGGAAGAGTACTTCTAAGGTGGGGGGAGGGGGGGGGAGGGGGGCGAGGGGTGGTGAATCAGAAGTACTCTTCCCATTTGAATATTCCAACACATCTTGCTAATGAAAAATGGATTTCTAAAGATCTCAACATAGACTCAAACATCCAAAACTGTGACAATAATGGTGCTATTGAAAATGTTCCTCCACTCATGAACAAACTTTCTAGCAAACATTAGAACATGGACATGTATGGTGTCAACCACAACACATTTCACTTTTCCAATTTCTATACAACATCAGACTATACAAGCCTTGAATGTCATGGTCATAGTGATAATAATGTTCCTGAGGTTCACTGTGTAATTGATTTTTCAAATAGCATAGACATAAATAACTTGTGACATTATTACTATTTCTCAACAACATACTTGGCATACTCTCTCTCTCTCTCTCTCTCTCTCTCTCTCTCTCTCTCTCTCTCTCTCTCTCTCTCTCTCTGTGCCTCACTATAGGACTCACTGCCATTGTCATACTCTTTTATGCAATATTGTACATAATGTAGATAAGCATGAAGTCCAAAAAAAAGTAAAACAGAGAAGGTTACAAAGGAACATTTGAATCCTTAGACACTTTCTTTGGTGAAATATGAAATACATATCTAATTTTATATGTAACCTATTTTTGTTATCTACAATGTTAACTATGCATTATGTACACTTCAACTACAATATTATGATTGTATTGCACAATATTTCTTGATAATGAGCATTATGTGCAAATATGTCAAACTATAATATAAGCCTACCATGTGCCTGAAGAAAAAAACCTCTAAAAAATAATAAAAACATTTTTTGATGCATTGTCTTATCCAAATGTATATGATTTCAATACATTTGTTATAATGGTCTAGATTCTTCTATATAAGCACGATGTTATGTTGGTTTAGACTCTTCTATATAAGCATGATGTAATTTTACAAAAAAAATAGAAAATTTTATATGTAACCTATTTTTCTTATCTACAATGTTAACTATGTATTATGTACACTTCAACCCTAATATTGTGATTGCATTGCACAATATTTCTCGATAATGCTCATTATGTGGAAATATGTCGAGCTATAATAAAAGCCTACCATGTGCCCAAAGGAAAAAAAACTATTAAAAAAATTAGAAGAATTTATAATGCATTATCATATCCAAATATATATGATTTCAATACTTTTATGAGTTGTAAATGCGCTAGATAACAAAGCTTGGCTTCTATATGTGACTTGAAAAAAATTAAACTCATGCGATATGTGATAATTGTGATAAAGGAATTAATCAGTCTAGCCTTTGCAAACTTATGCTTTGAATTTATATGTGATCTATGCAACACATTCGATCTATATTAGTTAAATATAGATACTATAATTAAATGCAATCTAAATGGATAAGATATTGCACTAAAAAGTAAGAGTATATTTTTTATTATAAGATTTTTAATTACTATAAAAAAATTTATACTTTTGGCAAGGAGGCTAATCTCAATCAAGAATTTGTATTAAAAATAGAATATTTTAAATATAATTTTTTTGCATTAATATTTTTGTTGCAGAGTTAAAAGCTTACCAACATAGTTAAATTATATGAGATATTATTTTCAGTTTAATTAAATATAAAACAATTGAATGAAAATAAATTTAATTGGATAAGATGTCATAATTAAAAACAAATTGAAACACAAAAAGTGATGATTTAGAACCAAATATTAACAGAAAATTTAATTTCGATAAATGTAGGTTGATAAGTGATTGTGCTCCTTAGTGAACATTATTTCTTGTTCACCACTATTTGAGATCCTTAAATATTTTTAGGATTACTACTTGGTCAATCATTTTAAAAGGATTAATATTACAATACTTCAAAGTCAAAAATCCTAACAATCAAATCAATTCACATTGCACTACGCAAAATTAAGAAACCGCTAATTTTTTTTTTTGAAAATAATGAAAGTGGACAAATATGAATGCAAATCCCATTTAAAAACAAGTAACATTGACCAAATTCTCAAACAACATGGCTTGTACAAGTTGCATGACTTTAAATACACTGTTGGTGATTGTTTATTTTATATATTTGAATATTTACTCAAATTCGAGCGTACATCAATTGAAATAATGGAATCATAGATTTCTTCATGACTTGCCTTGAGAATGATAATGAGGAAGCCAAAAATTCCTATAACCATGAATTGCATCCTGAAACTTTGAAAGAGCTCCACAATGTACAAGATGCAAACACATACTTACGTAGAATGCGACTTTTAGCAAAAGCAATGAATGAAAGACAAGAACAAGGTTTATAGGGAGATATATTTTGCATACACTAGCTATCAAAGTGGCTCAAGATTTGTATTTTTGTTTGGTCTATGAGTAGTGGGAAATGATATCTAGACTTCAATCAATGACTTGCTTCTATACCATACAATATCCCATTGCATGATGCAAAGCCTTTGTGCAGGCATTTTGAACCATTGGTAAACAATATTTCTAAAAAATGTACTCAACTAAGCATGAGCTTTCACAATTTGGAAAAAATGATAAGGAACAACAATGATAAAAATTGTATGACATTAAAAAATAAATAAATTCTACGATGAATAGTCTAACATACAATTCAATAATGGAGCACATTGATAACTAAATCAAGAAAACCATTCTTGCAATAAAAAGGCTAATTAGGAGTAAAGGAAAAAAAAAAGAATCAAAGTCCAGTTAGCAATGACAAGATGGAACCTCCATAAATTATCGATCAAATTAAATGTAAACTACAAAAATAATCATTTGTAACAAAAAAAATGTTGAAAAGAAAAAATCTGACACCAATAGACAAATGCATAGCTGAAATAGAAGATATGCCAAGACATGCATGCTCAATCTGTTGACAATTAAACTTCAAGAAAAATATTTTGAAAATTAAGAAAAGACATAATGATGAACAATACAATTTAACAAAATTTGCCTATGCATTTTCCAATGACAATATATGTAAAATGTGCAAGATTTCATTGAAGAAAAAAACAATCCCAAAATTTGTCGTCCCTATTAATATTAGGAAAAATGATCCAATAACTAATGTGCAAGTTTTAACACAACTAGAGGAACATTTGGTGTCATTAAGAATTGTATTTGTGTAGATCTGGGAACTAGACTATAAAAAAATCACAAATCGGTTTGACAGCTTCCATCATAAATGTTCTTGTCAATATTGACACTATTCAAAATGCTTTTCCACTATCACTATTAAACACTTCAACAATAGTTGTGTTTCCTAAACAAAGTTTGTAATATAAAAATGCTTTTCAAAAGGGCATGGTACGACTAGAAAATATTATAATGCAAGCATTACTTGATTTGAGTAAAATAACACTCTACAAAATGGAAAAATTACAAATAAATGATAATTGGACTAAAACATTAGACATCTACAAAAATGACAACAACATGGATAGTATGGGTTATAATGATTCCAAATCTCAAAGCAAAATTGAAATTGACAATCCTAGTGACACAATACTACATGGGTACACAGATCCACAACATGGGGGACAAAATTATTGAAATCACTCTTGCCCAAGACTCTTATCCAATTGGAATTTTCAAAGATAAATATGTAGAGGAGATGGATTTTCCAACAACTTTCTTCGATGAACCAAGGAATTTTGACATTATGCATAAATTTAGTTATAAAAAAATTGCACAATGGGAGCTATTACGTTATCATTAGGATTTTGTACTCCATACAATCTATTTTTCAAAATAATAATAATACTAATACAACAAGTTTTGTCAACAATGTGCATTCAAATTATAAAAAGACAATTAAAAGGTAGGAATTTGGTTGGAAAGGATGTTAAACAAAAACCAAACTTGGAGAAAATATAAAAATTTGATATTGGATATATTGATTTCAAAAGAATAAGAATATCTCAAGACTATATGAACGAATTGAAAAAAAAGATGTCTTTACAATGATACAACAACTTGGACCACCTACATTTTTTTCTCACTTTCACTAGTGCTAAACAAAAATGAGATCCTTTAATGATAACTCTTCGATACTTATACAAATTGCACCAAGAAAGACTACAAAAAAATGAGATAGGTGAATGGATAGGCATTGATGATGACCTATTAGTCAAGAAAGACCCAATTACATGTGCAAGATATTATCAACATGAGATGAATGCATTAAGAAAACTAATACTCATTGAAACTTCTTTCTTTGGAAAAGTTAGATTATTTTGCAGTCACAAAATTCCAAAATAGGGGTAATGAACATGACCATTTGCTTATTTGGGTTGAAAATGTATCGATTTATGTGAGAGAAAGAAACAAGGAGATTGTATATTTTGTTAACAACCACGTAAGATTCAATATTGACCATTTACAAGCACATTTGGCTCTTTTGCATAAGTACCACCATACTAGACAATGCAAGAAATCAAGGAAAAAATGCAAATTTTATTTTCCCATTGCTCTGCTACCATATACTATGATTTTAGACCCACTGTCTGATAAGGAAACCATGCTAATGACCAATGCTTGAAATATTATGGCATTTTTGGAAAATGGGCAATACGACAATTCCTTCACTTTTGAAATGTTTTTAGACGAATTGTAAACAACAGAAAGAGACTAAAATCTCTCTCTAATATTAACATTGGAAAAAGCCACTTTTCCTTGAAAGGAAATCTTCACAAATATGGAACAATAGTTTTTGTTAAAAATTCCATGAGCTATGGAGAGCCAACATAGATGCTCAGTTTGTGTTGAGTGCATACACTGTGACAATGTATTGTAGCTCATACATGGCAAAGGTTGACAAGTCTATGACACATGCTTTCAAAAGAATAATAGATGATCACCAAAGAGAAAATATAGGTGTAATAAGGATGATATGTAAACTAGGTAATGCTTTGTTAAACTTGCAACAAATGTCAGCTCAACAAGCTACTCATTTAGCTCTATCACTTCCCCTCAATAAAAGTTCATGAAGATGTATTATCATTGATACAAGACCAGATGACAAACACATCTTTATAATAAAATGACTACACAACTAAATCAAGAACAAAATGAATCAGAAAACGTAATTGTGAAATCCATAGTAGAGAACTACAAAAGCCAACCACAAAGTATCACTGACATATGTTTAGCTTTTAATTTGTTTCAAAATATAACAAAAAGGGAATTCCTAATAAGAAAAAAGAAGAAGAAAGTATAATACACTTTATTAGTTACAAAAACATAATGATGTGGAAAACTATTGCAGAAAGCAACTACTTCTTTTTGTACCATTTATAGGAAATGAAACTCATCTTAAATGAAATTTCAAATCTTGGGAATCAACTTTTACATATCACGAGGCAACAATAAAAAAGAACCATTCCAAATTCTTCTACAAGACCAATAATGCATGGGGTGACATTGATACAGAGGCCAATGAGATCAACATGCGAATATTAGAAAAAAAAAAACAATAATGTAACAATGAAGACATACAAGACATATGACCAATATGATATTTAGAATGACATTGTAGGAACAACATATGACAAAGCACTAAACATGTCATATTCAAGATTCAAAATAACAAAGCACCTAGAAATACTTGACAATGTGGAATACTTCAAAATTAGACAAATGTTAAACAAGGAACAACAAATAATAGTAAAAGACATTGTTATGAAGAAAACTAAAAATAAAAAAACTCCAATTAACCTATTTCTAACTAAAGGTGTAGGAGCTGGTAAGACCTTTACAACAAAGGCCATATATCAAGCACTATTATGCATGTACAACAATGCTATAGACAATGATCCTGACAAACCAAAAAGAATACTTACAACATACACAAGGAAAGTGACATACAATATTGGTGGTGTGACTATACATTCAACATTCCAAATTGCTTTTAACAAATCAGAATTCCTACCATTGAATAGTGACACACTTGAAAAAATGTCAAAGCATTACAATCAACTTAAAACTATTTTATTGATGAGATATCTTTAGTAGGTGCAACATCTTGTGCTATATAGACAAATGTCCATGAGAAATTATGCATATGTCAATTGCTTATTTTAGAAACCTAGACACAATCTTTTGTGGCAACCTATATCAGGCTCAACCAGTTCGAGATGCTAATGTGTTTGAAGATAGGCTTACAAATAAAGATTTAATGCCCTACAATTTTTGGAAAGACAATTCCAAATGTTATACTTTAGAAATGACAATGAGTCAAAAAGATGAAACCTTTGTTCATACTCTAAACAGAGTCTGCAAGGCCATTCAAACAATAGAGGATATAAGTAAGCTCAATCAAAACTACCTCTGACTAATTCCAAATGAGCCAACATTCCCTTTTTTGTTCTATAGGAGAAGCGATGTAGATGCTCACAACAACAAAATGCTAGCAATTATGTCTGGAGAAGTTATTTTTCTAAAGGCCATAGATGAATATGAGGAAAAAATAGATGGAATATGAATTTGTCCCCACACAACGACTCTACCAACTAAAATAAAAGTGAAACCAAATATGCGTATAGAGTTATATTCAGGAAACTACAATACTAGTGATGGTTTAGTTAATGGTTATGATATAATCTTCAAACATTACACATAATATGACATGTTGGATATTGTGTGGATTAAATTTAATGATCCTAGTATTGGATACCAAAATAAGATAAAATATGCATCTTACTATAGAGTAGAAGCACAAACCTGTGTCACCCTTTTACAAAGGAAAAGGCTAACAAAAGTATAGTTGTTCATCTTCAATGACACAAAACTGGTATTATTATTTAGAATTTGAAAATGAAGTAAACTAATGAAATGTATAGAAATGAATGAAGTTTAGGATTATAATTTTTAATAATTATTTGGAATAAGAAATTATATATTTTCCTATTTTTTGAAGATAACTTTTAGTTGCTGAAAAATGCTGAAAATTAGGGATCTAGTTCCCACCATAAAACTACATGGAAATAAATGTATTTCCCTTTGATCTCAGATTATATTATAGATAACATATGTAGCTAGAATAATCAAAAATAAAAATTGGCTTTAGACCTATATTTCCTTTTTTTTATAAACTATTCAATTTTCAACTTATCTAAATTGATAGTTTTCATCTCCCACTATATTTTTCAAAATAAATCTATTCCAACCAAAAGAACAATTATAGATTCTGGAAGATGACTCTCTCCTCTAGAATGTCATATAAATTTTATTTAGTATTTTTTTTCTTTCTCAAAATTGACATCTTCTTGAGTGTTAAAATATGTACTTGTAGAATTCTTTAATTATAATATAGTATATCTAATTAAAACACAATGAACTCTATATGGGAATATTCTTGGGTTTGAGCTCTATAAAATGGTGTTTATATGTTATTAAAAAAATTCATAACTAATAATAATAGTTATTGAAACATCAATTTTATGAAATAATTGTATTTCTTTAGTAATTGGATACTAACTAGGATAAAACATGCATTTAATAGACATTTCCAATTGGAAAAGTGTCAGACCATATATAAGTTAGCTAGAATAAATTGATCAAGATCATATTTTTGAACAATATTTTTTTTTAGATAGAAATACTCAAATTTAATCATTCTAATAAGTCAGCCTGAAAGGTGACATGGCTTTGTACTTTTACCCTACAACCAATCTATTGCAAAAGATTGGATTCCTATTGTACAAATTGCAAAACCATAAAAAAAATTTCAATGAGTAAGAAGATAACTATTAGAAAATAATTCCCTATGCAACTATAATGTGCACACACAATTCATAGATCACATAAACTAACAATGGAAACATTAGCCTTTGATCCAACAACTATAACGCAACATAGAATAACATACACAACATTATCACATACAAAGACAATAAAAATTCTATTTCTGGTAAAAATTTTGTTGCCAAAACATTTTAGAGTAAAGCCAAAAATAAATATAGAAATGGAATGTTTACAATCAAATGTACAATAGAAATTTGATAATCAACCTACATGCCCACAATGCATAATACATTTGATCTTTTGCACATTAAATACATGATGTTTACATGCTCATTTAAACGATATACAAAATGATAATAAAATTATGTCAGCAAACATAATATGCTTACAAGAAGTACACATGAATCCATCCCAACAAGATATCCTATTTCCAAATCTTAGTAGTCATTTCATCCACAGAATACATGGGATAATGACATGGATACATAATACAATCATGGTACATAAAAATCACAGCACATTTTAGAATATGTAGAGGCATTAACAATAGTTGTAGCAAAATCAACCAATTGTATCAACATATGCAATATCTATGTGAGGCCAATACTCCCTTCAAAGAAATTAACGATGCCTTGGATGAAATAACAAGAACAATTGACCCAAATACAATCATCTATATTTCTAGAGATTTTAACATTGACATGAAATCATTAAACAAAAACACAATATACCTAAAAATAAAAATGCAAAATCTTTACTTTAACTTCTTCCTCAATTGAACACACAACATCAATAAGCCACTTATTGATCACATCTTGTCTAATACAACATCAAATGTATGCTTTATCCATAAATCAGAAGCATATTGGTCATACCATTTTACAACATTCTTACAATTAATTTACCAATATGAACTAGTTGTTTCATATACTCACACTTACTTTGACTAATTAAAAAACAAATAGATAATATTTCTAATTTAACGTACCTAAAAAGATTACATTGTTAATTATTTTTACAAATGATGTGAATATCTTGAAAGCAAGCACTTACTCATTCCACACTATAAATGATTTTGACAAAAAAATTCATTTTTCAACAAGTTCAACAATCTACATGGAAATTGAAAAATACAATAATTTATTTCTATAAATCCAAAAACTATTCATATGTTTAAAGAATATACGTTGACATTATCCAATGTACCATTGCAACATACTAACCACAAGAAACAATGGACACAACAAAAGGTGCAGGAAAGGCTTCACAAGTTAGGCAAGAACAATCAACAAAAAGGTAATCTATATATGCTTTCATGTATTCTTTCAATGCTCATTTTTACATAAAACAGGCCCTAATAGAAATGCAACCGTAGGACAAAAGTCAAAACTACTAGCTACATCAAAATTGAACAACTAAATAAAAGAAAGGTAGGGGCCACATTTGAAGGTGATTTTTTAGTAGTTTACAAAGTTAATCTTGACAAGGTCAACAAAACACGTGAAGTGCTAAGGGAAAATCTAACATACCACAAGGAAGAAATGACACTAAATTTGACTATTAATAGCAACCTTGTACAACAACATGAAAATAAAATAGTACTGGGGATGAGTCTCTCCATAATAGGTTTTGACATTGCACCAAGATCAAAATTCGATAGAGGTGACTGCGATTGCATTCTTCTTGTGATAGAGGCAAGCATAGTAGAAATAATCAATCGCATATGTAACAAATACAATTTCATTCCAAGCACTACAATCAAAGGCCTCCTAACTAGTACAAGCAATTTTCCCATTGGAAAAATAGGTGCATTAGTCATTGGGAAATAGAAAGAAGGCAATGTCAACATTCTTGAAATAAAGGATGGTATGTTTGAGGAGGACAGAGCCTAGGTAAAACAATCTCCATCTTATGACTACTCTTATAACTATTGCAACCAAACATGTACATTGAAATGTGTATTTCTTATGTTATATTAACAATCTATTTTTGGTATGCTTGTTGCAGCTAGAAATACATCCTAATTTTCTCCATCACTATATTTCAACAGAAGAACAACTGGCCAAGAACGAGACACCAACACTACTTTTCAAGAATATTATTACAAAGAATGATAGAAGAAGAAGACTCCAAACATGAATATCCACATTCATCTGCAACTTAACTGATAAAATAACCATATAGATGCTACATGAAATACTACAAAAGACCACTGAGGTAATGTTGAGAAATTTTTAACATATAAACATCTCTGAATTGTAGCATAAGCATAACTTATAAACTAAACTTTGCAACAACTTTATGGAGTACTGAAAATAGAAAATCCATTCTCCAATCCATTTAGTGCTTTTTGTCCAAAATGTCAACACAAATTCAAAGGTTATAAAGTACTAGATGAAGAATCTGCCCACTATTCTAGATGTAACGAGGATGCCAACTATGTACACAAACTCCATCTGAAGACAATGCTAACTTCTGAAAATAAATAGCCAATCCACTGCTCTATTGATGACTCATCGATTGACCAATTAATTCTAGCACTTTGTAAGACCAAGTACGAGGAATTTATGCAACACAAATAAAAAATGGTATTCACACCAAGGCAATTTGGAATTGAAGGAATTTTTACACTCACTCAGGCTAATGCAATAATCCATGTTAGTCACGTGCCCACCAATTAACAAGGAAAAAAGGTATGCCCCACAATTTACTAGAGTAAGCAATTAAAAGATAAATTTGTTCAATAATATTGAATATGTCACATGTACATATGTAATGCAATTTGTTTCCTACAATTACAGACAAAAGAAAAATAATTATGCTCTAGTTAACCTCACTCCAACAAGCTTTGCTAGATAATGATATATACATTGTAATAATAGAATGCTAAATTATTAGAAGCTTACAAACACATGCTTTCTGTTATGGTAGTTCAAATAAGTAGAAATTCTTCAACTCAAATTATGTAAATTAAAAATAAAACCAAACATTAGTACGACATCATCAATCATGGGTATTTTGTGAAGCAAAAAAATGTCAATGTTATCATACCAGAAGATTATCTACGATAGCATATTTGATCTTATCTTTGGAAATGTTTACATTGACAATCAAAATGTATGATAGTTGTAGATAAATTACATTTGGAAAAATGCATTGTATCTAAACAATGTGTTACATGAAGTGCATACAAATAAGATAGAGTGTAAATTAAGCGTATGTATTAAGTTTTGGAGAGATCAACCAATTTGAAATTAGTTACAAGAAAAATATATTTACATCATACATGCTTATTTAATTACCTCAATTGTGAAATCATATAATGCATGTACCAATCCACCAACCAATTGCATCTAAAATTAATAAATAGTCTCTTCCGATTAGATGGAAGATATGTATTTTAATTTAGATGGAAGATATGTACTTTAAATATATGGTATTTCAATTTGGATCTTCAAATATAGCTTCCCTTGGATTCATAATTTATTTGATGCTTTAGCATACTATTTAAATTGTTGATGGATTACACTTTCCTTTTCTTCTACATTTTGACTTTGTTGCTTCAATGCATGAGAAACAAAATCATTACAATTAAAATATATTTATGATAACTAAAAAATTGAGCATAAATTATTGTAAAATAAAACTACAAATTATGATTAAAAAAACATCCATTTCATTTCAAATATCTAAATCCTAAAATTAATAGATCAAACATATCAATGTCTCAACACTAGTATTTACCATTGACGTATGTACTTCTACTAAAATAATATCTACCACCTGAAACAATAAGAAAAGCTCAAATTCACATGTAACATCGACAATAATTATTTTAGAGACTTTGTACATTTTACTATTGCATAAAATTCATATTATTTTCTTCTATCGATAGGAACCAGACACTTTGCATCCTTATTAATTATATTTCCCTTCTTCTATTAAATTAAATAATTGCATTATACATATTTAATTTAATTCTAAATCTCCTTTCTTCTATGAAATTAAATAATTCCACTATAACTATTTAATTTGATTTCAAATCTCTCTTTTTATTAAATAATCCATTTAATAAATTCCACATCCCCCCTTTATTAAATAAATCATTTAATAAATCAATCCCCAACATCTAACCATTTCTAAATCCCTATCATTAGCTAAAATCCAACCCATTCACCCATGGTAATCCTATTTAGCTAACTAATTAAATCACTTAATTAAATGATCTACTTGCATCCCTCTAACATGCCATTTGCATCCTAATTCCCCCTATAATCCAAGCCTAATCCTCACTCTAATAATGTGCACAACCTTAATCCTAGATAAAAATTCCTAAGCCAAGCCAAAGTCAAACTTCCACCCACCTCCATTAAAATATTCAAACACAGACTTAACCTCCTCTTAAATTCTCACCCACCTCCATTAAAATATTCAAACAAAGACTTAACCTTCTCTTTAATTCTAACCCACCTACGTTAAAATATTTAAACAAAGATTTAACCTCCTCTTAAATTCTCACCCACCTTCATTAAAATATTCAAACAAAGAGTTAACCTTCTCTTAAATTCTTACCCACCTCCATTAAATATTCAAAACAAAGACTTAATTGCCATCCTCTCTCACTCTCTCTCGGTGTCACAAGGACACTTGTCACAAGGTTATGAATTTGAGAAAGCACAATCCACGTGCTTCTCTCTCCTTACATCCTAGCCCTCCTTAACCAAACCTTCCATCTTACATCTCAACCATTCATCAAACTACCCTTTGGCCTATAAATTGGACCCTTCCCCTCTCATAATTATGTATAAGTGAAAACCTAACTTGTCAAGAGCATGATTAAAAAAGAAAACGTTAGTTGTAACATGTGCATATGAAAGATTAGAAACAAATGGAAATACAACTAAAATCAACTTGTGTTTAACAACTTATGCAACCACAAATTAAAGTCCTCACATAACCTAAAAGCAACTTAACAAGGACGCCCATAAGAGGCCTTGTTGGTGTGCTTAAGTGTGAGATGTGGATGTGCTCTCCCAAAAACAACTATGATTGAATCCCAATGATAATGAAAGTATGAAAATATGAATGAGCCTATGCTAGATGAGTGAAGAAATGCAAAGCAAATGAATCTACATCATCTACCAAAGGTTAGAAACAATGTAATGAAAATATCTAAGAGCTCTAGAAATAAATGAAATTAACATGATAACAATGCAAAATGAGGGAGATGGCTCTCTAAAAGCTCTAAGCATAAACTAGCATGATAACAATGCAAATGAAAAAATGATGTGTAAATGCTTGAGACAAGGGCTCTATTTATAAATTTTTGGAGAGGTTTGGGGAGGTGACACCTATGTGGCATCCACATAGGAGCCACATAGGAGACACATAGGCCATGCAAGGGTGGCAAGGGAAATGATAAAGAAAGGGAGATAGTGGGATCAATTTACAATTTAAGGTAATGGGGTACATGCCATAGTAGAGGAATAAAGAAATGAGAAGAGTAGAAGACATGTCATAGTGGAGGAATAAAGAATGAGGTGAGTGGGGGACATGTCATAGTGGAGGAATAAAGAAATGAAGAGGGTGGAAGACATGTCATAGTGGAGGAGTAAAGAATGATGTGAGTGGGGGACATGTCATAGTGGAGGAATAAAGAATGAGGAGAGTGGGAGACATGTCATAGTGGAGGAATAAAGAATGAGGTGAGTGGGAGACATGTCATAGTGGAGGAATAATGTCATAAATGTTATAAATAAAATATTTAAGAATTTATTCAAGTGGAGATATGTAAGGGATAAATGAATTCAAAATTCATTTAAGGGCTATGTGGATAAAGGAGGAATAAATGATTTTAAGAAATCATTTGTTAAACTTGGTGGAGGAAAGGTTAGGGTTAAGATTAATTTAGATTAATCTTAATTAGGTTCAAGAAGATTAAGCATGTGGAGGATTTAAATAAATTGAATTTATTTAAAAGGGAATCTATGATGTCACAATGCATTAAATGAATTTAACACATTAGATGGGAGTATTTGAATTAAATTCAAAATACATTAGGGAAGTGAACATATTTAATTAAGTAAAAATAATTAAATAAGTAGAAAAATATGACAAAATACAATTAATTAATTAATAATTAATCATAATGTCAAAGGAGATATTAAATTATTTAATATAGTATTTTAGGACAATTTTAGGTGTCTACATTTTCCCCTTCTTTGATGTAGTGTCATTTTGACATTGCATCAAAGAAAAAGAAAATACAAATTGCCCTAGAGAGGAAAGGAGTCAGAAGAGTTGTGCCATAGCTATGACAAGGGAGGACAGTCACAACTATGATTGAATCCCAATGATAATCAAAGTATGAAAATATGAATGAGCCTATGCAAGATGAGTGAAGAAATGCAAAGCAAATGAATCTACATCATCTACCAAAGGTTAGAAACAATGTAATGAAAATATATAAGAGCTTTAGAAATGAAATGTAATTAACATGATAACAATGCAAAATGAGGGAGATGGCTCTCTAAAAACTCTAAGCATAAACTAGCATGATAACAATGCAAATAAAAAAATGATGTGTAAATGCTTGAGACAAGGGCTCTATTTATGGATTTTTGGAGAGGTTTGGTGAGGTGGAACCTATGTGGCATCCACATAGGAGCCACATAGGAGACACATAGGCCATGCAAGGATGGAAAGGGGAATGATAAAGAAAGGGAGATAGTGGGATCAATTTAAAATTCAAGGTAATGGGGGACATGTCATAGTGGAGGAATAAAGAAATGAGGAGAGTAGAAGACATGTCATAGTGGAGGAATAAAGAATGAGGTGAGCATGGGACATGTCATAGTGGAGGAATAAAGAAATAAGGAGAGTGGAAGACATGTCATAGTGGAGGAATAAAGAATGAGGTGAGTGGGGGACATGTCATAGTGGAGGAATAAAGAATGAGGAGAGTGGGAGACATGTCATAGTAGAGGAATAATGTCATAAATGTCATAATTAAAACATTTAATAATTTATTCAAGTGGAGACATGTAAGGGATAAATGAATTAAAAATTCATTTAAGGGCTATGTGGATAAAGGAAGAATAAATAATTTTAAGAAATCATTAATTAAACTTGGTGGAAGAAAGGTTAAGGTTAAGATTAACTTAGATTAATCTTAATTAAGTTTGAGAAGATTAAGCATGTGGAAAATTTAAATAAATTGAATTTATTTAAAAGGGAATATATGATGTCACTATGTATGAAATGAATTTAACACATTAGAGGGGAGTATTTGAATTAAATTCAAAATACATTGGGGAAGTGAACTTATTTAATTAAGTAAAATTAATTAAATAAGTAGAAGAATATGAAAAAATATAATTAATTAATTAATAATTAGTCATAATGTCAAAGGAGATATTAAATTAATTAATATAGTATTTTAGGATAATTTTAGGTGTCTACATTTTGCCCCTCTTTGATGTAATGTTAGGAGCACACATAAACAAGCAAATGTTAGTTGTAACATGTGCATATGAAAGATTAGAAAAAAATGGACATACAACTAAAATAAAGTTGAGTTTAACAACTTATGCAACCACAAATTAAAGTCCTCACATAACCTCAAAGCAGCTAAATAAGGGCACTTGTAAGAGGCCTTGTTGGTGTGCTTAAGTGTGAGATGTGGATGTGCTCTCCCAAACACAACTATGATTGAATCCTAATGATAATGAAAGTATGAAAATATGAATGAACCTATGCTAGATAAGTGAAGAAATACAAAGCAAATAAATCTACATCATTTACCATAGGTTAGAAACAATGCAATGAAAATATCTAAGAGCTCTAGAAATGAAATGAAATTAAAATGATAACAATACAAAATGAGGTAGATGGATCTCTAAAAGCTCTAAGCATAAACTAGCATTATAACAATGCAAAATAAAAAAATGATGTGTAAATGCTTGAGACAAGGGCTTTATTTATAGATTTTTGGAGAGGTTTGGGGAGGTGACACCTATGTGGCATCCACATAAGAGATACATAGGAAACACATAGGCCATGCAAGGGTGGCAAGGGAAATGATAAAAAAAGGGAGATAGTGGGATCAATTTAAAAGTGAAAGTAATGGGGGACATGCCATAGTGGAGGAATAAAGAAATGAGGAAAGTAGAAGACATGTCATAGTGGAGGAATAAAGAATGAGGTGAGTGTGGGACATGTCATAGTGTAGGAATAAAAAAATGAGGAGAGTGGAAGACATGTCATAGTGGAGGAATAAAGAATGAGGTGAGTGGTGGACATGTCATAGTGGAGGAATAAAGAATGAGGTGAGTGGGAGACATGTCATAGTGGAGGAATAATGTCATAAATGTCATAAATAAAAAATTTAAGAATTTATTCAAGTGGAGACATGTAAGGGATAAATGAATTAAAAATTCATTTGAGGGCTCTGTGGATAAAGGAGGAATAAATGATTATAAGAAATCATTTATTAAACTTGGTGGAGGAAAGGTTAGGGTTAAGATTAATTTAGATTAATCTTAATTAGGTTTGAGAAGATTAAGCATGTGGAGGATTTAAATAAATTGAATTTATTTAAAAGGGAATATATGATGTCACTATGCATTAAATGAATTTAACACATTAGAGGGGAGTATTTGAATTAAATTAAAAATACATTAGGGAAGTGAACTTATTTAATTAAGTAAAATTAATTAAATAAGTAGAAGAATATGACAAAATAAAAAGGAGATATTAAATTAATTAATATAATGTTTTAGGATAATTTTAGGTGCCTACATTTTGCCCCTCTTTGATGTAGTGTCAAGACAACATTGCATCAAAGAAAAAGAAAATATAGATAGCCCTAGTGAGGAAAAGAGTTAGAAGAGTCGTGCCATAGCTATGGAAAGGGAGGAGGGTGCCCCCTTGAGGAAATGGGGTGAAAAAGGAAAATTTTTTTTGCACCATTTTCTCAAAAATAGACACGGGAAGGAAAAGGGAAAGGCTTAAACAAGACCCTTGTCTCAAAAAATAAATCACAATGAAGCCCTAGTCTACATGAAACTTAACTATATGAATGCATGGGATTAAGTTGTGTTCATACAGGAGAGCATAACCTAGTTTGATATAGGAAAAGGAGTGATGCACCAAATGTTGTAGTAGCATAGATGACAAGGTTCCTTTGTGTGGACTAGACTATCAACACAATAGATGTAGGTTTCAAAGTGATGATGGAACAAATGACACATACGTATTGGAGAGGTCTGGGCACACACAAATTCTTTGGAAGGAATTTGGTGGTAAGTGTGCTAACCCATTGCTCCCAATGAGCAATGCATAATCATAACTCAAAACCAACATAGATGTGCAAAAGAATCATGATAATAGATCATACTACAAAATGACATGTATAACTAGAATAATTCATTCAAATGATACGAAGATATTGAACATCGAGGCACACCTAGAGAGGCTATCATTGATACACAAAGATAAAATCCACAAAAGACCTTATGACCAAGTACTCATTTAGCCCACAGTTCCTGCCATGAACTAGATTTTGATAGTGAAAGTTGATGTTAAGCATGTGTAGGAAGGATACATCCTGTAAAGAAAAAATTGATTGATTGTTTGATTGAGTTGTTTATGATTGAATTGATGGAAATTGTGTGAATGGAACAAGGTTCTCAAATCGTTTAGTGACAGTGTGAATTTGTGTAAGCTTTGTTTGCAATCACTATTTTGATAAGCTTAGTGTGATGGAGTGAAGCTCAGTGTCATGAGATCATATGCTGAATAGAAGAGTGTGGATAAGATATGATAAGATGATGGATGAATTGAATGAGTTTAATGATTGGATGAGATTGAAATTGATGTGTATGAAATGATTAAGAGAAGGGAATATGAAGGGAAAAGGATTTGGTATAGGACAATGGGGGGCCAAGGACCATGTTTCAAAGGAGTTACCAAAAATGCACCATACCAAGAATAGGAAAATGGAAGGAATATATGGTGAAAAAGATGTATGAATAGGGAAGGATGGTGTGAGAGCTAGTGCATGGAGGAAGTGAATGTAGTGTTGTTCTTCTAAAGAATGTATGAACATTTTGTTTTTGTGCCTCTAGTACTGATCACAAGCACATGCCTAAAAGTGGAACAAATAAGGGATATGGGAGGGAGTGTATGAAATAAGGATAATGATATGAAGGGTATGGATGAAATGTGGGATAACCAAGATCAAGGACATATGAAAGAAGGATGTAAGCATGTAGGAGTATGGATGGAGGATAGAGGAAAAGAAAATTCCAAGGACTAATGGGATGCAAGATACAGATAGACTGTCAAGATCAAGATATGTGAATGGATGAGAGTCTCTAGGATAATGTATGGATAAGATGCAAGGGAGATGTGTAGCATATGGATGGATGAAAGGTAAAGGATAATCAAGATAAAAGATGGAGGAGGATGAAGGATAAATGGGAATATGGAAGATATGTAAGGTAGTATGGTATAGATGGAGCTTTCCCCCAGTGTAGAGTGCAAGTGGAAGAGGGAACATGAATGGATGGATAAGTAGAAGTGGAAGGGAGGAGTCAAGCATCACGATACATGTATGGTATCCCTTAATATTTATTTATCCTTTTATTTTTTTGAAAGGAATTATTATTATTATTTTCTTATAGATGAAATGGATTGGGAAATGAAGGTCAAAGGTCTAATGGAAAAGTTTGGTTTAAGGGGGTGGAGTGATTTGGAGGAAGACTGGGTTGATGGATGCTAGGTTGGAAGACTTGTGAGTGAGTATATAAAGGATGTGGAAAGATCATCATTGGCACATACCTTGAAGGGTGATGGAAAGGTGGAAAGTTTGGGATAAAAGGACCCAAAATGGGTGAAGGAGGCGATGGATTGAGGATGATGAATTTGGGTACATAAGGACCCAAAATGGATTTAGAAAATGGAAGTTTGGATGATTCATGAATGAGGGGAGCCTTTGGATTAGTGAAATTAGATGCCATGTTCTTTTCTTTTAGAATAATTGCCACTTTAAGTAGCTTTGGAATCCACATAATTTTTGCATTTTTTATTTTCAGCCTTTGTGGCCTTCTAATTTCTTCTTTCTTTCGGATTGCATTTTTCTTTTCTTGAACATGTTGTTTAGAGGGGACATGTTGATCCTTGGATTTTTTTGGATATTTGGCTTGATTCACTTTATCTTTGGCATCCAATTTGCTTCCATTGGCCAAGATATGTATGAGGATAAATGGGATGGAGAGCTTATGGATGGTGAACATGGGAATGAATTCAAGGATGTGTGCCTTTGTTGATCTTTATTTGGAGGAGCATGAGGGAATGAAGTGGAATAATTGGATATGGTGGACAGAGGCATGTATGGACCCAAAATGGATGGAAGAAATAAAGGGTTCAAATTTGGAACATAAGGACCTAAAATGGATGGAAATGAGGAGGAAACAAAAAGATGGATATAAGAGCCCAAAATGGACTTGCAATATGGATGATGAGAATACTTAGGTTTGGATGGAGGAATTTTGAATTTGGAATGAGTGGAAGGTGTACCAACATCTTGAGACATTATTTCTTCAATACTAGATGCAAGTCCATGTATAGGGGATTCATGAGTGGATTGGATAGGTGTGATAGGATATTGTGGAGGATTGGTATCATGAGAGGAATCATGAGGTATAATAGGATCATGAGATGGATTGGGATCATGAAATTCTTATGAAGGGGTACTTTGATCTTGATGTAAAGGAGGATCATGTAGTGGAATGGAAGGAATTATGGGATCATCTAGTGGGATGGGATCATGTAATGGAGTGGATGGAATGGAATCATGAGATGGAACATTTTGATATTGATAGGTAGGAGAGATAGTGGAATCTATAGAAGGAATATTTTCAATGGGTGGAGAATCTATGAATGCTAACTCTTGAGATGAAGGGGAATCTATAATGTGTGCAATAGAGGGAATGTCTTGATCTTGCTTAGGAAGAGGATCATGAAGTGGACTAAGAGGAATAAATGGATTTTGAGGGATAAGGGAATCATGAGATCAACTAAGAGGGATAAATGGGTCTTGAGGGATAATGGAATAATGAGATGGAGAATTGCTTGGATCTAGAGGAGAAGAATTATTTTGGTTCTAATTATCATGGTTTGAATTTTTGTTGTTTCAGTTATGATAATTGTTGTCATTGTTCCCACCTTGGAGGTTTTTTACACTTTTAACATCAGTGACACCATTGTGGGTAACACCTTTATTTTTAGACCAAAATTTGGGTTTTCTATTGTTGTTTGTGTGATTGTTCGAGGATGAAGAGCTATAATGTTAAATGGAACCCTTCTCTAGGAGTCCATTTTTAATATTCTTTCCTTTCTTAACTAAGGTGGCAAAGTCTTTAGGACTAGCCGTCTTCATGTGGAAAGACATCTCTGGTATTAGGTTTTTAATAAATATATCCACAAGGTGGGAATCCTCAATTTTGTATGGCATGTGATTAGCAAGATGCCTCCACCATTGTAGAAAGTTGGCAAATGTTTCCCCATTTTGTTGTTTCATGTTGCACAAATCACTTAATGAGGCATGATGTTTAATGTTGTAAGAGTATTGTGCTGGAATTGGGTGTATGACTTTGGGTGATTGGATCACTTTATTTTTAGTTTTGTATTTAGCCATAGTTTCTAGTGAGAGAAACCTATTATAAGGTGGGGATGATGTTGATTTTGGAGGATTAGGATTGTATGGAGGTTGGACTATGGGATGATGGCTTTGGACATTAACTTGAAAGTATGGGGAATTACATGGAGGATTCAAGTTGGATGGGACATGAGGATTATGGTCTTGGAAACATGGGGGGAAAGGACATATGTCTTGAAAGGTAAACTTGGCTTTTGACTTGCTAGGCTCAAGATAGAATTCTTTAATTCCTCAATTTCTTTGGCAATGACATTTTTGTTTGAGGAATTGTGTGGGCTATGAACGGAATTGTATGTGGTTGAAGGATAATGAGGTGGATTTCCCTTGTCATAGGTAGAAGAATAATAAATTTAAGATGGATTAGAATTGGATATGAGGTTTTGAGGATTTAGTTGATATGTGTGTTGCATGGGAGGTATGACTCCATATTTCCTTTGAAGATTGTCAACCATTTGGTTAAGAAAATTCCTATCCATTGAGATTGGATGAGGAGTGGTGAGAGATTTGATGAGAAATGAAATATGAACTTGAGACTAGGAGAAATTTTGGACTTTTTTTTAATTTGATTCGGATTGGATTTGACTTGATTTGATTTGATATTGGATGAAGGTTTGAGATAACCTCGATAAGATTTGGGTCATTCAAGATAACTAGGATTAAAGTCTAAGGATTATGATGATGCTCATAAGTCCAAAGTAAAAGATTTGATGAAAATTAAATTAGAAGAATATTTGAACAGATGAAGAAAGATTGATTTTGGATGAAGATGCAAATGGATTGAATCAATGAATTTGACAAAGGAGTTGGATTAAGAATCATGAGTATGAAGCATGGGATGAGAGAATTGGATTTTGATGTGGATTATAAATCATGACTAGGATGAAGATTATAAATTTGATAGAATGATTAAGAAAATGAGGAATGATTGCAATGATTAAGACAAGAGATGCATGATGGTGATGAACTTGATGGATGGAAGAAGTGATGTGGAACACAAGAGCTTCTTTTTGCTATCTTTGTTTTTGAATTTTTTTTGGATTTTGAAATTTTTATGATGTTTTTGGATTTTGAACTTTTATGATGTTTTTGGATTTTGAACTTTTATGATGTTTTTGTATTTTGAACTTTGATAATGTTTTTTGATTTTTTTTTGAAATATAACATGCAAAGCATACAATGAAATATATACAAGAAAAGCTAAGATGTTGTGTCCCCTTCAAATGGGGAGGTTTTTGAACATTCAAGTACGTCAAACACACCAACAATCCTATAGAGTTTTGACTAGGATATACAAGCTTAGCTAAAGGTGTTGTTGATATATGCAAGGTACGTGAGGTTCAAATCTAATATGAAAGAAAATAGTGCCACACAGCCAGGGGGAGATGGTAACCCAAATCTCTGCCTTCACTTCACAAAGTTATAAAGTTCTTTGGGGCTTAGTCAAGAGTGACAAAATTCACCTCTTGATTCTTATACTCCACTAGAACACTGGAGTTGAGGTTGTCCCAAGGGGTAATGAAATCCCCAAGCAGGCCTCCTAAAAATTAAAACAAGACCACTTATTTCTTATGCACTCAAGATCACTTGAAAGCATGAGAGGAGTGAATACGTAAGTGGTCTTGGGTTTAAAATACACTTGTTCTTTCCCAATGGAGCTTTAGGTGTTGTAATCTATTTGAAGACACTCATGTTTATAGCATGTAATATTCTTTCCAACTTGACAACGTTGTCATCATAATAAAAATTGAGAGTTTGTCTGTTAGAGTAAATAATTAATTACTAATTATTTATTCTATTTACTTAAGCTTACTTAGGTAAATGCATTTTATTAATTAGTTGTAGCCTAAGAGTTTGTAATAAGTTGTTGACAATACGAGAGTTTGTTCTCTCCTAAGTCATACTTATCCTCTCACATTGTTCGAGGACTTTCCACCTTATGTGGATGTATGCTTAGTTGTCACACTTATCTCCTAGCATCTTCTAACTCATTCTAGAAGATTCCTAGAGCTCTTTATATTCAGGCTCCCTCATTATATTTTCATAACACATCACATTCTTATTGTAAATACATTTTCTCTTGTGTTGCAATATCATTGTCTCTCATGTCTATTTAGGGTTTTTCCTTGGATTCTCTTTGACAAGTTTTTGCATGCAGGTGATCTTGGGCATCTTTGGAGTTAGATTTCATCAACTCCAATATGGTATCAGAGCCTCCCTACTGCTGCTTAGTTGAAGAATTTTTGAATCCGTGATTTGGAGTCACAAACCCTAGTTTGTTTGTGCATTTTTTTTTCAAATCGAGGGAATAGCAAATTTTTGGAGCACTTTTAGCCCAAATGGATGTTGCAGTTGGATCCAGAAGGCCATTTGTAGTCAGGATTCATATAAAACTTGTCATTTTTGGAGATAGAGCTCTAGGAGGCAAACTTTTTTTGCTCGCAGGCCCTTCCATACAGTTGTATGGATGATCTGCGATTTAAAAATTAAAAAAAAAAGTTTTTGGGCCGCATTACTGTGGCACCACCCAGTGACCACCATAGGGCCTCTTGAGCATAGCTCACACCTTGCCACAATCTGGTTGCACCCCCAAAATCGCCGTCGGCAAGCCACCCCTGCTCCAGGCACACCAGGCGAACTCCTCCAGCGCACCACTACTGCTGCATCTATTTTTGCTGCCCCTGTTGCTACCTCCACTCAGTCTCCTTTGCTAGAATCACTCCTCAGCTCCTGAACCACTCGTTGACATGTTCACGTACCAGTCTATGCCTTGTCAGCACCTTCAACTTGTCAACAAGCGACACGTGGCACTTTATCATGTGACCTCTGCCACGTTAGCCGTTCTGCCACGTGGCATCCACATGGCATTCTTTTTTTTTGTGACGATGAATTTGAAGCCGTCAAATTTTTTTCCATGACTTTTTGACATCAGCATGATGTTAGCATTGCATCATCAGACCTTCTTGCACTCTCCTTCTAGGTCCTTTTTGACCTACTATCAATTTTCTTGCCATAACTTGAGCATACAGAGGTATTTTTCTGATCCAAAAGAAGTGCTGAAAAGCTAGTTCTGAGACAGAGACATTGGTGTAGGTATTTTTAGGTTTTGATGCATTTTTGTTTCCCATTTTTTTAGTTGAAGTCTTAAGTGTTTTAGGCCCGAAGATCATTTTCTTGGCATGGTTTCCTTTGTTTTAGGCTATACTATGTTTTTTTGTAGCTTGTTTTTGGTTTTGATCATTGTAGCTATCATTTTGAATCACTTTTATGTATTGCACTGAGATAAAGTGTCACTTTTGCATTTCAGGGTCATGAACATTGTTTTTAGTTAGGTGTACATGCACTATTTTCATAAAGCACCATGGGAGGATAGTTGTTTGCTGTTTTAGGCATTCTCCCTTTGTCAAGTGAGTGTCCCTTCCATGACATTGGCCCCATGTAATGTCATTGTGATAATGTCTTTATAGGTGTCTGTACCTCTTCCTCTCTCGTCGTTCTTGGTTCATTTGCAAGAGACTTTGGCCCACCTTCTCAGTTGGCTATTATCACACCTCATCTACATTAAGGGGGGGTTATGCTATTATTCTAATGCATCCTTGGTTCAATGGTTTGATAGTGTGAGCTATGTATTCAGTGGCTGATCTTATATATAAGGCGATTGCAGTGACTGGCTATCTATGCATTTTGGTGAGATGGATCATCTACCATATAGACACGCTCATTTCGTGCCTTCTTCTTTCATGGAGGTTCTTCAGATCAGTAGTTTTCTTCTTGATGGCAAAATTTTGTGATTCTTCATGCTTCAGTGATGCTCTTCACGATCACTTCTTGTTCTTGTTTTAGGGGACATTTCCCTAGTTGGAGGCTTCTTCAGTTCTTCACTAGGTTTTTACCTCTTTTTGGGGGCGGGTTTTTCCCACATGGTTTTCTCTCTTTCCCCATTTTTAGAGGTTGCATCTTTTGCATTGTACATGGGTACCTAAAATGGCCTCATTGCTAGGACCCATTCTACATTCATCTTAGTTTTGGGAGCTTAAAGCGTTCCCCTAAGTTGCACTTAAGGGCAGGTGTTAGAGTAAATAATTAATTACTAATTATTTATTCTATTTACTTAAGCTTACTTAGGTAAATGCATTTTATTAATTAGTTGTAGCCTAGGAGTTTGTAATAATTTGTTGACAATACAAGAGTTTGTTCTCTCCTAAGTCATACTTATCCTCTCACATTGTTTGAGGACTTTCCACCTTATGTGGATGTATGCTTAGGTGTCACACTTATCTCCTAGCATCTTCTAGCTCATTCTAGAATATTCCTGGAGCTCTTTATATTTGAGCTCCCTCATTGTATTTTTATAACACATCACATTCTTATTGTAAATACATTTTCTCTTGTGTTGCAATATCATTGTCTCCCATGTCCATTTAGGGTTTTTCCCTTGCTCCACGCTCTTCTCTCCTTGGCTTCTCTTTGATAGGTTTTCGCATGTAGGTGATCTTGGGCATCTTCAAAGTTGGATTTCATCAACTCCAACATCATCAACATAAGTAAATCATTCAGCATTAACATAAGAAAATCGATTGAGGAAAGAGTCAATTTGTTATGTATTCAAGATTGAGTGAGTGTTTGTTTTAAGCACCAAATTGAAATGTTCATTGCAATTTTCTTTGATCCTTAGGCATTCAAGATTGTGTTGTGTTTTTTTAAGCACCCATAAGAGGCTTTGTTGATTTTCTTAAGTGTGAGATGTGGATGTGCTCTCCCAAATACAACTATGATTGAATCCCAATGATAATGAAAGTATGAAAATATGAATGAGCCTATGCTAGATGAGTGAAGAAATGCAAAGCAAATGAATCTACATCATCTACCAAAGGTTAGAAATAATGTAATGAAAATATCTAAAAGCTTTAGAAATGAAATGAAATTAACATGATAACAATGCAAAATGAGAGAGATGACTCTCTAAAAACTCTAAGCATAAACTAGCATGATAACAATGCAAATGAAAAGATGATGTGTAAATGCTTGAGACAAGGGCTCTATTTATAAATTTTTGGAGAGGTTTGGGGAGGTGGCACCTATTTGGCATCCACATAGGAGTCAAATAGGAGACACATAGGCCATGCAAGGGTGGCAAGGGAAATGATAAAGAAAGGGAGATAGTGGGATCAATTTAAAATTGAAGGTAATGGGGGACATGTCATAGTGGAGGAATAAAGAAACAAGGAGAGTGGAAGACATGTCATAGTGGAGGAATAAAGAATGAGGTGAGTGGGGGACATGTCATCATGGAGGAATAAAGAACGAGGAGAGTGGGAGACATGTCATAGTGGAGGAAAGACATGTCATAGTAGAGGAATAATGTCCTTAATGTCATAAATAAAATATTTAAGAATTTATTCAAGTGGAGACATGTAAGGGATAAATGAATTAAAAATTCATTTAAGGGCTATGTGGATAAAGGAGGAATAAATGATTTTAAGAAATCATTTATTAAACTTGGTGGAGGAAAGGATAGGGTTAAGATTAATTTAGATTAATCTTAATTAGGTTTGAGAAGATTAAGCATGTGGAGGATTTAAATAAATTGAATTTATTTAAAAGGCAATATATGATGTAACTATGCATTAAATGAATTTAACACATTAGAGGGGAATATTTGAATTAAATTCAAAATACATTAGGGAAGTGAACTTATTTAATTAAGTAAAATTAATTAAATAAGTAGAAGAATATGACAAAATACAATTAATTAATTAATAATTAATCATAATGTCAAATAAAATTAATTAATATAGTGTTTCTATTTTGATAGCTCATAAACTATCAAAATATCATTATAATGACAAATCCATCATTCACATATTATTTTTATGCTGAATTACCTCTCAATATTTTGAGAATCAACACCACTATACATAAATGAGCAACTATTAAGCATACATTCCATCATTGGAAACATCTACTCCATCAAGGGAAGTTTGGAGTGCTTTCTTGTGTGGTTTGCATTCTGTTTCAATTTTTTTTTGTCTTATCTTATATGTTGTTATATTTCTTTAGTTTGTGAATGTTTAGTTTCCTTCATGTTCTTTGCATACTAATTTTATAGCACTACATTTTGGCACACCCGATGAGACCCACTTCACAGGTCATTATACTAACATTCTAATGTGTTCTTGAGTATATTTTTGTGAGTTTGTAAGCTTGTAGATTGAAGAATCACTTGAAGGCCATGTTTAATTCAAAAGAAAAATATGTCAATCTAGACAAATTTCCACTATCTACCTCTCTTCTTCTTGTCTTGGACATCTAAATTAGAAACCTAAACCTTTTCATGAGATAAACCCTTTTGGTAGCAAGAAAATGTATTTTTGTGATTGATTTACTCTTGAGTGAGGGGATTATGCACCCTCTCTTCTTTGCAAACATCTAAAAATATACTTGCACTCAAATGCTTATAAATTTTGCATATGAGCTCCATTTTGGATGATTCAAAAAGAACTAGAAAGATGGTTCGAGGCTCTTTCTAGATCTGTTAATTTTTATTTTACAACATTCCCATGAGTATTTTCCACATTACTACAACACAAGATTTCTTGTTGACCTCGCAACATTTTCATTTTTGCTGTTTTGAGTCGAGTCTCTTTGTCATTGTCTGTGTCTTTTGGATAACTAAGATCACATTTTACTTTAGGCTTTAATAACAAACAACTCAAATTCAATCTTGAATGTACTAAAGACTAAGTAACATGATTTCAAATGGAATGAATGACTAAGTAGCAAACAAATGTTGAATGCCAAGTGTTAAAAAGAATGCATGCGATGAACATTTGATTTGAGTGTTAAATGAACATTGTGGATCAAACACTTCAAACTTTAGTGCTTAAAACAAATCCACACAAGCTTCAATGCTCTAAAGGAATTTTTTCTCTTATTCCCATCCTTTTTCAAAGCTTTCACATGAATGGTTTATTATGCTTACTCAATTTAATATGTTCACCATCACTATTCAGTTGGAATGAACCTTTCATGTTAATCATGATCAATTTAATATGTTGACCATCGCTGTTAAGTTGGAATAAACCTTTCATGTTAATCACTAGTGTTTTCAAGTAGTCAATATGAAGGACACATTAAAAGCTTTAGAAATAGAATGAATCAAGTGCCTTGTGTGTATTGAGATTGTGCCTTTTAGCACATCTTTGATTTCTCTATTTATTGAAAACTAGAACCATTTAAATACGTGACACATATACCAAAAGTTGTTAGCAAGATCATCTGCAACAACCTAGGAGTTGTTCTAGCAAGTTCATCATCCTATGGGAAGCATGTTCACTTTGGATAGAAGCTCAAACTAGTAAAATTCTCTGGCTGGTATATAAATGAGAAGAAGGGTAAATCTACTTTCTCCATTAGGAAAGTTTGGGTAGATTGTTTCTATGGGTAGCCTGAGGTGGGAAAAATTTCCCACAATTTTAGCACATCCAAAATAGATTATTAAGTGGATCACATATGTAACAATCAAGTGGATGAATCCAAAGGTCTTATTAGGAACCAACTTAGCAGCTGCCCTTTTATCCTTGGTATGTTATTTGTAGTGCAAGGGAAACAACATCCCTAAAGATTACTCACTATCATACTCCCCTGGTAGAGGCATAAGGATACTTGGGTTTCATCTCAAAGAGTCATTGTCGCTATAGAAGGGGGACTTCTATTTGCCATGCCTTGAAGATTCCTTGATGTGTATCAATTTTCAATCGACTCTTGTATCAACTCACATCTTTGATTAGAGGGACATATTGCACTAGAATTAGAAGACATTAAGTTTGGGGCTGTGAAATAACATATTGAAGCCAAATTGACCTTAGGGATAAAAAGTGTGCTTGAATTGTTTTACTTGCGAAAAGACCTTGTGAAAAATATTTGTAAAACATACACATTAGTGGTTACTATCAAATCCTTTTGTTAAAGAGATCACATTTATATTTTTCTCAAAGTTGCTTTGTCCTTTGAGAGATTGTTTGCTCACAATACACTGTATCCATTATCAAAAGAGTTTTTTTTTGCTATTTCAAAATAGTTGTTAGCAAGTCTAGTCGCAAAAACCCTAAGTCTAGTTGGTTTTACTTCACCTCTTTTAAACTAAAGCCATTATATCATCCTCTAATAAACACCACTTCTTGGACCTATTTGCTATCCAAAAGATCTATATTGTCCAACCTAAAGTAAAAGGTATACTTAGCGTAGTCACTACCTTAACCCACAGTTGTGATAAACCTAGTAAAGATACCTTATGTCAAATCAATCAAAACCCAAGTTCAAAGAAATCAAACTTCCACAAACATCAATTTATAGAGAGATAGAAGCTAAAACAGAAAGCACACACCTAATCTAGGACTTTCCAAACTAGATCAAATTGAGAAAGAAGGTGTTGAAATTACTCTACAAACTAAGTGGGACCATAAAGTTCAAAACTTAACCTTAAGATGTAGAGTCAATCAAAGCCTTATTGACTACACTACCCACTTTGATTAGGTTCCTCTTCTTCCACACACACTTTTCACTTATCATATCATAGATTTAGGTCTTCATATAGGTGCTCATCCTACTTAGGCATTTTTAGATTAGTCACCTTTAGGTCATGCTTTAGAAATCTAACCCTATCCAAATCAACGTCATAAATCAAAACATCCTCCATCATCTCCATCATACTTAAGTATTTGATGTCACTTTGTTTTCTACCCTACATCCTACATCCATTAGATGATCTCAGTTATTACTCAAAACCAAAGCATTGTTTAGGGTAATCTATCCCCATCATTTGTATCCCTAATCACCTTGAGAAAAAGGTTGGGCTCCATAGTTGATCATCTATTGTATTCCAACAGGTCACAACGCTATCTTAAAGTTGATATCACCATAATATCTTGAGCTTACACATAGGGAATACATCACCTATTTTACTTTGACATCACATCACTCATCTTTAGGCTTCCTAGATATCATATTAGTAGAACTAGGATCCTTCCCCCACATCTATCATACATCTTTTTGCATCCTAGACAATCTCTTCATTATAGTTCTATCCTTAAGAACATTTAGCAAAACCATCCACCCACATATACTTGCACTCTTTGTCCTACCACCTTGCACTTCATCCTTAGGAACATCATCCTTTCATTCCACCCACCACACATTTTGGTAAGAACAAATGAAAGAAAAAAGACATGGATCCTAGTCTTAGCGGTAGTTGAACTAGTGCACAACCATATCCAATGGTATCTTCAATCAAACATGATACATCACCACAAAATCCAAAAGATTTGAGTCCCTCCCTAGACATAGATACTTTTATGAACCAACTAGGGCATGCAACTATTGTTAACGCCATCATAGATAGAAATAGGGAAACCACCATGGAAAATTTCCCAAGAGACAACATTGGTGTCCTTGATTTTGGGAGACCACCACCTTTAGATCTATCTAATCCTACTCATCCCTTATTTGGTAGACTACCACCCCCCATTGGTCCATTTGAACTAAATGATCCCTTTTTAATCCCATAAAGTGGACATCAAATGATACAGCTAGAAACAATAGATCCAAATACCCCATCAACCCAACTTGGTTCTCCCATCCCACAAAATAATCAACCCACCATAACACAATCATCAATCCACACAACATCCCAACCTACCTCTACTAGATTGTCTACATCTACAAATGCTTCCCCCACCACTATTTCAATTACATAATTTATCCCTTTCTCACGTAGTAGTAGTACATCTTCCCTCCCTCAAATTCCCACTCCCACATCATATCCATCCACTAACACCACAACCAATTCCTCCCAACAGAACATCCAATATGTACCTTAATACACTATAGGGATGCTCCAATAGGGTCTAACAATCTGCGTTTTATCCCACCCAACATTAGTGTCAACCCATTTGTTGCTATTGCAAATATCACTACTCCATTCCCACTTGGTCCTTTAAGTTTTGGACAATCACAAAGACCAATTGCAAGCTTCCTTTTTAGTACTTCATTTATGCCAACTTTCCAAGCACACCAACCACTACCACCACCAATCAATCCATTACCACCCATCACCAACTACTTTTCTATGCTAGTCTAAGAAGTAGTAAAATGATCCCATGATAACAACAACTGGACGATTCCCTCCACTAACTATTTGACACCCATCAACACACTATTACCTTCTCAAGTAGGAGTGTAACCAACATATGTTGGGCAAAATGTGCAACCTCAAAATATAGCCCCAATATTTCCACCACCACCTCTGTAACAACAACCAGCACTACAATAGTATGTCCAAGAACCCATACAAAATCATCCATTTGGATGACTACCTCATAATTATACACCCTAAAAGCCACTACAATATCAACAACTTACCCAACAAATGAAACAACATATCCAACCACCACCCCATCAACCAATAAATCCCATCCAAACTGCACATCAATCCACATTTCACCTACCACCATATCCCAATTAGAGCTATTCATGTTCACCTACCCAATCTAAAACATACCCTATATCTGAGGCACTAAGGTTGGGGGCACTAGGGCTGGGGGCACCAAAATTAACACCTATCAAACCTGAGGGGGAAGAGTTGAAGAATTCTATAAGAGAACTCAAAGATGGAACCAAATTCAAGACTTTCAAATTTGAAGCCATCGATCCATATCCATTAGATAGAGCGATAACAATGATGCTATTTCCCAAACATTTTGAGGTCCCTAAGTTTTATAAATTTAGGGAGAAAGGAGATCCAATCACACATATCAAGGAATTTTTCATGCATTACCAAGAAGTGCCTTATAATGATGTATTTCTCATGCACCTCTTTCCTAAAAGCTTAGGGGGGCTTGCTCTTGAATGGTTTTGTCAAATCCCCTATGACGCCATTAAAAATTTTGTTGAACTGTCAGAAGCCTTTATAATCCAATACATTCACCCAGTTGAGACTGAGTTATCTATAGTTGACTTCGTTCCTACCAAACAAAAAGGGGGAGAAAGCCTTGCTAATTATTTACAAAGATGGAAAACTCTCAAAACATGGATCTCTTGTACAATCCCAAAGTGTCATCTTGTCAAAATATTCATTATAAATGCACATCCTAGTCTTGTGCATCATATGTTTATGAATTTCCTTCAAATATACAAGGATATCAAAGAGAAGGGCATGCGCCTTGAGCAGGGACTTTTCAAAGATGACGTCATTAAAATTTACAAAGAAAACATCCAAGAACAAGGACAATACAACAAAAAACCATGATATTGAAACAAAAAAAAAAACATAGCTACCAATGGAGCCACAAACACCCGACACATTCATGTAATTGGGGTATCATCTAACACACCAAACATGATTTATCAACAACCACAACTAGCCTATAAATAGAGTACATACGAACAATCCTATCAACAAACTCTATTACAAAACAATCAACACAATACCAAAACACCCAATCCTCAAAATCAAACCAACACCATTACCATCTTTTCTGGACCAAGGGCACATATTCAAAGAAAATCTTGAGTATATACCCCTTTGGGTTAACCCCTTGATATCATTTTTGAAAAATTAACCAAAGAAAATCTTATCTAACATCCATAGACTCAACCATTAGATCACAATCAATCAAGGGCACCCTAGTATAGAGAAAATGAGTTCTGCAACTTTCATCATGTTAAAGGGCATCCCACCCTCAAGTGTATGTAACTCAAAGATTATGTGCAATATCTCATCAATCAAAAGAAAATCATAGTGGGGGCACAAGCCTCTCCAAATGTAGGGTTATTGATCTACCAAAATGCATTCTCCCCACACAAAAAAAATGTAGGCAAAGCCCCTGTAAACAATTCCACCACCAACAAAACAAACAATGTTCAAACCAAACAAGGTGATAACTACAATAAATCACCTAACTATACATTGACATACTTTGACTATGGAAATTTGATTGGTTGCATATCCCAGATAGAGCCTTCTATAAATGTAATAAATATCAAAGGCGTAGATAACTAATGTGCAATCACTACAAGAAGGACTTGACTCAACATAGCTAGACCATCTGCACCTACCCCATCAGGACCACAATATAATATCTTGGAACACCTTGGGAACATGATGACCCAAATCTGTATTCTAGATCTTTTGTACACTAGCCCATTTTCAAAAGAAATCCTTGATAGTGCCCTTCATGAGTCTTGCATCCATACTGATATCAACGCCACACAATTTTGGAACCCGATAGGCCATCTTTTTGCATCATACAAATTTTTCGTCAAAATTTTTGACATCCCAGTTGTTGAGCTAGATCATATCCTTCCACTCCGCATAACAGTCATGGTTTTTAAGTTTGCTATCAAAATGGTCATGATAGATAATGAATCAACCTTAAATCTATGTACATTAAAGTTCATCAAATAGGCAGGATACACTAAGGAAAATATCATAAATAAACTCATTACTATCAAGGCCTATGACAACCTCGAGCATACCACTAAAGGAACAATCTTTCTACCTACCAGTGTTGACCCCACCACTCAAGAGACAATCTATCATATAGTTGATCTTAACCTACCTTTCAACATCCTCCTTAGTTGACCATGGATTCATGCTAGGAATGCCGTTCCTTCCACTTATAATTAGTGTGTCAAATTTCCACATCATGGCACTAAGATAAACATCCATGCTAATCCCAAACCCTTTGCTTATTGCAATGTAGTAGAAGCCTCATATGATGACCATTTCTTTAGAATTGAGATTGGAAACACCGTAGCTAGCATCTTTGGTACTTGCCACTATCTAGATACCATTTTAGCCTCCACTCTTTCCATAGTTAAGATCAACTACCAAGGTTGTGGAGAATATAGTCTTTTAGATGCCTTTGTTGTTAGTGCTCTACCTCTTGACCCACATACTTGAGAGTGCTTGACCTATAAAGGGCCAAAGCCAGACACAACTCCCCAACTCAAATAACTTGGGCCCACCACATTTGATGCTAACATGATCCTTGATAGAGAGGAAACAACTCTTGATATTAGTACATAGTTGTACAAAGATCCACCTGAAAAAGGTGGAGAGCTCCTTAATCACTTCAAACAAAAATACCCACACTCACATTGCCTTGCTACTAAAAAATGGGATTATCAAGGAGGTGGCTTAGGTTGTGAAGAGTCAGGCATCATAAAACCTATAGAAACATATAAGGAAGAGAAACAAAAAGGTCTAGGCTATGGGATCCCCACAACTAGGAGTACAACTAAAGATGGTCACATCTTTTTAAACATCCACAAAAATCCTATAGAGGTTGAAGACATCTCTGAGGAAGTAGAAAAGAAAGCCTATGACAATATTTTCCTTGATGAACTTATCTTAGGAGCCTCTATTCTTTGTCAACTATCCATTAACCTTATCGAACTACCTCTTGCTCATCTTGAACTCATTGATTGGGCCCAACCAAGCGTTATCCATGTTTACAAGTTCTCTATGGAGAACACACTCCTCGAATTCATTGGAGCTAAGATGCCACATAAAAAGAAACCTCCACAATTAGCTTCTATCTACAAGTTGGATCTAAAATGTTACTTTGGGGAGGAGGAAATCTCCAGTCACAAAAATGATCAAAAGAAAGAAAGCAAAAAGTAAAAAAACAAAGCAAAAGTATCCCATGGTGAAACCTCTTCTAGAGCACCATCGGATCATTCAAAAAATGAAATAAAAATAAATGACACATATAATAGTGAAAACCTTTTTGAGGCACCTAAAGATGGCAATTTTATCCTTCCTCCACAAGATCATAGGCCTGTAGTATCATCAATCCTAATAGAGGACACCAAACTGGTCAACATCAGTCTAACAGAGGTACCAAGGATCACCTACATTACAAAATCTTTGCCACCAAAACAAAAAAAACTTCTCATTGAGGTGCTATAGGAAAATATTTTTCACTTTGCATGGTCCTATCAAGACATGCCAAGATTAGATCCAAAGTTAGTGGTACATCATTTGGCCATAGAACCAAAGGTGAATCTAGTAAAAAAAAACTTTGAAAGATGCATTCCAAAGTTGTTCTATTGGTTAAAATGGAGTTAGGAAAGATTCTAGATGTGAAAATAATTCACCCACTTGATTATTCAAATTGGATCTCTAACATGGTACATATCATCAAGCCCTCTAGTGATATCATAATTTACACAGATTGTAGAGATCTCAACAAGGCTTGTCCTAAAGATGATTTCCCTTTACCAAATATAGATATGATTGTCAATCTTATCACAAGCCATGAGCTCTTATCTCTCATGGATGATTTCTTTGGTTACAATAAGATTCAGATAGCAGAAGAAGATCAACATAAGACATCATTTACCAATCCTTGGGTGACCTTTTGTTAAATCATGATTTCGTTTGGGTTAAAGAATGTCGAGGCAATTTACTAGCGAGCTATGACAGTCCTCTTCCATGATATCATCCATAAAACTATTGAAGATTATGTTGATGACATCTTGGTCAAATCTCTCAATGCCCTCGATCACTTATCTCATCTTGAGCAAGTGTTTGATTGGCTGGCCAAGTATTGTCTCATGCTCAACTCGAAGAAATGTGTCTTTGGTTTTACATTTGACAAGCTCCTAATTTTTATCATATCTAGGCATAGTATTGACATTGACCCTCAAAAGGTCAAAGCCATCATAGATATGTCTCCTCCCAAGACACTTTGACAACTTTTCTCCCTTCAAGACAACTTGCAATCAATTAGAAGATTCATCTCACAGCTAGTAGATAAGTGTCAACCCTTTACACATCTACTCAAAAAGGATCAAAATTTTAGATGGGATCCTATTTGCCAATGTAGCTTTGAAAAAATCAAGAAATATTTGGATAACCCACCTATCTTGGTTCCACTAGTTGCTAAGATACCATTAATATTGTACATAACAATTACCCTAACAACACTAGGTGTACTTCTAGCACATCTTGGTGACAACAGAAAAGAAATAGCTATTTACTACATTGGTTGCACTCTAGTTGGTTATGATATTAATTACACTTCCATGGAAAAGGCTTGTTTAGCTATGGTTTTTTCCACTCAAAAGCTCCACTTTTACATGTTGAGTCATACTATGCAACTTATCTCCAAGATTGATCCTTTGAAATACATGTTATCACACACAATACTCTTAGGCCACTTAGTAAATGGGTTATGCTTCTTAGTGAATATGACATCCAATATGTCGATAGAAAGGTAACCAAAGGACAAGCTATTGTAGATCATTTGGCTGATACAACCTTAGTTGCTAATCACCCTCTCATATTGGAGTTTCCAGATGAACATCGCTACCTGATAGAGGAAAAAGCATCATGAAAGTTATACTTTGATGGATCTTATATATTCCATGGTTCCAAAGTGGGCATATTGTTGGTTACCTCATAAGGTGACTATATTCCTAAGTAGTTCAAACTTCAGTTTTAGTGCACCAACAACATCTCAGGGTATGAAGCTCTCATTGTAGGGTTCAAGATAGTAGTTGAGTGGAACATCACAAAGCTACAAGTCTTTTGAGATTCATAGTTGATTATCAAGAAAGTCCTTGATGAATACCAAACAAAATATGATAAACTCCAACCATAAAAAGAATTTGTTGATTAGTTAAAGAAACATTTCACTCAAATCCAATTTATGTAGGTCCCAAGGTTGCAAAAGAAGGCTATAGATTCCATGGCTACTATTGGTTTTCTCTTGGAAAATCCTCAAGAAGCTATACAATATGAATTCGTAGTTGAGTAGCTACATGAGCCTGCATACAAAAATGATGAATCAACATGGGTATGCATTTTGGTTTGTCCTCAATCCCTGTGGTACCACAAAGTTCATGCTTACCTACAAAATGGTATCATATCTCCCCATCTCACAAAAACCCAACATCAAAACCTCATTCATAGAGAATCCCACTATACTATCAAAGCCAACACCTTATATTGTCGAGGTTATCATGATACTCTCTCTCAATGTTTAGACCAAAATAAGGCCGTGATGGCTCTCAAAGAGGTACACACCAGAATTTGTGGTGCTCACACAAGTGGTATAGTCCTAGCTAAACAAATGCTCAGAGTTCGATATTATTGGCCTACTCTAGAACATGATGCTTGTGAATTTTTCAAAATGTGTCTAACTTGTTAGAAAAATACAAATTTAATATGAGCTCTAGCTCAAAATATTCAACCTGTTGCACCAATATGGCCATTTGAAATGCTGGGGTTTGACCTTGTTGGTGTTATTGCACCTCTATCTTTTAAAGGGAACAAATGGATTATCACTGCTACAGATTACTCCACCAAGTGGATAGAAGAAGTCTCACTTGCCACTGCCATAGGAGATCAAGTATCCAAATTCATCCTCTATCACATTATATGCCACTTCAGTGTCCCTTCTACCATTTTCACAAACCATGGAGGTAATTTTGAAAACCTCAATATGGAAGAGTTGTGCACCTCCCTCCACATTCATCACCATTTTTCCAGCCCCTAATTCCCACAAGGTAACAACTAGGCTGAGGCAACTAACAAAACCCTACTCAAAATCCTCCAAAAAGTTATTAATGATTATAGCCATGATTGGCATCTGCAAATCAACTCCACCCTATTGGCTTACCACACCTCATTCTGTACATCCACAAGCACAACCCCATACTCCTTGGTCTATGGTGTTAAAGCAATCCTACCTATTGAAGTTGAACTCATGTCCCTATGCATTTCTTTGTGGGGACAAATATCAGATGAGGATTATAGAGTAACTAGACTCACACAACTAGATCTACTTGATAAAAAAGGAAACAAGCCTATGACCATCTCATAGTCTATCAAAATCACTTCAAGTGCAACTTCAACAAGAAGGTTCACCCACAACAATTCCAAGTAGGTGACATGGTCAAAGAAAATATGAAAGTTGAGATATATTGAGAAAAAAAGGGAAATTTTGAGCCCACATGGATTGGTCCATATGTGGTCACAACATCTTTTGACTCAAGAGCATATCAACTATCAACACTTGAAGGTGAACCACCAAATGATCCCACCAACATCATTCACCATAAAAAGTTGTATGCCTAAAACCCTTGGTGTATCCTACTAATCCTATGGAAAAAAACAAAAAATAAACAAATCAAAATATCCAAAAAAGAAAAAGAAAATAGTAAAGACAAATAAGAGTCCAATGGTAAAAACTTGGCAATTCAAGTGCCTTGGATAGGTACCTTGGTGACAAATCAGAAATAGGTGCCATGTGTACTTGGAATTTTCATTATCTATTAGTGAACCACCCCCATCTCCCATCACATCTCTCACTACCTTTAGTCACTCATCTCCCCATTTTCCCAGGGTGTTCCAAAATCACATCACTATACTATCACTATCACTATCTTAATCCCCAAATCTTCTAGTCTTTACAAGGAATTATCAATTTTGGGATGACTAACATTTTCTTTTCTTCAAAATACATCTAGATGAATTTTTGTATTTCCTTTTCAAGGAGTCTTGGTTTATGTTGGCTCTAGTTTAATGAGTTCCCCAATGGTTTGGTTACGATATCCATCTGGTTAGAATTTGCAAAACCAATCAAAAATCCTAAAAAATCTCAAAATCCCAAAAATCTCCAAAAAAATCAAAACAAACCCCCCCCCCCCCCCCCAAAAAAAAAAAAACTAACCAAAAAATGAAAAACATATCACAAACAAGTTGATTAATTTTGCATAAATTAATTTTATACTTTCAATTTGATGATCCATTGGTTTCATGTCAAGCTAGTGTCTATCTATAATTATTGCTCCTTTGGAATAGGTTTGCGTACCTCAACCAGTTTTATATGAAATCAATGGTGAGGCCCTATATCGAAAATATTTAAATAGTTTGTAAATATTGTGGTATTTTTCAAGAAATATATCAAAGTTGTCCTAAAAAGCTTTTATGCTCCATTTGTCACACATCACAAATCCTTGACCTAATATCTCTCAAAAAAGATGACAATAACACTCCATAGGACTGAGAGATTAAGAAGCAACATCGTAATGTCTTGAAACATAATTCCATGTTTGGGAAAATCTGGCACAATGTAGATAGTGAAAAGGAGGGACCTATGCTCCTTATCACACCTTTTGCCTCAATTAATGTAAATCAAGATGGATTTCTAGAATTATTTATGTTGTAGAGACCACGATTGATCAACACTCTTCAACAAATATTTCAATGCTCTCCTAAGAATAAAATTATGACACAAAAAATTTGGCACCACACGGATTGCCACAAATATCTATTCACTCTTTCACCACCATCCAAGTAGGCTATGAATTTTTCATCCACAACAACAATTGACCTATATGGAGTAGTATTCCTTGTGCCTTCTACAAATAAAATTTGTTAATTTCTTACAAATTGAATAATGAAAATGGAAAATCTCTCTATGAAATGATTCCAACAATGCAAAGAAGAGGAGAAAATATGATAGCAAGTGAGAATAGGAATGAATAATGAGATGTTGCCATAAATCTAAAAGGTTAGACAAGGCAAGAGGAACAACGCAGGTGGAGTCAAACCCTTGACCTTTGGAGCTAGCAGTGGCATAAAATAAGTAAGCATTTGAGAAAATACAACAACCTCCCCCATCTTCTTGAGGCCCAAACACCTTTTTAAGGCTATCTAGCACCTTTTTATAGGCCCAAGCACCCTTTTCAGGACCCTCAATGTCTTTTTAGGCCACTCTAGCACCTTTTTAGGCCCCAAACACCTTTTTCAAGGCCAAATTGCCCTTTTTAGGCTCTGAATCACATTTTTAGGCCTTTTGCACCTTTTCTTAGGCCCAAGTGCCCTTTTTAGGCTCCCAAGTGCCTTTTTGGGTCTTCAAATACTTCTTCAGCCCACACATGTGCTTTTATGGCCTTAACTTGTTTGTAAACAACCAAAATCTAACAAAACTATCAAAAACATCCAAATAGCCTCAAGAAGTTAAAAACATTAAAAAAAATCAAACCAATTTGAAAAATACCAAAAATATAAAAAACAAATGCAAAAATAATCCAATTTTTAAAATAAAATTTCAAAACCCAAAAACATATTCCAACAAATGCAAACACTGAGTGTTATCTTCATTTGCTTCATTTGAGTGTTTGTGAATATTTTTCTTTCTGATAATCAAATGTTTTCATATTTATCTAGCTTTCATGTATAATTGCTACTCCTTTGGGACAGGTTTGTGTACCTCGACCGAGTTTATATGGAAACATTGGTGAGGTCCCAAGCTAATATTCTCCAAATGCTTTTTATAAACAATAATGCATCATTTTTCATCTAAGATACACATTTGAGATAATGTGTAGCTAATCAAATCCACTACAAATTTTATTTATTTAGTAAACACACATTGCTTACAAACCATAAAAATGATAACACAAGAACATTTTTTTACAAAAAACTCCACCCAATGTAGTAAATAAACTAGATAAATTCTCATTGATCTCCTCCTCATGGAGGTGGAACATTTGGGCTTCTACTAGGGCATTCCATCTTGTATAGTCCTAGATGATGACACTCTTGGAGTCATCCTTGTACCTTCCCAGATTGTATCCATCAGAATTGGGTTGTTGTCATGCCTCAAGAGAATGTCCATATGCTCCATGAACTACTTCTCTAAGAGGTAAAAGCACAAACATGTGTCACCTTTTATAAAGAAACGTGATATCATAATGTGACAGTTCAACATTAATGACAAAAAAAATGGTATTTGTGTTTAAAATATGAAGATGATGTAAACTGACGAAATGTGTAGAATTGTATGAATTTTATGCCTATAATTTTTAAAATTTTTTTGACTAAGAATTTATTCATTTTATTTTATTTTGAAGTCCCTTTTTTAAATGTAAAAAATATAGGATGTAGTTCCCGTCAAACAAGTATGTGCAAATCATCTTTTTTTGTTCTAATTTGAAAATATTTTATAGATGACATGTATAGCTAGTGAACAAAAAAGGAAATAATTATTTTTGATGTATATTTTCTTTGTTATAAGTACTCAAGTTCGACCTTGTCAGAATCCAACAGTTTTTTCCTCCCGTCAAAACTTCCCTATCAAATCTATACCTTCATGAAAAAAATAATGTATTCATGAAGAGGATTCTCTCCTCTAGTGATACATATAATTTTTTTATTTTTTTGATATGATTTACTATTTTTTTTCATTTTTTGAGAGAGCATCTTCTGAAATGTTGAAATATCGACTTATAATATTTTGAGATTATAACGTATTATAACTAATCAAAATACTAAAAAATTTATATAATGATGATATTGAATCTAAGATCTATAAAAGGGTATTTTTAGTTTTTGAAAAAAATTGAGTTTTGATAGAGAAATGAGATTTGACCAAAACAGGTTTTTGTATCACAAACGGTGACACAGATCTGTGCTTTTACCCTGTCAAGTAGATGACTCCTCTTCTTTTCTCCAAAGGGACTACTTGATGATATAATCCCATATAATATGCTGCCTCTCATGCAAACTTGATAGATTGCTCCATAACATCTCTCATCTCTGCCCATAGTCTTTCTACCCCTGGAATAGTTGATGTCCTTTATGCAATATTGCATTCCCTTTTGTACCTATTCACTAGAATTTTCATAGACTCCCTCTCTTGTTTCACCATAGTTAGCTAATTTTGGTACTAAGTAATCCGTGCATTACTCACATTCAACTGTTCTTGCAACCTATATGCTATATTATTGGACTCCACCATTGTCTCTCTAAATGTTTTCACTTGGGATCACAACATAACTAGTTCATTTTGGATTCTCTCCACAACAACTCTCTCAGTAGAACGACTACCTCAATAGTCTCTGCTCTTTCTCACTGAACTAGCAACTCTATTTCCATCTTCTTAGCTTCTGCTCTCATCCCATCTTCTTGAGTCTTCTTGATCAAACCTTGAAAGAACTCAACATATTTCATGGAATTATCCACCCTCTCTATCTCAATGACCAACACCTTCTTTATTTCCTCTTCCATCACTGCCATTGCATCATGTGTCGATTATACAACAATGTCAGGCTACACCGCTTGGAATGGCTGAAATGCAAACAATACAAGATCACCCATTTGTTCTTCAGGGATCTTCATCATGTCCCCTATAATGCTCTTTCCCTACCTCTATAGTGATGCTATTGTCCTCACCATGGGTCTCTATTCTTCTTTCAGTAGAGCCTCTCCTATAGGTGGTTGATCTTCTGCATCCGCTCCCTCTGACAATAATCTCACACCTAGAAAATTTGTCTCCTTCACTATTTCCCTCAGTTGTATTCTTTGCATTGCACCTTCTACTAATAGTTGTAGTAAGGTAGGATCTTCTGTACCCCCCTCTGCTTGATCTTGGGCTAAATCAACTTGGCTAGCTTCCATTGCTTCTCGATCACACCGTTGCATGCTTCGATGAGGAGACATTTCCTTCATTCTTGTTGGCTTCAATTTTCTCCTCATTTCTATCTCTTTAGCCATTTCCTTTCCACTTGACTTTCATTATCCTCTTTAACAGATCCCCTTGTTCCCCCTTCTACCACCACTAGCTTTTACTACATTTTCTCTTGAGAATCAACCATTGATACTTCACATAGATAAATTCTTTGCTCAAGATTATCTTGCACTTGATAAACACTGAAATACACTTTGAGAGAACCACATTCTCTCACCTTTTATAGAAAAAAATCTCCATACCTTCCACTTTATGCTACTTACATATTTGGAGAAAAGCTATGATACCCATTATCCTTTCCACAACAATGTGCCATCATGACAATAAATTCAACAACCAATTCCATCCTACAAACACATCACATACAATGGCTTTTGACAGCTGCACCACAACATTGTTTCTTCTGAAAGATGTCTCCCATGAGAAATCATGCCTATCATCCAAACAATATAAAATTTCCAAGTTTAAACAAACACATCAAATAGAACACAATTTTAAAGATGCTTTACAAAGATGATTTACCCAAACTTTGGCCCCATCACATCCTATGACATTCCTTAACAACTCATCACAATAGACAAATTAGAGACTATAGATGACTGGTGAACACTTCCAACTATTCTATCAATAGCTAGATCTTCCCATGTGAAGACAAATATCATACTAGTATACACTATGTTCAGGGCCCCCTTTCAAATACCCCGCTATCTCCTCATCCTAAGCTTTTCCTCCTACTATGACCTCATCCTAAGCTTTTTATTTGCTATCCCCTCATCTTGAGCTTTTTCCCACTATACTATATCATACCACTTTTGCTATCCTATCATACTAAGATTTTGTACAGTAAGCCCTTTTGTAAATATCGTGTTCAGTCTATTGTATATCCTCCAGAGTCAGTCCTTAGCTTAGGCCCATTATGCATACCTCAAGTTTTTTGTGTTAGTTCATGTTTGATTAAAAATTGTAGTTCTCTTGGTTAGGTGCTTTAGAAAATCCTCATACAAGATCCCTTGTCATCAAAGTGTTGTCCTAAAGGTTCTGTCCTAAAGATTCTAATTTCCCATCTCATCCTAGTCCCTGATACACTAATAGATCCTTGCAGGATGCATTCTTCCTCTCATCTACACTTATTTATTCTTTCCTAGGGGCTAATATATAAATCTTCTCCATTTATTCATGAAAAGTACTCATGCTCAAATACAAGATCTTCTAATATAAAAATACGCAAATTTCATTTATGTTTAAGTAAAAAATATTAACATTCTAACCTTCCTACCTTTTCCCCTCTACAATCATTACAAAGATCAAAAGAGGACCTCTCTTCTTGTGGCACAAATACTACTATGAAAGAGTAGCACTCCCCTTTTAGTTTCAACATTAAAATTCCAAAAATCTCTCTCCTAATGTACAAAGACTTTTCTAAAAAGAGAGAAATCCCTGCCTCTCCATTCATGTACATTCAATAGTTTCATGAAATTATATCTTAGTTTTATAACTGAATCTTGGAGAATAAAGGTTCCCCTTTTATGATTATTTCCATCACATTCATCTTTTGTAACTAATTCTAGGTTAATTAAAGACTGTCTACTTTTTCATTTTTGGCCCTTTGCAATCAAAACTTTTAATCTTGTTTTCCCCATTTTTAGCAAATATAATGTTTAATGTAAATTAAACATTATGGATGAATGATATGTCTTTTTTGAAATTTACAAACTTAATTGGCTTGTAAACAAAGGATTAAATGGCCTAATTATCAAATTCCTCTTTTTGATACTTCTTCTCTGTTAATTATATTGGAAGATATTTTCACCTACATAAAATGATGTTGGTTACTAAAAATGATTTTGATCCTAGAACTAGCAAGATCATCTGGTTGAGCATCTACCTAACTACATTCTTATCAGTTGATGATAATTTAATCCATGCAACACACTTCCATGTTTATCCATCAACCTATGAGAGTGTTTGAAGCTTTCAATAGAGTTTGAAGGTTTCTTCTCAAGTAAAGACCCTCTAACTTGTTCCCATTATAAGTTTGAGTCAATTCTTCCTTATTTTCATTAATCACATTGCACATTTCATGTGGAATCACACTACTTCTGATTGATTTGACTTATGGCCTAGTGTAAATATTTCCATTATCTCTATTATTATTAGTTCCTCTCTATCAGATTTTCCATTTGACTCCAACATGCCCCTTTCTCTCAGCAGGCACGAACAACTTACAATCATCCACAACGCTATCAATAATTTGTCAAACACTTTAAAGTCAACTTCCATGTTGTGGTTGGGAAAAATTTGTGGTCACCATTTGTGCTCCCATCTACCTGTTGGGTCTTTTCCACCAATCCAAAATGTATGAAAATAATAGTCACACCAAAACCTTGACTTATAGTCCTTTTGTAATAGAGATTTCTCATATGACAATGAGAAACACTTGTTTGACTCTTGGTTTGAGCTCTCTATTTCCTCAATTAAATCTAAAGTAGGTGTAATACTAGTAGAAAAAATAGTCCCGACTTCAACACTTTTAGAGTTGTGGTCAAATATCTAGTCTAACATAGAGCTTTAGCTTCCTTCCCTCACACTATGAAAGTGGGAACCCACTATCTGGGGAAACCCCTATCTAATTATGTGAAGTATGAGCATTAGGTTCTCTCTCATCTTCTAGCTCATTATAATTGATAGGTTCTTCAGGGAATGCTTTTTTCCCATGCTCATCTAGTTCTCTATGTTCACATACTTGGTCATTAATATTGGATGGTGATAAATATTGTTGATAAGATTTACTATCTTGTGAAGCATCCTAACTCTTTGTCATACTATTTTTATTGATATCTCTATCAATTTATTGACTTTGCGATATTATTCTTACAACCATCGAGTTGTTGAAATTTAATATTTTACTTTCAGCAATGGCAATAATTACACAAGCAAGTCCCTCTACATTAGATTTTTTTAGAATCACCTCTCTTGAATCCCCCAGTATTGTGTTTGAAATAGTAGAGCCACAAGTCGTTGCCCATCTAGAGGCTTCATTAATTCATCTTAGACTAGTATTTCCAAACCTAGATAGATATGGTCCTACAAACTCTATGGGAATCGTCCTCCAAAAAATTATTATCCTCATGAAAACTTAGCAAGAGAGGCCCTAATAATACCAAAAAAAATTACAAATCAAAATTCCCAAAAAAAATTTAAAGATCAAAATGAACATGAATAAAGTGAAAAAAATAAAAATAAAATAAAATATTGAAAAAAAAGTGCCTTGATGAAAACCTAGCAAATGGGCATCTTGGAGAAAAAATAGAATCTTAACCAAGTAGTTGAAAACCTAGTAAATAGGCAACTCTTATATTTTAGTGCTCTCTCTATTAATGCATACCTTGGCTACATTTTTTCTTTCCTTTTCTTTTCTTATATTTTCCTATTTTTGAGTGCTTTTCTTTTCTACATGTCCTTCTTTAACTTGTGAATAGATTTTTGTCAATGTTGTGATAATTCTAGTTCTTCTTGGAACCTTCATGGTTTAAAATTGATCATTGTCATAGTCTTGGGAAAATTGACCTGCACTAGGGGGAAATGTCCTAGATGCTAAATCAATTCATTCTTATGTCATTCATTGTTCATCCAATACGAGTCAATTTTTTGTCTCCCAACCATTGAAGGGTTTTTACACTAACACTTCAAACACAACATTAAAATAAACCATCAAATATATAAACTAGAAACAACAACTAAAACATGTTTGAGCCATGCTAATATTTTCTTTATGTGCTTTCTTTTAATTACTTTTTACTTTGTATTCCCCCTAAGTAGCTCTAGGATGTCTATCTTGAATAGAGAAGCAAGGAATGGAGCATAATCTTTTATTTTTTTTCTTCTTGTAGGTTTAGTTTTGATGATCCATAATGTCAGAATAAATTTGGTGTCTATGGTATGCACCTTTATCATGATTTGAGCACTGCATGTACCTCTACTCTATTTATTTGGATGCTACTATAAGGTCAAACCTTCTTATACATTTTAGTGATTTCTCATTATATTTTAATCTATATATCTACCCTAGGATGTAAATGAATGAGTCACTATGGCTATACAATGTTAAATTCACTTAGTTTATGAATGATAAAGGGTCATTACATACATAACAATCAACATTACATAGTATGATAAAGATCTCTATTGTATCTGATGTGTTGTATGAAAGAAGCATTTTGGTCATCTTGGCATTCATGTATTGATACTTATGTCCACCTTCTAAATCAAAAGTAAAGGACATTCAAGTCATCCTAGCTTCTTGTATCTTGGTGCTTATATCTACTTTCAATAACAAATCAGAAATGTCATATTCATATCCTCATGGTTTCCTCACTAGTGAGGTTCGTATCGACATTTTGTGTCCTAAAAATCTTAGTGATGAAAATAAACTAAAAATTTAGTGATTAAAAGTCCTAGGATTGCATTCATTTTAGATTTGTATTCAATGGACCTAGCATAATAAAGTTACTCTTTAAATTGTATGTGATAAATGAGGAGTGCATATTCTGAATCACGTTACATTCTCATCATATTGCTTAAGTGGTCAACTAAAAACATTATCTTTTGTGATATTCTCAAGTATATGTCATTGACATAACATCACTTGCATAAGATGTTAGTTGCATTTACATATATACATCATATACATCTATATTTGCATTACCATTTCATATCCAAAATCTTTTATAACATATACATATAAAAACATTATGAAAAAGAGAAAATAACATATTAGTTCATTATTGCATCTCATCTACATAAGCATCATAGAAAAAGGAAAAAATATATGTCATCTCACATAATGCATCCATCAACATGAATTAACTACCAAAATGCATTCATCCATAGCATGCCACCATATAAAAGGAAAATCATATAAGAACATATCATGAAACACATGCCATGACAAATTACAATACAACCAAATTAGATGCCATATATCATATATCATATCAAAATTATGTGTCAATAAGGGGTATAATCAAAATGTCAAAACAAAATTTCAATACGGGAACTATTACCATCATAAGTCAAAATAATGATACAATTGAGATATACATCAAAATGAGGAATACGATCTAATTGCATCCCTCTCCCTCTACATCTGGTGGAGAGGGAGATGGTGGTGTCTCTATCCTAGGAGGAAGGAATGCACCCTCTAACCTATGATAATATCATGAGAATGGAATAACCTACCTCTCAACTAGAACTACTGAACCATAGGCTATATAATAATAGGCTACTATGCTTTCTTGATAAGTGGCCTCCTACTGAAGACTATCTTGCTCTATCATCAACTCAACAATCCTCCTATCCTTCTTGGTTAGCTATATCTGAGCCACTACTACCTGAGCTTTCACTAACCCCTTAGTTTTATAATCAACTCTTGTGGTATGGGACCACCACTCACCAATTTCTCTCTAACATCCTCCTCATCACCACCAATTGCCTCCCCCACATGCCATTGAACATGTCTAATGGCCTACTCTATGCTGGTATCCTCCTTTAGGATCCTCATGTCTACATTTTCCTATGCATAAACTTTAACTCCTATGGAACCAGAGATCTCATGAAGGTGATGTGCTAGTGCTCACACTAGAGTATAATCTCTCGACCCTATTAGGAAATATCACTAGGACCACTCTCTTCAATCTCAAAGGTCTCTATTCAAAAGCTGGGGCATCCTCCTTGTCAATGTGAGGTGATTTCTATGTTGGGTCAGTAAATTGCAAGAATGGATGTGTGGGAAAGTAATCTTTGTATGTCAGTGTCACTACAACATCTGTCACCTCTAGGAGGTAGTCCCACCTCTCTGCAACCAATCTTTGAATCCCCTATACTATCTTTAGGGAAGACAATCGAGCCCCCCAAACTAAAAGCTCCTTCTCCACAAATATTGTATAGGTAGCAAAATTTGCTAGTAAATCTTGTATGCAATCATACTGTTGCCATACTCTAGAGATAAAAAAACCTCTCCACAAACTATGGAGCACATCCAAAAAAAGGATGAGAAGTAAACATGTATGGGAGTTGATATTTAGCATTGACCCATGCCTTTATCCCTCTATAGGGCCTCTAGACAATTGACATTAGTTCATTGAACTATCATCTCTAGTAGTTAGTATTTCTTGTACAAGGCTAGATGATTAGACCAAAATACCTATACGCATAGTGCTCTCTATCTTGGTGTTGATCATTGAAGACCAACTTGGTGATGGGGATATGCTTCTATGGCCATATCTATAGAACTATAACCCTAATGACCATCCCCTTTTCCCCTCAATTTAAGATCTTGTACATCTCATGATACATGTGGGCTAGTAAGAAAGAACCCCATCATAAAATAATAGGAGAGAGAAGCATACACTCAAGCACACTATCTTAGTCACACAAAAATCCTTGATGTCCTCTATTGGCAATAAAAAAGCATCTGATGAACCCTACTACATTGCATGGTAAAGTAATCTGTAGTCCATATATACAGATGAGGTTGTCTCAAGTGATAGATCTATCCAAGATTTTATCATCCCAAAACACCCTCCTTAGAGTCTCAATACTAACACGAGGTGTCTTGTCATACTCTACTCACTGAAAGTGAAAATGAATGCACCTAATCCTATATACATTGTCAAGTGTGATGGTCAACTCAGTTATGGGAAGATGGAATTATTAAAAAGTAAAGTCCACCAAGATAATTGAGGGGGTGGGGGGGTGAATCAGTTATAAGATCAATATTACTTTTATCAACATTATTAAACTTCAAACATGTGATCAATATAAATAACAACCAGAAGAAGATACACATATACAATAACACCAGATATGTTAACTAGGAAACCCCTTGACCAGAGGGAAAACCCCAGTGGGGATGGTACCCACAAAATGATGTACTAATATATAATTTCCTTGTAAGAGGATGGACTATGTTAGAAGCCAATGAAATACATTCAATACATATCAGTCCCTGTTAGGAGACTTTGAATCCTGTTGAGGAGATTCCAA
>CM053792.1:441295113-441357613 GCA_028749045.1 Cupressus sempervirens
TGTAGTAAATTAAATTATTATTATTTTGTAGTGGATATCTATGGACATTTCTTTAGATAGACTTATTTGAAATATCTATACTAGTTTAATTATAATTATAATTTCAAGTTTGAGTTATCTTTAGGTGCATTATGAATTAAAGGAAAAGTAAATATTAATATTGGACTTAAATAGAAGTCAATATTTATATTTTATAAATGAAATTGATATTAATATTTAAATCTAATAATATATATTTATGTTATTAATTAAGTCATTTGTGATTTAAGATTATTTAAATTAATGACATGATAATATTTCATGATATTTTATATGCACAAAGAGATGTGATATTTAAATACTTACTCATTTAAATAAGTATATTAGCCTAACAATTAATGTAAATATGTACATTCTTACTTTATTTCTTAACACATCCTTATGGTTCAATCTAAACATAGCAAATGATGAAATTAAATCATATGGCCAAAAATGATGTGTTTCTTTATGTTTTTCTTAAAGTCTTGTGACATTAATTTTGTGATTATTTTATGTGACCTGTATAGCTGGCCAAACTACAACGTGCACCAGAGGATTTTGAGATTTATTTTATGATTATTTGACTGGATGTTATGATGTATTTTATGATTCGAATTGAGATTTATTTTGATGGGCATTTGTGAGAACTTGGGGTTTGAGAACCAATGTTATTTTCGAGTTGTCTCTTAAGAAACTGAATTCTATCAGTATTACTTTTATGGTATGGGACACAATTGTATTTTGTGATTTTTTGGGAAGGTAGTCTATTTAAATACCCCAATGTGATTATAACTTGTGCAATTCCCATTTTCACTAAATATTCACCAACTCTTTCTCACAAATAAGATGTTTGGCATATAGCTGGTCAAATACTACTTTTATGGTTTTTAGTATTTACTTTTGTTTTTGAGTTTAGGCATGTATACTTTTCAAATTGAACACATTCAAGGAATAATTGGAAAACATATGCAAACTTCTACTACAACAAAGTAAACAAGATAAGTCTTATTTATTAATAACAATAGCAATTTGGAACTTGCACTTGATTCACCATTCACCATGTAGAGGATGCAAGATTCTCAAATCATAGCCTTAGAGGATGACTAGATTACTATGGCAAGTTGAATACATATTTATTTGATTGCTAATGACATGATATAGTAATAATAAATTGAAACTTGAGATGGTCCACCATGAACACTGCAAATGTTTTCACAGTTCCTTCCAACTGCAAATTCCCAATGATGAAAGAAGCCCAACAATAGGTATCTTTTATCCTTTTACTTAGCCATAAAATTTCCCAAAATTGAGTGTGGGAATCATGTGCAATGAAAATAGGACAAAGATGTCACTCTAGAATTCCTTGACATGGGCTGACAGATTGAGATGCAAGCTCAACAAATCATACAGTGGCTCCTCAGTAGCTGTCCAATCCAAACGTAGGCTTGGAAGTAATTTATTGACTCCAATATATTGCCATCCATTCTTTTTATGCAAACCCTTATTTCCAACTAGAATCGTAGACCTTTCTTCATTAATTTAGTCAACAAAACCAATGTAGAGTCTCAACATAAAACATCAACTTTCCACACTAGATATCTCCAAGCCATAGAAGACACAGAAAGGCTAATATCTGACCAATACAAAATCCACTATACTTTAGTAGTGGAATGAAAATACATCTTAGCTACAGTGATGAACAATAGAGAAGTTAGGTAATCTTAGCTATACCTTAGTAGCTAAATTGCAAGTGCGATTCTCAAAATTTCCAACCCTTATACATCAACAAGGGCATGCAGTTTAGAACCAAGGAAAAAGCCACAAAGGCACAACTTCAATTATATAATAAAGCGTGTCTTTCAAAATGAAATGAGATCTTATTTATAAGCTTTCAATGGCAAAAGTTTCCATTAAAATCCACTTTAGAAATCGTGGAAGTTTCCCAAAAGAACTCAACACTAGAAACTTTCCAACTTGCTTTTTAGAAATATCACTTAAAGTCATATTTATAATATTATAAACATTATTATAATAATGAAACTCAATGAATAATAAATAAATAAGTGCTCATGCAATTATTAACCTAATTAACTATAGGTGACAATCCACTGCCAAGCCATCCACCACACTGTCGAAAATAGAAACTGCCCATAATAGACTTACTAAATATAGTAAGTAATCAACTGAGACCCTCAAAACACCCTGTTAGCTCATGAGGGTTGCTATGATGAGCTAACTAAATCAACTACACAAATTGGCAAAAAATGGGACATTATAGTTTAGGTACATCCTATGAGAGTGACTTGCAATGGGGGTTAGAGCCTCAAGTGAATTCCAAGGTAACTCATTGTAAGTTGTGTAATAAGTGAGATCGTAGTAATTAAAATCCTTAAATTCACATTAAAAAGATATGTTAGAAATATTTCCTTGCCGATCCCTTGAGTATTTATATAGGATAATGATGGGAATGTGATGATACCTAGTGAGAGGTATGACTAGTTTCTCATCTTCACAAGAGGGTATTCTTGTTCCCCATAGAGTCACTAGGGGGCCAGACTCAAGAGATACTGCCAAGGTATCCTTAGAGTTGGCTCATGTGATGAAACTCTCTAGCATGTATCTTGAGTCTCCTTCATGATTTCTATATTTTCCTCTAGTGGTGTACTTGTTGGATGTATTTATTGTTAGTTGATACTCATTATTGGATCTTAATTATAGTGGGTGGTGGGTGTTTATTAATGATTTTTATTTAATTGTTGGTTATTATTCTTTTAACACTTGACATTTGATTTGGAAGTGGTTTCGTTTCAATGTTGTATTTATTTGATTTCAATAAATATCTTTTTTTGACTTCAGTATGTAGTGTTGGAATTGGTTGAGTGTCTATTTAACTTTGGTTATCTTTCTTTATCAATAGCTTGTGTACCCTTAAGGTAAATTTGGCTATTAGAATTACTTTCCTAGGATCGATTTTATGATTTGATACTCGTATGTGGATCGTACATTATCTCCCCTACATGGTGGAAGTGGGAACCTAATTAGGTGACCACATAGTTGGGAGGTAGTGGCTTCTTACCATTTAGGTCTCCCATGGATTGGCACCAATGTTGGATGTTCGTTGATGTGGTTGTACCTTTATCATTCTTGTTCTTATCTTGGATATTTCTATTTAGATGTTGTATCTATGTATTTATATATGTTGTATTTTGAAATCTTATGGGTTGAGGTATTGTATTTTATGTACTTGTATTTCTTTTTACATACCCTTTGACATGTGTAGTGGATGTTGTTATCTAGATGTTCTTTATCATATCTATTGTATTTATGTATTTTCTTATGAGATTACGTAATTACTATTCATTTATGATTGTGAACATTGTGCTTACGATTAATAATTATAGATAAAAATTTCTTAAATGTGACTCAACATCAAGGAACCCTTGAGAAATGAAAATTATATTTGTAACTCCTTATGTGTATTTGATGTGTATGTGTATATTTATTCTTCATTGTTATCTATTGTTGTATAAACTTTGAAAAAAAAGTTCAGTAAAACATTGTAACACAGTAGGTTAATTTCTCTTGGGTTCTTGAGAGTGACATTACAATATCACTCATGATGGGGCATGATTACTATATCACTAAGCCATGATCATAATAAAAGACCAATCTTCAAATCATGAACTCTTTCCAAAATATTTTCATCAACATACCTATCAATTCAACCTAATCTAATTAAATCAAGAAAAACCTCATCACTAGGGGCATCTCTTTGCTAGGCGAATCTCAATTTCATTGTACCCTGTATCAAGTTAAAACTCTTTGATCTTTTTGATATATCATAAATTCATCAAAAATTATTTCAATTTGAGGTTCTTCAATCTTTTTGAACAAGTGGTTTCATCATAATCAATATCAAATCACTTTGAAAGATATCTAATATTTTGCATCGTAAATCAAATCTCTAGGGGCATATCAATTTTAGTAGGACCCATATCAACATGATATTGTCTTCTTAACAAAAAAAATGGCTTCATCAGGATCCATATTAAGTCAATTATCTTGATTGATCTATTTTTAGTAATCAAGTTCATCAAGAACAATATCAATTTGATTATTCATTCAAATGATATTTGTGGTTTAAGAGTCTTTTTTGACATTGACCAATTTCATTGGACCCATATCAAATTTTTTATTGTTATCATCTTTGGATAGACATTCAATTTCATTAGAATCCATATCAAAACAAATACTCTAGTCTCTTATCAACCAGTCTTCGACCTATGAATCTTAGAGTTTGTTTCCTCCTCTTCTCAAGAATAGCTTCATTGATTCATATGAAATATTCCTACACTTCAACCTCAAATACTATTTAAATCAATGTGATTCTCACACACTAATTTAACGAGGGGAAAATGAATAATTAAAATTGGTCTTGTAAACCATGCGTCCCTAATCTTAAATATCAATCAAAATCATCAAAAGTCCTAACCAAAAGGCAATTCTATTTATATTACCAATTTGGTCTAATCATCAAAACTATATAATTCATCAACATTTTCAAAATGATCAAAAAGCTATTAATTTCTAAATATCAATATTAATGGGTAATTAAACAATCCTAAATAAAATAATTTAATTAAATATCTTATCACATTAATTAAATTGAACCTATGTGAGATTTACACACGAAAACATAATTAATCTGATTTGATTGAATTTAAATATAAAAATATTAGTTAATTGAGAGAAATATCCAATTATATTCAAAATTGACAAAAATAAGGATAAATACAAGTTTGAGTAAAAAATGACTTTACATAATTAAATAAATCATAAAAGTGTTAACTTAATTATGCATAAATTAGAAAAATGAGTTAACTAAAGAATGCATAATTAAAAAAAAGGAAATAAAGTTGTTAGTCAAGCCTTATAGATTAAATTAATATGTTATCTCCTCTACCTTCTAAACTCACTCAAAAAGTGATTGGTTAACTTTTCTTTAACGCTTTTTGAAGCTTTGATCAACTGAATGTGCATGCTTTAAAAATCAACTTTATCTCACCTTTGAATTAATCTAAACCATACATCTCAATTAATCTTGACTGTCAGTTTTACTAGTTTTTCCATAAAACTAGGTCTCCTTTCTCAATTTTATATGCAATTGAAGAGTAAACTTATTTTGTTGTTTTTTCTCTAGAGATATTGTGCATCAAATTGGAGAATCTTGATCATTTACCTTATCTAGTTTAATTTTGCCTCTTATTTAAAATAACAATTATATTTTCATTCTTAGACCATTATTATCTCATCTTATATTAAATCATATTATTTTCATAACAAATACAAAAAAAAAAGATTATGTTCATTCAAATCCTTCATTTCAATAATGGCTATAGTCACTATTTGCTCGAAATATTTGAGAGCAATTTTACTCATATTGAATAGGAGACAATGGCTCATCTTTTTTATTAATCAAGTTTTATTTATTTGATTTATCTATTGATTTAACCTAGCATATAATGATTTAATGAAGTGTTTGTATCGTAGATTACATATCCAAATTTCTCATGCACAACATCTTTCAAAAAATCTTCTCTATTTTACAAAAACTCTTCCCTAAATCTTCAGATTCTCCACTCAAAAAAACCACATACATACACAAACCAATTTAATAATCTACACCGTAAATAATAACATGAGAAGTATCTATGTAAATCCTTCTTTTAAACCATGAAATATTAAGTATATCCAATCAATCAATTTCTAATCAAAAGGTAATATATGGTCAATGTACAACAACCACTTCATTTTAAAAAAAAAAAAATTCACAAGTGTGGTCATTACTTAACTTTGTAGGCATATCTTTATGTTCTCTAATGGTTAACCTACTTTTGTATGTCTACAATTCCTCAAAAAAATACATCATCCTTAGTAAAAAGATGCAATTTAAAAAAAAAAAATTCCTACAGTGGCAATGACAAAATTTTCACATTGAACGTACAATTACTTTTTACAGAATTACAAAAATCATAAGGGTTTTCTTTAGACAATTTAAGTAGTGCATCCTCTTTCATTAGTTGTGCTCAAAATCATGAAGTTCCCATCATGCATAGACACATGGATAAAATTAAGGGAAAATATATTAAAGGTTGTAACTAAGTCATGTGCATGCTTTATTTTTCCTTGTTTGGATTGTTAAGGTTGTTCTTGACATCCCTATTTGTATATTCTTTTGGAAATTTGATCTGTTAACAACAATATGGAGGATGCTTAATCATGATACAAATGGAAAAAAGTGGTAAAAGTATGAGAAACAAAGTGACATATTGAACAACCAGAAGATCATGAGAAGATTTGATTGGTAGAAACATTATGAGCTATCATCAAGAAATGAATGGATAAAAGCATGGCATGAAAATGGTCAATTAAGGGAACCAAGTGCTCCAAATTTAGAAAATCATACAACTTCCTTACAGATATATTATGTGGCCTAGAACATAGAGATTGTTGTGTAGAACATGACATTATTAATAAGAAAGGAGATCTAGAAAGTGACCATAAAGGTTTGAGCACAAGAGGAAGCAACAGACAAAATAAAGTTATTTTTACAAGGAGGAAATTATAGAACAAAGCATAAGGAATTTAATGCTCTATAAGGTATAAGAATGCATAAAAAATTGCTTAGAAGACGGTGTCACTAAATAAAAGGTATAAAAAAGTATCTAATAAAGGATCCATGCATGGTATAATCACCTAAAAATGGTCATCTAGACTATGAGCCCTCTTTCTATCACTTTTGCACAACTTATCTATTGCTTCTATTTATTTGATTATAACCTATGGTTTGAACACCTTATCCTATGTCTTTTATTTAATTGAAAGAACTTGCTCCCTTTTAATTAAATAAAGTCCCCAAAATTCCAACTTATCCTAAGAATGCACATAAAAATGTATTTTCCTATTTTAAAAATAAAAGAAAAGGCATTTTTGTCTCATATGAGGTGCACACTTTCCAAGGTAGATGGAACCTTTATTCTCCTCCACATATCTTTTCTCTTTTCCACCATTGTTGATCTTGATTACATGAAATTCTTGTGCACATGGATCACTCAAGGCTCATTATCCAACTTAGATTTTTCCTCTTATTCTCTACCATCCATTTATCTTTAAAATTAAGGCTCTCTCCTCATTCTCTCATCTTATACTCTCATGCTATTGTTATGCTGCAATTTTTCTTGACAATTTTGGAGCACTTGGAAAATTCTTGGATTCTTAGCTTAGTATTCATTTTTTTTGCATCATAGCATACTTTATAGGTTAGATTTCATTTATGCTCTAGCTTAGATCACATAGATTAACTAGGTGATATAATAGCTCTTTATACTTGTAAGATTACTCTTGTATGTCATTTAGAATAGCTTGCATTTTCATTGCACTTCATTGATTCTTGGATATTGGCATTCTTGCCTCTACTGTTTGAATCTTCTATTTCATGGTGCACTTGTAGGATACAATTTTTTAATTGTGTGTTTCTTAGTTGGTTAGTAAAGAAAATTTTAGAGTCTACCAAGCATTCCTAGAAATTTCTTTGTGGAAATAGTGTCTACCGAGATCACTCGGGCATCGAAGGATTTTGTGGTACAAGTCAATGGTAACCGAGCTTACAAAGTTAACAAAGGAAAATTAGTATTTATTGAGTTCACTCAGTCTCCAAAGGATTTTGTAGAGTTCACAGTGTTAACCAAGCTTTAATTGGTTAATATTGGAAATCAGTTTAGAAATAGTGTTTACCGAGCAGGGTTAGCCAATGAAGGATCTCATTGTTTTGGGAAATAAAGTTTAATTATTTTATGTAATGATTTTAGCCAATTGAGGTAATGTTTATTGATAATTGTAAGTTGTAAATAAGCCAACTTGACAATTTGTAAGGTATAAATAAAAGGTCAAGTTGAGAAATCTAAAGGAGTGATGAGCAAGCATGAAAGCATATTGATTGAAGAAGATAATGTGAGCGAACTTTGAAGGATGGTCAGATATCCTTGAGGAGTAGCATAGTTTTATTCAATCAAAGAGGATCTAGTGAAGTAGAACAGATATCTATATCAACAATTCAGTTGCATCTCATTCAGGTCTACTCATTGTTACTTTCTCACCATTGTAGCAGTGATTCCTAAATCTCTTAACAGAGTTGGTCTAATAGCCATTTGTAAATCCTCTAACAAGGTGATAGTCTATTGAATTTTCCTAAAGACCTTTTACAAGGCCACTCCTTATAGGTTGATTAAATCCTCTAACAAGGTCACACCTAATCATGTGTATTGTAACCTTTAACCTGGTTAGCTCCTAACAGGGCTCACTTCAGAAGAGTGAAAATCAGTAGCTAGTTACTTGGTGGTTTTTCCCATATTGGGTTTCCATGTTAAATCTAGTGTATCATGTGTTCATGTTATTTATTTTATGATTGCATGTTAATCACTGTGAATGCTTAAAGATTAGTAATAAGTTAACATACATTGCATCTACCTAGTTACATCATTTTTCTATATGTTTACCAAGTGACAACAGTAACTAGTTTTATTAGACATCTAAGGGATCTGTGGATTTATTTTTGTGGTAATTGATTCACCTCGCCCCCCCCCTCTCTTAGTTACTCCATCTATATTTCCAACAATTGGTATTAGAGCTTTTGGTTCTTGCAAGAAGGGTTTCAAGGACCTAAGCTAAAGATTAAGATGTCTTACAAGAGGGAAATTCCAAGACTTAATAGGGATAACTTTTCAGCATGGCAAGGTCTCATGAGACTTCATCTGGCTTCCATTGGAGATACAAGATTGGAATACCTTGATGAAGAATATGTAAGTCCTTCTGGTACATTATCTATTAATGACATTGCTGAGAAGAAGACTCATAACACCATGATGATATACATTGCATCTGCTTTAAGCTATGAAGAATTTGATGATGTCAAGGATTGCAAAACTACCTTTGCTATGTAGAACAAGCTGAAGGACATCTATGAAGGTGATGACAATGTGAGGAGAGCCAAAGTAGAAAGTCTAAGAGGACAATTTGATTAGATGAAAATGAGAGAGGATGAAAACATTGCCAAATATGTTGAAAGAGTCAAAGCAAGTGTCAGTGCTATCAAAGCTTCTAGAGGACACATCAAAGAAGAAACAATTGTAAGTAAAGTTCTTAGAACATTTCTTCCCATTTATGCAATTAGAGTATCTACAATTAAATAAAGAAGATGTGAAGCAAATCATAAGATAAATTTAAAGGCCATAGTAGGAAGATTGACTACATTTTAGCTAGATAACTATGACAATTATGTTCTAGCTTCCAAGAACATTGAATCATCATCTGAGGCCAAGCCTTGAATCAAAGAAAAGGGAAAGAAGATAAAAGATTCTCAGTCAAAAAGTGAAGAAGAATCAGAAAAAAGTTCTGACAGTGATCTTCAAGTAGTTGAAGATCTACTTGCAAGGAAATATTCTAGAGGCAAAGGAAAATACAGAGGTAAAGTTCCTCTAATTCATTTTTCATGTGAGGCAATTGGTCATATTGTTTTAGATTATGGTAAAAATAGGTTTTGAAGGGACCCTGAAACCCTTTTACATCCTCAAAAAAGGAAAAAACATGCTAACCAAAAGGAAAGAGCCCATAAACCTACTAAAAAGTAGCATCAAAATTAGGTTTTATAGGGACCTAAAACCACTAATAAAGTCCAGATAAAAAACCTAGGTTTTACAAGGACCTAGAATCAACAGTATATATAAAAAACTAAAATCCAGAAACGAGGACCAAACACAGGAACCAGAAGAACTATTCAACAAACAGGACTTGCACAGGAACCTGACCAGAAAAGAAGATCCAAGAAACTATTGCAATTTCGTAATCATCTTCACAGCCTCCTTACCAATCTTAGCCGTATCCTGGATGGAGTTAGCAGTCGAAGAAGTAGCATCAATCAAAGCTTTTTTCCTCAAACTTTTTCTTGTCCTCTTGCTTGGGCCCTCCGAAAATATGGTTCCTTCATTAACTCTTTTACCCAAAGTAGCTATAGCTGCACATATGCTTGAGGTAACTTGCTCCATTTTTGTTCCACTTTCCCTAATGAGCAGTCTAAGATTCTGCTTGTAGTCCTTTAGTTTTTTTGGGATATCTCCCATTTTCACCTCCATGTGTTGAATAATATCCTAGTCAGCCTCTTGGTTATGTTGCAATGTATCCACTTTCTTCTTTAGCCCCATTATTTCAGTATATAACCAGGAATCGACTTGAAGGAAAGAGTCAACCTTTTGTTTAGCAGAGTGGAGGAAGGAAAGAATGGTTTCCCTCTCTGGGGAGTCACTCGCATCATCAACAATGGTGTGTGGAATAGGGCCATCTTTATCAATATGAATCCTGTCGTCCAACGGTTCCATCTCACGAGGCTCCTCTTGAGTATGGTGGCTTTGTCCCACCTTATCATGTCCCTTAGTTTTCTTCAAAGGAGTGGAAACTTTCCCCATGTTTTCCTCCTCACTCAAAATGGCTAAATCATTATTTTGTTTCTCTTTATCACCTCCCCCAGATTCGAGATGAGTGTCCTCATTTTCAAACTTGCTCTGTTACGAATTCACCTTCGTAGTATCTTCCTCTCTCCCCTCCTCATTATTGTCTTTTGAATTTGGGTAACCATCCAGGTTAGAGCTAAACTCCCTAGCATCCATCCCCTCCTCTTCCTTAGGGGCATCCTTATCAAAGCCATTAGTGCTCTCCACCTCAGTGTCTTCTTCCTCAATATGTCTTCGAGAATTGGAGGGTTTCAATTTAACCTTTGTTATCTTTTTAACACTCTCATCTATTTTTCCTATAATGGGATTAGGAATCTTTTACTTGGCAGTGGACGGGGACGAAGTAATGGACTTATTTTTACAAAAACCCTCAATGAGTAAAATCAGACCTTCATGTAATATGGGTCGAGACTGTTTCTTTTTATGGGCATTCAAACTTTGGAGCAAAGAAAACTGCAAATAGAAAGGGAAGGAGTTTCTGTCCTTGTACCTGAAATGGTTAAGGAAAATAAATTGGAATTTGTGCACCCTTTTACTTCTTCCATCAAGGATGAAATATTTACGAATACAACCAAGCACATCACGCCAAATACCTTTTATCTATTGCACATCAAAGAAGTCGCCGCTATTTTCCAATTGTAGTTCTTCTTCTTTCATCTTCGAGAATTTTTCGTAGGTCGCGTTGGAAATACTAGTTTGCTTCAAAAACTTGATACCTTTCATGGGAAGACTGGTGACTTCAGCAATGAATTCCTCAGTCATCTTAACAGACACTCCATGTAGGGTAACTTTGTCATCTGCCCAGTTTTTAAAGAAGGAAGTGGTGACATGGGGTTTGAATCCATGTAACCGCTCCAGGTAGCTGGCCACCTTCCCTTTCTAGAGAATCTTCCAAATGTCCTGCCTAGCCTTCCAATCATCACATTTTTTGGGTTCCTGCTTCCTTGGTTCACCTCCCATATTACAGAGCAGACAGAAAACCAGAGACACCCAGATATCAAAAGCAGAGAGAAAGAAGTGAGACCAATTTTTTGTGACACGATATCGAGAATGCCTTTTTGAGGATATGTGCAGAAAGCATATAGCCTTCACATGAATGTACCTCCTTGGGAATGCTAAACTAACAATCGTAAGGCCACTCCCGCAAATCATTAAATTTATAATCCAAGCAAATCTTTCCCACTCTGGAATGAATAACATCATAATTAATGATTGCTTTAAGATCCACTTGTTTGTGCAAGTCATCGAGCCACCTCATCTTTTGCCCCATTTGAACTACGTGATTAGCTATCCAATCAACAACCCCATTGGCTTCTCTATAAGTATGGGAGATTACCACCTTTTCAAAATTTTGAAAAAGAGTTTTGATTTTCATAACCATTGCCTCTATAGACCAAGAGGCAGTATTTTTATTATTAAGGATATTTATAATATTCAGAGAATCGCCTTCCAACCATAATTTGGAGTACCCCAACTCAATAGCTAAAATGGTAGTATAAAGGGCAGTAGTAGCTTCAAAAATATGACTATTCGAGTGACCAATAGGGATCTCAACAACATCAATAACATTTCCCATATGATCTCTAAGAACACCTCCACATCCTACTCTTCCCAGGTTGCCCTTGGCTGCTCAATCAAAATTTCCTTTGATCCATCCATTAGGAGGAACAAGCCATTTTATAATCGATGTAGGATTATCAATTTTCAACTTAGGATCTTGAGATCTTAAAGGGTGATCAAGTTGGAAGGTCTAAGCAGGCTCCCTCTGGGACAAAAAATTCTCCTTACAGGCTTTGATAATATTCTGACCAACACCCAACCTGGAAGATCTTTGTTTCTGAATATCTTGTTATTTCTTTCTTTCCATGTACCCCACCAAAGATGGGGGAGGGTTAGTTTCCAAAGAAATTGAGCATCATGATCCTTTGAGGGGCATCTCCAGCTCTTGAAAGCAAGCTCCACATTGTTTTGATGAACCCATGTCATGCCCCAAAAGTTCAAAATCTCAGTCTAGACTTCCTGAGAAAAAGAACAACTCAAAAACATATGATCTCTATCTTCATAACCCTTTCTGCATAAAGAACACCTGTTAACCAAATTTATACCTCTTTTTTGCAAATTATCCAGAGTCAAAATTTTGTTTTGGAGAAGAGTCCAATAGAAAATGTTAATTTTGGGAGTGAGATCCTTAATCCGAGCTAGAGTCTAAAGAGGTTGATTGTTCTTATTCTTAGGAGAAAAGATAGAAGAGACTTTGAAATTCCCACTAGGGTCAACAAACCAGATAATCTCATCCTCCAGACAAGGGTAAAGAGAGACAACATTAAGGGATAATTGGATGTAGTTGAACACTTGGCTAACATCAGTTAAATTCACCCATGAGTCATTCTGCTAGTAATGACAAACAAGAAGGCCAAATCTCTACTTGCAATGATGAAATTGGTCATATTGTTACTAGGTGCCCAAACCAGCAAAATAAGGATGAGAAGAAAGGTCACAAGTGCAATGGCAAGAAAGATTTCAAATCATCCAAGGAAAAAGGTAAGAAGATGTGTTTAATGGCTAAAGATTTTGACAATAGTGAAGATGAAATTATTTAAATTGTTGTGAAAGATGAATCTGATAATGATGAGAAAGATAAGATGGCACTTATCTCTCATGTGAGAAAAAATGATAGATGGATCATAGATAGTGGTTTTTCTCATCATATAACTAGTGACAAAACTAAGTTTGAACAGTTTGAAGATTATGATGGTGGTAGTGTAAGGTTTGGAAATAATGAACCTTGTTGCATAAAAGGAAGAGGCCAAATTTCATTAACCAAAGAGCTTGTTTGTGATAATTCCTATTGGGTTGAAAGACTAAAAAATAATCTGTTGAGTGTGGCACAACTAATCAATATTAGATTCAAAGTGGAATTCATGAATGGAAAGGCAAAACTACTAGATGACAAAGGAAAGTTGATTGGATCAGCATACAAACAAAACGTAACTTGTTCTATCTTGAACTTGGTGAATGCTCATGTTTTATTGCTCGAGTTGAAGAAATTTGGTTATGGTACAAAAGGTTATGTCATGTGAATTTTGATAACTTGATGAAAATAAGAAAATTCAGGAAAGTAAGAGGCATTCCTACTATAAAGAAATCTGATGTTGGTCTATGCACGAATTATCAGATTAGTAAGATGGGAAAGACTAGCTTTAAAAGTAAAAACTATTAGTCTAAAGATATTTTAGAAATTGTGCATACTAATTTGTGTGGACCTATTGGAATTGATAGCTATACTAGAGAAAAGTTCTTCATTCTTTTTGTTGATGACTACTCTAGAATGATAATTGTTATGTATCTGAGAGAGAAGTTCAAAGCATTTGAGAAGTTCAAATGGTATTTGGCCAGAGTAGAGAAGGAAATAGGGAAAATATTGAAATTTTTGAGATTAGACAGAGGTGGTGAATTCATTACCCATGAATTCAATAACTTTTGCATTGAAAGAGGAATCAAAAGATAGGTATCAGCCCTTGGAACTCCTAAGCATAATGGAATAGCTAAAAGGAGGAATATATCCATTATGGATTATGCAAGGACTCTAATGATTGAAAAGAAAATTGCTATCAAATACTGGAAGGAAGCTATCAGCACTGTAGTTCATATCTTGAACTGAGTATAATTGAAGAAGGACTCATTCAAAACCCCCTATGAGTTATGGTATGGCTATAAACCTAATGTAAGTTACCTGAAAGTATTTGGAAGTAAATGTTACATTTTGAAAGAATATAGAAAAGGAAAATTTGATTTGAAAGGTGATGAAGTTATATTTTTAGGATATTCTTGCAAGAGTAAGGCATATAAATGTTTGAATTTGTCTACAGAAAAAATCATAGAAAGTGCACATGTGAAAGTTGATGAGTTTACAAAAAGGACTAAAGAAGTAAGTAAAAAGGAACTAGAAGATTACAGGAGATTTTTTTTCATTGAACTTTATACATTGTCAGACACATCTGTCAATCAGGAAATTACAACTCTTGAGTCTTCAATCACTGAGTTGCAAGAAGTTCAAATTGAGTTACAGGAACCTAAGTCACATTTTGATGCTACTGAGCCAATGCATACTAAGTCAGAGCAACTAGAAGCTAAAGTTGAAGTGTAAGAGGATGACAATACAATTCATTCAAGAGGCAAGGAACCTATATTGGCCAAGTATGTTAGGAGACATCATGCACTAGATCAGATTATTGGAGACAAATCTGAATGTACTATGACAAGAAGTAAGCTAAAAGGTACTTGTTTGCTTGCTGATTTTAAACCTAGAAATGTCAAAGATGCATTGGAAAATAAAAGTTGGATTGAGGATATGAATAAAGAGATAGAGAAAATAGAGAAGAACAAAATCTGGACTCTTGTACCTAGGCCTAAATATAAAAATGTGATTGGAACAAAATGGGTATTTAGGAATAAGTTGAATGAAGATGGTAAGGTATCAAGAAACAAAGCTAGATTGGTATGTAAAGGCTACTCTCAAGAAGAAGGAATTGATTATGGAGAGAATTTTGCTCTTGTTGCAAGATTGGAAGGTGTTAGGACTTACTTGCATATGCTACACATAAAATATTTAAAGTATATCAGATAGATGCCAAATCTGCATTTCTCAATGGTATTTTTGATGAATAAGTTTACATTGAGCAACCTAAAGGTTTTGTTGATCCAAAAAAAGAGGACATGGTATGCAAATTACAAAAAACATTGTATGGTCTAAAACAAGCCCCTAGAGCATGGTATGAGAGATTGCATAACTATCTTATTCAGATTAATTTCCAAAGAACTAATGATAACAGTAGATTGTACATCAAGGAAGGACCAGATAACAAGATTGTTTTGGTAGAAATATTTGTGGATGATACTTTGTTTATAAGGAATGATGATCTATGCAAAGAATTTTCAAAGCAAATGAAAAAAGAATTTGAAATATTTATGTTTGGTGAGATTAAGTTCTTTGTTGATCTTCAGATTCAATAGATCAAGAATGGTATCTACATTACTTAGTCTAAGTATATCAAGGAGATACTCAAGAAGTTTGGTATGGAAGATTGTAAACTAGTTGGAACACCCATGTGTAAGGGATTAAAGCTTAACAAAGATGATGAATCAAAAGAGGTAGATCATACTTTTATAGATCAATGATTGGAAAGTTACAATATATGGTTCATACAAGACCTAATATTGCTCTTGCAATTGGTTTAGTAGCAATATTCTCAACTAAATCGAGAGAAAATAATATGATGACAATCAAAATAATCTTGAGATACTTGAAAGGCATTGAAGATTATAGATTGTGGTATAAACTTGAAGAAAATTTGGACTTAAAAGTGTTCAATGATGTTGATTGAGCTGGTAATCTGGATGATAGAAAGAGTACAAGTGAAGGTGCATTCTTTCTAACAAAATATTGGTATCTTGGACAAGTAAAAAGAAAAATTACACGTCTACATCTGAAGTAGAGTATGTTGTAGCAGTAGTGAATTGTTCTAATATTGTTTGGTTTAAACAATTGTTGGAAGGCATGAAGGTTGAGATCAAAGAATTGGTTGTTATGTTTTGTGATGATACAATTGCAATTAACATATCTAAAAATTCAGTGATGCATTCCAAAACCAAGCATATTGCTATAAAATATCATTTCTTCAGAGAATCAATGTAGGACAAGGAGATCATATTGGAATATGTCTATACAAAAGAATAGATTGCTATCATATTCACTAAGCCATTACCTAAGGATGCATTCTTGTATCTAAGAGGCAAGTTAGGAGTCATTCCCCTATCTAAAGCTTACTAAAATGAAGTTTTAGTGATGCATCAATAGAAACCAAGTTGAAGATCTATCATTTGATGTAGCTTAGTTATGGGAACATTGCATATGGATCAGTATTCAAGGTACATTATTACTCTTTTGGTATGAGAGTTTACTGTCATATCTTTCTAAAATTTGAATTTGTATGAGAGAGAGTTTACTATTTGGAGATGAACCTATGTAATTCCTTCACAGAGGGAGATTACTGCATTAGAGAAATTTGTGGCATAAAATCTAAGAGGAAGAAAACGTTCTGTTAGAAAAAGACTTGTTTTCAAATTTCATTGTGCTATGACATATTGTGTTGTCTTTGACATTACACAAATGTCATATTAGTTGATAGATAGTATCTACCAAGCTCAGTTGGTCATCAAAGAAAATTTTAGAGTCTACCGAGCATTCCTGGAAATTACTCTATGGAAATAGTGTTTATCGAGCTCACTCAAGCGTTGAAGGATTTTGTGGCAGAAGTTAGTGGTAACTGAGCTTACAAGGTTGGCAAAGGAAAATTGGTGTTTATCAAGTTTACTCGGTCTCCAAAGGATTTTGCAAAGTTTGTAGTGTTAACCAAGCTTCAATTGGTTAACACTAAAAATTAATTTAGAAATAGTGTTTACTGAGCAGGGTCGACCAATGAAGGATTTTATTGTTTTGGGAAATAAAGTTTAATTATTTTATGTAATGATTGTAGCTGATTGAGGTAATATTTATTGATAATTGTAAGTTGTAAATAAGATCAATTGACAATTTGTAAGGTATAAATAAAAGTTCAAGCTGAGAAATCTAAAGGAGTGATGAGTGAGCATGCAAGTGTATTAATTGAAGAAGATAGTGTGAGCAAACTTTGAAGGATGGTCAAATATCCTTGAGGAGCAGCAAAGTTTTATTCAATTAGAGAGGATTTAGTGAAGGAGAATAGATATCTGTATGACCAATTTAGTTGCATCTCATTCAGGTCTACTCATTGTTACTTTCTCACCATTATAGTAGTGATTCCTATATCTCTTAATAGATTTGGTCTAATAGCCATTTGTAAATCCTCTAACAAGGTGACAGTTCTATTGAATTTTCCTAAAGGCCTTTTGCAAGGCCACTCCTTATAGGGTGATTAAATCCTCTAAAAATGTCACACCTAACAGTGTGTATTGTAACCTTTAACCAGGTTGGCTCCTAACATGGCTCAATTCAGAATAGTGAAAATCAATAGTTAGTTACTTGGTGATTTTTCCCATATTGGGTTTCCACATTAAATTTGGTGTCTCATGTCTTCATATTTTTTTTATTTATGATTTCATGTTAATCATTGTGAATGCTTATAGATCAGTAATAAGTTAACATAGACTGCATCTACCAAGTTACAATATTTTTTTGTATGTTTACTGAGTGATAGCAGTAACTAGTTTTATTAGACATCTAAGGGATCTATGGATTTATTTTTGTAGTAACTAATTCACCCCACCTTTTTTAGTTACTCCATCTATATTTCCAACAATACCTTGCAAGGGTTACTTAAACTAGGTTCATTTGAGAGCCACCATCTCATAGCTCTTGCACATCATAGATAGGAAGCTATATGTTGCCTCTTGAGATGCTCTCCATTATGTGTATTCTTGAGAATAATGGTCTATAGAAGTGTGTCCACATTTTTGACAAACATTTTTGGTGCCCATCGTGGGGCTCAAACTAGTTTCTAGCTTCACATTTTCAAATTTATCACATTTTCCTAATTTTTGAGTTTACAGATGAAACAATGCTATTGCATAGCATTTCAACAATTCTGCACTCTATTTTAACACTTCAACTAGTTTTTTTAGCATGTATGAATACTAAAACAAAAATTTTCCTTAGCCTTTTAGTGCATTTAATTAGTTATGTAGCACTTCTACATAATTTCTAGTTTTATGTTATGTTACTATGATACTTTTTATTTGTAGGTTTTAGCGCATTCAATGATTTCTGCAATGCATCTGATCATTTCTGCAGTGCATTTGAGTGCTTTTGCAGTGCATTTAATAATTTTTGTAGCACATTAGAGCATTTTTGCACTGCATTTGAGTATTGGTGCAACACATTTTCTTATTTGTACAACAAATTTACTTTGCATATTGCCCTCTTTCTTCTGCAAGGTGTTTTGGTTCTTTTACAGGTGTTTTAGTGCATTTTCCATTTTTTGTAGTGCATTTGCAATTTTCTATAGCACATTTGTCACTTTTGTAGCACATTTGAATTTTTTTGTAGTGCATTTTCAAGTTTATGTAGTTCATTTGTCACTTTTTGTAGTGCATTTGAATTTTTCTATAGTGCATTTTCCACTTTCTATAGCGCATTTGAATTTTTTTCTAGTGCATTTGCACATAAGCATCTAGGTAAATTTATGATCATTCTATAGAACTTTTGCAGTCTGTTTATGCACATATGCACTTTATTTCAGTTTTTTACTATTTTATATAACACTTATACTCCTTTCTACACCACTTTTTAGGTTTTCTATAGTGCTTTTACCCTATTTTGCATTCTTAGAGATTAGATTGCTTTCATTTTATTTTATTTTGATTATCTAACTTTCTAACATGTCCTAATACTAGTTTTTTAGGGTTTAATTTCAATTTTCATTATCTATCTGATGATGTAACCTTGTGGTTTTGTAGGGATTACTTATTTTTCTAAAGGAAAAATTATAAAATGGCTATTAACATTTGTTGTAGCGTTGCCCAAGCAAAAAAAGAAAGAATTACTTTTTGTCTTCATTTCATTTGAAGTGCTTTCATCTACTAGTTGTTTCATTTCCATAGGAACATAAAACTCATTGTTGAGATTTGATTGAAAAGATCATTGTTGAGAGAGATTATTGAAAGAGGGAGATGGTTGGAGAAGACTATGTGTTTCATCATTGTTTTGTCACTAATAGCAAACCTACTATTTTCAGGTAAGACAACTACTTATAAGTTTCAAGTACCATCACTTAGTTGATCGATGAAGAAGATTTGATCAATAAGATGTAACAAAAGCACCTAGAGGAAAGGTTGAGTTATGATTATGTAATGAAGTACAAAGATCAGTCAAGATAGTGATGACATGATGTATTGATAATATACTTAAGGTTAAAAAGGTTGGCTACACTAAGAAAATATAGAAGAAAAAGTTACACAAAGTTTGTCTACCAAGCTTGACCAAGTGCATAGTAGGTGCTGAGAAAAGTCAGTGCAAGTTGAGCAAAAAGTTAGTTGGAGCCGAGTAAAAGAAAAATTCTAGTGGATTCTGAGCAAGACAGTTGATGCTAAGTAAAGTTTAGTTGATGCCAAGTGATTTTATATAGGATGCCGAGCAACAAAGTATGTGCCTAGCATCAGAAGGTTGATAATGCCAAGCTGCTGCATTATTTTAAAGATCAAAGATTCACTGAATATAAGCTAACAAGTTTGTTTTCTTTAATTTTGTGAACCAAGTGGAAGATAAGGTTGATGAGTTGGTGGCATAGAATTTGATGTAAACCATTTTTAGGTGAATTCAAATATATTCTAGAAGAATTTTCTAGAAGAGATACAAGATATGGGGTAGATACATTGTATGCTACCTAATCCATCCAAACCCTAATTTTGATAATGAAAAATGAGTGGGAAAATATCCTAATTTCCTATTTATAGGAATGTCTAGTCATGAAGCAAAGTTTTCATGTGTGAGAACCTAAAGAAGAGGAGTTAAGAGTTTTGCTTCATCAAGTGACCTAAGAGAAGAGTCTATAAGGACATGTTAAGCAAGAAGGCTTAGGGAGATTAATGCTTGAAGGGTGAACAAGCTATCAAAGCTAAAAAGTATGAAGGCCAAGTAGAATTGATGATTAAATAAAGATCTGTAACCTGCAAGAGAAGTTGTAAGTTATATCAGATCAAAGCTCTATTATTACTCTTCAACAATTATATTAGTCTAGAGTAAATCCTTAGGATTAAGGTTGACCTAACAGTCATTTGTAAATCCTTTAACCAAGTGGCATTCCAAGTGAATGGACTAAAGTCCTCTAACAAGGCTCACTTCTAATGGAGTGATTGGAATCCCTTAAATGGGTCACATTTAACAGTGTGTATTGTAATCTTTAATAGGGTTGGCCTTTCACAGGGCATCATTTCAGAAGAGTGAAAAGGAGTAGCATGTTATTGGTAGTTTTTCCCAAATTGGGTTTCCATGTAAATCATTGTATTATCTATGTTGATGAATCTATTATGTTTCATGCTTTACATTTGTGCAAGTTGATTTGACAATAACCTACAAGTTTTAGTGATTGTATAATCTTATGGATGCATGCATGGATATGAATGTTTTATGGGTTCACTAAGCTATGAAAAGTTTTATTTATATATCTGGACCTTGGATAACTGATTCACCCCCCCTCTCAATTATTCTAAAGTATTCCAAGAATTGGTATCAACGCCATCTACTTAAGTGGACTAGTTTAAAGGTACTAGAAGCACAAAGATCGAGATGTCTAGAAGAGAAATACAAAAGCTCAATAGAGATAAATTTCTTGCATGACAAAGTGTGATGAAGCTACACCTTAGAGGACTTGGAGATCATGCACAATCTACCATTTCTATGGAACATGTTGATCCAGTTGGAGTCTTAACTACTGAAAATATGAAGGATAAGAAAGGATACACTTAGGCAATGTTGGAGATTTCCTCTGCCCTAAGCTATGCTGAATTTGATGATATCAAAGGTCTTGATAGTGTAAAGAAAATGTGGGATGCCCTATCCACCTCTATGGAGGAGACAAAAATATTCAAAGAGTCAAATCTGAGAGTCTCAAAGGTAGGTTTGATGATATGAGAATGGAAGAAGGTGAGGATATTGCTCAATATGTTGTTAGAATAAAAGAAGTTGTTAGTGCAATAAAAGGAGCTACTAGTCAAATAGATGATGATACTATGATAAGAAAAGTCTTGAGAACACTATTACCTATTTATGCAATTAGAGTTTCTACAATTCAAGAACTAAGATGTATTTCAAGAAATAATCTAACCCTTGAAGGTCTAGTAGGTAGACTCACTTCTTTTGAGCTATCTAACTTTGATAATTAAAAACCTAAGTTGTTATTGAAATTTTTTGATGAGGTAAAGCAAAAGAAGAAGAGAAAGATAAAATGTGTCTAGTGACAGTGAAATAGATGAGGAAGATGTTGAACAACTAGAAGCACTATTGGCAAAAAGATTCCATAGAAGTACAAAAAAGTTCAAAGGTAAGTTATAAATCATTTGTTTCAATTGTAATGAGGTTGGTCATATTGTTGCAAGATGTACACAGAAGAAGAACTATATAGGTGGTTACAAATACAAGATTAGAAGAGAAGATGACAACAAAGATAAAAGCAAGAAGTCATGCTACATTGTTGAAGAGGAAACAAGGGATGATTCTAATGAACATGATGATGAAGTGATGTATGTTGCAATAAAGGATGAATCTGATGAAGATGAGGCAACTGCACTTGTGACTTGTGTGAACAAAAATGATAGATGGATCATTGACAGTGGATGTTCATGTCACATGATTGGAGACCAAAGTAAAGTTCATTCCCTTAAATTTTTATGATGGAAATGGTGTAAGATTTGGTAATGATGCACCATGTTTGATAAAAAGGAAAAGGTTCTATCAACTCACAGATAAGATTTCATGTGACAATGCTTACTATTTTGAAAGACTAAACTATAACTTGTTGAGTGTGTTACAATTGAAAAATTTGAGATGCAAGGTTGAATTTGAAAACAAGATTGCTAAGACATATGACACAAATGGGAAATTGATTGGAAAAGGTGATCAAGCTAGAAGTAATCTATTCTATCTTGATATAGAGGATACTACTTGTCTTGTTGTAAACTTTGATGATGTATGGATTTGGCACAACAGGTTATGTCATGTTAATTTTGATAACTTGGTTAGTATTAGTAACATGAAGAAAGTTAGAGGTTTTCCTAAGTTGAAGAAGCTTGATAATGTAGTGTGCAAACAATGTCAGCTAGGCAAAATAACAAAGTCAAGCTTTAAGAGTAAAACTTATACCTCTAAAGGAATACTAGAGATTGTTCATACTAACTTGTGTGGACTGATTGAAGTGCAAAGCTACAAGGGAGATAAGTACATAATGCTATTTGTTGATAATTATTCTAGGATGATGACAGTTATGTTTTTGAAATAAAATTCTAACGCTTTTCAAATGTTAAGTGGTACTTGGAAAGAGTTGAAAAGGAAATAGATAAAAATCTAAAATGTTTGAGATCTAATCGAGGAGGAGAATTTATATCAAATGAATTTGAGATGTTCTGTAATGATAGATGAATCAAAAAATAGACATCTATCCTTGAAACCCCTCCACAAAATGGAATAGCTAAAAGGAGAAATAGATCTATAATGGATTGTGCTAGAACACTCATGATGGAGAAGAATGTTGCTCTAAAATACTAGAGAGAAGCTATAAGTACAAATCTATACCTTGAACCATGTGCAAATCAAGAAAGGTACTCATTCAAAACCTTTTGAACTATGGTATGGATATCCACCCAATGTAAAATACTTTAAGGTATTTGGAAGTAAGTGTTACATTCTTAAAGATGTTAGGAAAGGGAAGCTTGATTCAAAAAGTGAAGAAGGTATATTCCTAGGATACTCCACAAGAAGTGAAGCCTACAAGTGTTTGAATACTAACACTAACAAAATTGTGGAAAGTGCAAATGTGAATTTTGATGAATATACAAAAGTACATAAGGCTGAACCTATGAAAAATATAGAAGAATACAAATCATTTGTATACTTTAATGAAGGAATTATTTTTGAAGAAGATGTTGCAAATCAAGTTACAAATCAACAACAAGTTACAGTGACTTCCAAGTCACACCCTATGAATGTTGAGTTGCATTCATGAACTGAGTTGCATTTAGATGCTGAGTTACGTAATGAAATGTATGCACATTCTAATTCTAAGATTAGTACACATGGAGAAGATGTTGCGATACTTGACAGAGATACATGCAATGATTTTGAAGTTGAAAGACAAAATGAAGAAACACAAGCTGAACCAAGATTGTCTAAATATGTCAAAAGACAACATCATGTTGCTCAAATCATTGGAGACAAAGATGCTAGAAAAATGACAAGAAACATATTGATAAGTGAAACATGTTTGCTGAGCTTGAAGGAACCCAAAATAGTAAAACATGTTCTAGAAGATGCTGACTAGTACAAAGCCATGGAAGAAGAGATTGAAAAAATAGAGAAGAATAAAACATGGAGTCTAGTTCCTAGACCAGAAGACAAAAATGTGATTGGTACCAAGTGGGTATTCAGAAACAAACTAGATGAAATTGGTGAAGTCACAAGAAACAAAGCTAGTTTGCAAAGGATATGCATAAGAAGAAGGAATTGACTATGGGGAGACATTTGCCCCTGTTCCTAGGTTGGAAGGAGTTGGAACTCTACTTGCTTATGCTGCATACAAAGGTTTCAAATTTTATCAGATGGATATTAAATCTGCATTTCTAAATAGCATATTAGGGGAAGAAGTTTACATAAAATAGCCACAAGGTTTTGTTGATGATAACAATAAGAATATGGTATGTAGACTACATAAATCTCTATATGGTTTGAAACAAGCACCAAGAGCATGGTATGAGAGACTTCATAATTATCTTGTAAAGATTGGATTGGAAAGGACTGATGATAACAACAATTTGTACATAAAGATAGAGAAAGGAAAAGGTATTTTGTTATCTAAAATATTTCCTGATGATATAATATTTGGAGGTTAAGACGCTCTATGTAAGGATTTTACAAATCAGATGAAGCAAGAATTTGAAATGTGTATGTTTGGAGAGATCAATTTTTTTTGGGTTTGCAAGTGTATCAGATGAAATATTGTATATACATCACTCAATTAAAGTATGTCAAGGAAATAATGAAAACTTTTAGATTAGAGGATTCTAAACTAGTAAGTACACCTATGGTGATAGGACACGAGTTGTCAAAGAATGATGATTCTACTAAGGTGAACCAAACCATTTATAGGTCTATGATTGGAAAATTGCAACATGTAGTACATAGCAGACTTGATATTGCATTATTTGTAGGGATAGTTGCAAGATTCTTTGCTAATCCCAATGAGAATCATTTAATGGTTGTGAAGAGAATAATGAGATATCTAAAAGGAACATAAGAGTTTGGTCTATACTACAAGAAGAATAAAAAGTTTGAATTGAGAGCCTACACTAATGCTGATTGGGTTGGAAACATTGATGACAGAAAGAGCACTAGTGGAGGAGCATTTTTCTTAGGCAAGAGACTAGTTACATGGACTAGCAAGAAACAAAGTTGTACTTCACAATCTACTGTTGAAGCTAAATATGTTGCTGCTATTGTAAATTGCACAAACATTGTGTGGATCAAACAACTACTCAATTGAATGAAGGAAGAAATCACATAACCAATGATACTTTATTGTGATAATACAAGTGCTATCAATATATCAAAGAATCCAGTGATGCACAAAAATACAAAGCATATTGCAATCAATTATCATTACTTGAGGGAGTTAGTTTAAGATAAAGGGGTGAACATGGAATATGTCAACACAAAGGAAAAAATTGGTGATATCTTCATAAAACCATTACCTAAGGATGCTCATGAGTATCTAAGAGGTAAATTAGGGGTGATACGCCTATCAAAGGCTATCAAAATAACAAGAGGAGTGCTCTGCATCAAATAAGTTGATTGCCATATGTTACCAATTGATGCAATGGATCTTACTTTAGGAGATGCCTAAAGTAATTATAGAACTAAAAATTCCAAATAGTCACAAGCAAGGTGATAGAGGGAGAAACTGAAGAAACTAAAAAAGCCTATATATGCATGTTTAAGATGAAAATATGATGTCTTTGGCATTGTTTTCAAAGAGGGAGAGATTTACTGATCAAAAGAGGGAGATAGATCAAAGCTAGAATGTATAATCACAGAGGAAGATATTCTACTGATAAAAAAGGAGAAAAGAAAATTAGATTGATCATCATCAGAGAAAGTATATCAAAGGAGATATCAAGAGATTATTGTCAAAGAGATGAAGAGTGTTATTGATCAAAATATCAAAAGAAAATTCACGTCTAATGAAAAAGATAGAAAAGAATGTAAGAAAGAGGGAGAAATACTAATCTACCTAGTAAGAGGGAGATACAAGAAGGAATTTAGAGGGAGTTATAAGAAAGAGTTTTGTAACCTAATCAGAAGACAAAAGTTTCTGAAACAGGGAGAAATTTTGATACAAGTTTTATTTTTGGTATTGTCTTACTATTTTAACCTAGTTAGTTTGGTTGAATAAGATGTTCATTAGTTGATTGAATTAGTTGATCAGTTTGGTTTTTCAGCAATGCCAAAGAGAGATATTATTGAGATCTGATTAAAAAAATCATTATTGAGAGAGATTGTTGGAAGAGGGAGATTGTTGAAGAAGATTATGTGTTTCAATCATTGTTTTGTCAGTGATGTCAAACCTACTATTTGTTGGTACGACAACTTCTAATAAGATTCAAGTACTATTACTTATTTTATTGATGAAGAGGATTTGATCAATAAGATGTAACAAAAGCACATAGACGAAAGGTTGAGTTATGATTATGTAATAAAGTACAAGGATCACTTAAGATAGTGATGGCATGATGTATTGATAATCCAATTAAGGTTACAAAGGTTGTCTACACTAAGAAAGTATAGAACAAGTTACACAAAGTTTGTCTGCCAAGATTGACTGAGTGGATATTAGGTGTCGAGAAAAGTCAGTGTAAGCCAAGTAGAAAGTTAGTTGGAGCTAAGTAAAACCAAAATTCTAGTGAATGTCGAGAAAGACAGTTGATGCCAAGTAAATTTTAGCTCATGTCTAGTGATTTATAGAGGATTCTGAGAAACAAAGTATGTGCCGAGCATAAGAAGGTTGATAATGCCAAGCTATTGCATTATTTTAAAGATTGAAGATTCACTAAATCTGAGCTGACAAGTTTTTTTTCTTTAATTTTGTGAACCAAGTGGAAGATAAAGTTGATTAGCTGGTGGCATAGAATATGATGTAAATCATTTTTAGGAAAACTCAAATGGATTTTAGAAGAAGTTTCTAGAAGAGATACAAGATATGGGGTAGATACATTGTATCCTACCTAATCCATTCAAACCCTAATTTTGACGATGGAAAATGAGTGGGAAAATATCCTAATTTCCTATTTCTAGGTATGTATGGTCATGAAGCAAAGTTGTAATGTGCAAGAACCTAAAGAAGAGGAGTTAAGGGTTTTGCTTCATCAAGTGACCTAAGAGAAGAGTTTGCAATGGCATGTTAAGCAAGAAGGCTTAAGGAGATTAATGCTTGAAGGGTAAAAAAGCTATCAGAGCTACAAAGTATGAAGGCCAAGTAGAATTGAGGATTGAATAGAGATCTATAATCTACAAGAGAAGTTATAAGTTGTATCAGATCAAAGCCTTGCTATTAATCTCTGTAATGTCCCCATTTTAGCAGTTGATCAAGTGTGTGTGCGTTAGCCTTGTTCTACATGGTCCTGAGGGCTAACGAAGGGTTTAATGGGATCCTAGAGTGTTTTGGCCTAGTCATTTCTAGTTTGGGCCAAAACGAAGTTGATTTACTCAGTTTTAGGCATACTTACTATTTTTAGTAAGTCGGCAGGACATAGTGCAGGTCAATTTTGGTGATTGGATTGGATACTCCTCGGTGAGAGCTTTTCGATGAGCTATCACTCGCGTTATTCGGAGTTTGATTGCTAATACATTTTAATGTCTGAAGTTTTATTAAAGTAACATCTAATTTAATTGTAAAATATTAAAGTGTTACTTTAATATTTATTTTATGGTGTTGTGTACCCAAGGGAGACATAAGGGGTATTTTAATATATGTTTTATATATTACACATCTTTTATCCCACATTGCCCATATGAGTTGAGTGGACACTTGGAAATAGAATAAAAGGAAGCATTTGTGGCTTCATTAGGCAGGTTGAATATGAGAAGAAATTGGTGTGTGAGTTGCAGCTCCATTCTTGGCATTTGAGGACGTCTATCCTCTCTTGTAACATTCTAGACGTCATTCCCTTGGGGTTTTGCCTTTGGAATTCTTTGTTATTGGCTTCATTATCAGGAAATTTAGTTGCGTTTCCAGCTACAGGAAGATTTGGTATTTTGCTCATATCTTCTTCACTACTTGTCTGACGCTTATGCCACTTTGAGGGAATGGTATTATGAAGGTAGTGGACTGATTGAAGGACAAAGTATTGTAGCAGCAAGCTCAAAAGCATGGGCTGGAGTATTATGTCAATACTGCTGAAGTAATTAGTGAGTTGATAAATCTGCCATGTATTTGGTTTTATGAATTCTGAAAATAACATTTTATTAGTAGCAATTCATTTCCACTTTGCATATCATTGTAGTTTCTTTCTTGTTTATGTTGTATGATACCAATTCCATGCACAAAACACAACAAACAAATAAACGTTTTATTTTCGGAGTTATAAGGGGTTTAAAACATTAAACGAAGAAATAAGAAGTTGAATGCAAACTATTTGACATAATTCCTTTCAGCAATTTGGTTTAGTTTTTTTGGGACATCCAGGGGTGCCCATTACAGTGGTATCAGAGCTATAAGTCCTGTCATCTTGTGGAGGTCTTATAGGGAATTTGGAACAGCCGGATAAAGGGAAAAAGTGTTTGATGAAATGTCAAAACACTAAAATCAGAAATAAGTAAAAACACAGGCTAAGCATTTATGTTTGAGCATGTGACAGGGGTCTTATAATTTTTGCGATACCAGAGCAAGAAAAAATAGGATTTTAGACTTGCAAAGCAAACAGTCTAGTACGTCCATGCAGGTGGACATTCAATCCAACCATACAGACATAGAGGAGATATTCTTTGATTAGGACAATAATATGGGTGATTGAGATGACAAGAATATAGGATTAGGTGGAGGCAAAAATGCTGGTCCAGATCAGGGGGAGGTACTGTTAAGACAGCTAATGGATACATTAGAGCAGGGGTAGCGTATGTAGCAGGAGCAGAATAGGTGATTTTAATAATAACATGGGCGATTTTAAAACAACGATATCTCCCTCATACATGCTGCTTTTTGTGAGCAATTTTTTTTTGTTTTGGAGTAGAATTTTGTGATCTACACATCGGTGTAGGATGTATGATACCCCTATTCCTGCTTTTTTTGCAAGTCACAAATTCCAATTTTTGCAACTTCAAATGCTTAGTATGGGCACATCTAGACACATAATTAGGTTCCATTTTTTTGAAAGTGCCTATTTTTTGTCTACTTTCTAGATCTACAATTAGATTATAGGCTTGTGTGGATAGAAATATCACTTTCAAAATTAGGTCCTTTCTTTGCATTGTACTGCTTCAAAATTATTTCACATTGCTTAGTTTCATATTTGAACTATCCAAGGAGGTTGTAAACTAAAAATCAGAAGCCCACTAAGGCCAAAATTGACAAAGTGGCCCATTGTAACCACACTAAAGTTCCAAATCATGGATGGGGGGGGGGGGTTAATTGATTATTTCTATACTTTGGGGGTTGCATACATTCATTGATCTCATGGAGTTTTGTTCCCCATGTCAGGGTGGTCTAAGACCATGGTTGACAAAGAGGAACTATCAGAAATGGAGTGCCTCACTCATTGATCTTCTAAGGAGAGAACATTCAACAATATTTCCTTATTTATGTTCCAACAAATTGATCTCTTCCATTGGTTAGATAACTAATCTACCACTTGTTAACAAATGTTTGGATATCATTTATTTTAGTATTAATTCTAATTTGTATAAAGTCATTGACAAGTTATGGTATCCTTATGACATTTGGATGGCTCTTTGGGAAGCATATGGAGATCCATGAGTCCCTCCATTTCTAGAGGACATTCTATCTTTAGTTGCTCTAGTAATGGTTCCTCCAACTCTAGATGAGACCACACCTCCTAAATCTCCTATTGATTCTATTGATCTAGTTCCAGCTACAGATGCTTTTGATTCAATGCAGCAGGACATACCATGTCTTCCTACTTCAGTTTCATGTGATGACTTCCTTCTAGACATTGCTAGGCTATTTGTGGAGTCTCACATTGAAGATGTGGGAAACATCATCAATGAAATCAATCTTCTCTTTGTTGAGGAGACTTCTTCACTCATTGCAAGGGCACACTCTAACCCTCAACCACTTCATTGTTCTGACATTCTTGTGGCTTCTTTACAACAGATGGAGAAGGACTCTTTCACTTATGAGGAGACATTTCAATCTATGGATATTTTATTCCAGTTTCCTCAAACATCTTATTTTTTGAGGATTCTTCCTTCTAGTTGGGGAACATTCTCTACCACACCTATGGAACCATTTCCTTCTACAAGGAGGACCATCATTCAACTTTCATGGTGCATCTTCTTCAGTCATCAAGAAGCTTCTTTCATAGGTGTGCCTACATTATTGAAGGAGGGTGACATTGCTTCTCTTCCTCCATCTTCCTATCAAGATGCTTCATTGTCCTTAGGGGTTGATTCAATTTTATGCATAGACATGTTACCTTGTTTGCCACCTTCTTGTGGGCATTCACTAGTTTGGTTTGTGGCATCTACATTCATCAAGGACTTGTCAACATCTGAGCAGACTTCAGAGGAAACATCCACAACATACCACATCTATATTCCTCTTCCATCTTCCTATCCATAGTGGGAGGCATACTTTCACATACACTTGGTGTATCTTCTTCCTCAAGGGAGAAACATTGTTTGTCGACATTGGATTTTCTTTTATCTTCAGACACTTATCATTTGGAGATCCTTCACTAAGGGGGGGATTTCATGGAGGGATTCTCTATTGTATATGCATGATGCATGTCATAGTGGGGGGATCTTGATTACTCCATCCATACATGGATCTTTATTTATTGTACTTTTCTCTCTATTTGGGGGAGGGTTTTTCCCATGAGGTTTTCCCTCTTTCTCCATTTGTAAAGAGATTTCATTGCATTTTAGCATTGCATTGTACTTGGGTACCTAACATGGCCTTATAGCTGAGACCCATTATGCATTTCATCATAGTATTCCCCTAACTTTCACTTAAGGGAGGTTTTTAGTGTAAATAATTATTATTTAAACATTACTTAAGTTTACTTAGGATAAATGCATTATTTTATTATTTCTTAGGTTAGACACTTAGGGGTTTGCATACTCATTTGAGTTTTCATGTTGACAACACTGGAGTAAGCAACTCTAATTTAGCACATGGTGTTTACAACATTGGAGTTTGCATAAACAACTAAGTCCTCATGTATACAACATAGCTGTTTACATTATTATTTTAGCACATGGTTTCTACAATATAATTGTACATACTATAGCTTTGTAGGCTTATCCTCTCATCATCGCACTAACTCCTATGCTTAATGGAGGATAATCCACACCTGGTGGACATGTGCCTTGTTGTAAGACTTATCATGTAGCTAACTCCTAGGCATTCTAGATGCATCATAGAGGCCTTAATATACAAGCACCTCTAGTTTACATATCAATCAATTACAATGAATTGAATATCATATTGTTATTCTAATAATACTCTATTGGTCTATTTGTGCTAGTTATTGTGCTTCTTGGTCTTGGGGGAATTTTTCCCTAAGGAAAATTCTTATAGAAAGTAGCTAGGAAGATTACCATGTACCTCATCCTTGGGTGCCTCAAAGAGGTTTCCACCCTCAAAAATGTCTTTTTTTTTAATACTATTTTTAGGCTTTGACACCACCATAAAGTGGTTTTTGCCATCAGAGTGCCTCTTTTTCTTTTTTCTTTTTTATCTTGTGACCAAGGTACTTGATATCTATTTTGGTCATGTTGATAGTTGATTCATTGGTGGAAGAGACTACAAGCTCAATGTAATTAAGGTAGCAAGAAATCTCATAGTCATTTTGAAAGGATAGTAGCTTAGGCAGTTGACTTTGTATAGACCAATCAATGAGATCGAGGTGCATGAGAGATAGAGAGATGGAGGATTCTAGGTTTTTAATGTGAAAGGAATCATCTCCAATGACAAGAGAGTTATAATCCATAAGGAATTCTTCAAAGGTACCCAAATTAGGGTGAATTCTAGGAGAATTGGTGTGGTCCACTAAATTAAGTTGAGAATCCAACTCATCGAACCCTATGAATGTCTCATCAACTACATTTTTTTGGTTAGCGTAAGCATAGATAACATCTACCCCCAAATCATGAGATACAACTAAGAGAGAATCCCACTCATAGTCAATAGAGTTAGTGCTTTGATTATATGCTATAAGGTGAGCAATGTTCTTTCTGATTCCATCCCTATCTAGATCCTCTACATCTAACTCATCATGCTCAATCTATCTAGAAGTGGAAGCCTCAAAACCATAATCATTGTTTTATTCATCTTCACCTCAAAGAATGGATATAGAAGGCACAAAGTCCTCATCTTCAAGAGTAGCGGTAGCAATAGGTTGAATTTCAACTTCTAATTCACTAGTACTAGAAGGTTCTTGATTATAAATAGGTGGATTATATTCAACAATATAACCCAAGCCAATAGTGTCCCTTCTTTTATGTCCCTTGATGTGACTCATTAGTTTAGTAAGAGAATATTTATTATTAGTTAAAGGTTTGTAACCTAAATAACCCATCCTTCTAAGGGACTCATAGCCTTTTCCATATCTCTTAGGAGAAATAGGAGTTGTAAGCATAACTTCATCATATGTATCTTCTTTCCTATAAATCCAACCCCTAATAGCTTGATCTTCCTTTTCATCTTCTAGAGGAACTAAGGAGTGGACAAAAGTGTCATAGGATAGTCATCGTTGAAGTTGAAGGTTTAATTTTTTTGGATGGTTCCCATAAGAATGAGGGGCAACTGGAAGTGTAAAAATAGATTCAAGAGTATATTAACCCATACCAATATTCATTATCTTAAGCTTCTTCTCACAATCAACAAGTGTTGTTCTAGCCTCATTAACAACTCTATTGTTTGGAACTAAGGATTTAGTAGTAGTAAGCATGTTGATTGACATAGCATTATCCCTAGGAATAGAAACTTTCATACCATTGCAAGGGAACTTGATACACTAGTGATAAGTAGATGAGACATCTTGCATGTCATGTATCCAAGGCCTTCCTAGAAAAATGTTATATGCAAGTGGGGTGTTAAGAATTAGGAACACCATGTCTTTCTCTATAGGACCAACTCAAATTGGTGGCACAATCAAACCTTTGGAAAAACACTAAACGTCAACATAAGCCTTGATAGTAATCTTTCATCTAGGGTCAATAGAAAACTCAGTCAAACCCAGTTGTTGCACAACATTGAAGGAAATGATATTCAACCCTGCACCATTGTATATCAATACATGTTTGACTCAGGTATGATAGATTTGAACCTCAATATGGAGTGCAGGTTATGTGGGTGACCATGTACTTCACCATCTTCTTTGGAAAATTTTAGGTAATGTGGAACAAAGATGTGATTGACCATAGCTTGAAACTTATCCACATCAAAGTTATTAGGGACACTAGCTATATGTAGCACTTTCTCAAAGATCTCCTTATGCAAAGGGGATAACTCTAGCAGTGAAAAGATAGGAGATTAATGTGGGGGTATAATGCATTTGATCCATAAGGTCATAAGTGGACTTAGCAGTAGTAGATTTTTTATTAGATGAAGAAGATCCCACTTTATTAGCATAAGCTTGTTTGGAAATATTTACAACTTTAAGGAAAACAATTGGTTGACTCCTAGTAAAGACATTTTTTCTTTCACCATGAGAAGAAGAAGAGGTGGGACCAATGATTCTTAAGATAACCTTAGGTCTTTCATCATTTGTGTCATTGTTGGTGTCCTTGTCATACTTGGGTCTTGTTATGTAGATTCTCTCATCAACAGGTTCAAGCACATGAATAAAACTGACAACATTGGGGTATGTGTAATTGATCCTAGCGTCATGGTTCTTCTTGTTTGTATTTGATATCTCCCATTATTTATAGTTAGGGAGAGGCTCCTTGAATGCCTTGTGATCAGATTTTTTAACTAGCCCATCCACAAAAAAAATTCCTCCTCAATGAGATCTTGTATGACATCCTTAAGCTTGAGACAATTATCAGTATTGTGACCTTTATTCCTATGATAATTGTAACAATGATATTCTCTCCACCAAGGAGCCTTAACAATGAGATCATAAGGTCTTGAATTGTGTGGTAGTGTAATGATCTTAATTTCAAGCAATGTTTTTAGGATTATCTTATATGAATTAGCCAAACGAGTGATATGGCACTTAGGTTTAGATGATTGTGTGAACGTAGGTTTATAAAATCATTGATCTTTGCAGTCTCTTATTTTTTAGTAGCTAGAATTATTACTAAATTTCTACACATGCTGAAATTTAGTTATGATTGCAAAGGTTTCATACAATTAGATAATCATTTTACATCTTAATTTAGTTTATGCATATTGAGATCATGCTCATTATGTGCCAAAAGAATAGATAATGTCCTTGTATTATTCATCATAACAATACAATTGATATTTACAATCATTAAACAATGAAATGATTGAAAAGATAAAAGTAAAATGTTTAGATCACACAATTGACTATTAGAGTAGCCCCTAGACTATTGCTATAAGTTCCTACTCTTTTAAAATTAATAACATGATAGAATTAAAAGAGCAAGGAAAGGGTCATGGGCACTAGTCAGTCTGTAATGATTGGTCAAGTTGTGTCTTCTCATTCCCACTTGATTGTTGTTCTGCATCATGTTCCCTCCAAGTTTCTAAATCCTTCAGGGCAAGAGGAAAAATGTTAGATCCAATGGATCTAAGAAATGCTAGTACCTCACCCCTTTATCACTTTCATATTCCTAAGATGCTACACATTTTCATAAAATAGGAACTCATGCCAACAATAAAGGAAGCAAGCAATCATATCAAAACTCTTTATTACTAACATAAACTTGTTCACCATGCAACATCCTATTTCTAACAGATACATGGATATAATAGTAAGCTCCCACAAGGGTTATTAAGCTTGGTGTACCCACTAGAAACATGACCTATGAAGCTAATCAAAATGAGTAAAATAGAGCAACATAAGTATTCGAGGGACATTACTAACATTTTTTGAAACCTTTTACTTCGATATATCCAAGCAAGTAGGAATGGTGAAAGTATATCAGAGATTATGTTTTGTATTTAAATGTGCCAAAGGACAAATATCAACATGAAAGTAGAGGGTACTACAACAGTCACATAGAACAAAAAGAAGGAAAATGTGGTATGAAGTGACAAGAAGGGTGATGTGTAATTTAAGAGAGATAGTATTAGTAAAGTACATCAAAAATTGCATTTTATGCTCAATGGTATGGAGATACTAATGAATGAATCAACAATGAGGTCAAACAATATCAGCAAATATATCATAAGGTGCTTCTTAAACAAAACATTGAAGAGAAATTTAATAAGTGCATGAAAATAGAAAAAGGTACTACTATAGTCATAATATGAATGCAAAGTAACTCTACAACCATGAAAATGGTGCGTTAATAAGTGAAAATAGAGCTGCAAATAATAATAATTCTAACACAAAAATAAATGATGGGACTTCACAGATATTATGGTAGAAATTAAAATAAATTAAGCTTTGATATTCAATGTTTTGATCATTTTGTAAAGTAACAAAATTTGTCAGAGTATGTAGAAAGGTTTTTTAGCCACAATAGTTTAAACATATATTTAACACTCACATAATGTAGAAGATTCAAAAGAAATTCTTCAAGATAAACAAAATATGATACAAAACTATGACGTGCAAAGACATCACTGTTAAGAGTATTTACTCTTTTAATCAAACTTGGGTATTTTCCTTCCAACGAATCTTAGTCAAGGCATCTAGAATAGCAGTGTTATAAGCTATCATATCCAAAAAATAAAAGAAAAGCACCAAGAAATATCAATCCTTGACTAAAAAATCAAAGAAGAGTTTTAGCTGTAGTTGTAAATGGAAGGTCATTGAAACAAATCTACGAACCTATTTTCTATTTAAAATTATGAAAGAGAAGAAACGTATTTGGGGTTCAAGGTCTGATACTAAAATGGAATTTATATGCAAGGAACAAGAAGGAAAATTATTCACAACATGAAGATTAAGACCTCTTATCAATGAGTTTATAAGGGAAACACGAATACCTAGATCCAATTTCTCAAGTTATCAAAATACCCGTCGATAGATCTAATCATGGCTATAAACCCAACACAACAAATATATCCAACAGTCATAAATGGTGTCAGGTAATAGTAGTAAGAGAGATCCAAACCATCAAAATAAAGGGATGACAAATTGAGCATGAGAAAAAATTGAATAAAAAATATTTCCTAACGACAGACAAAACCAGATTAAATTCACCTAGAAATGATGTAAATCATACTTTGGCATTGAATATCAATGAATCATGATGGGTATATGGTGATATTGCCTAGAAACCTAGTAGCAACTCTCCAACCAAAGTAGAGATGGAAACATAGATAAAATCCAGTCGTGGCCTCAAAAAGGCTTAAAAAATGGCGAGTCAAGTATCAATGTCAAAGTCATGGCTTGTTTCAGCAAAAACTTTAGGTTTATTAAAAGGAAACAATACCCCGATAGCTCTAGTAAGACTCAATCCAAATCCAACAACATAAAAGATAGAATGTTCATCTATAACAACTTTATCAAATCCCAGGTCAAATGCCATAGAAGAAGACAAATAGTAGTCCCGACAAAAAATCACCAATGTTGGCAATATAATACAAAAGAAACCCAAAAAACATTCTCCAAAGACCTCATCTAGACAAAGAGCAGTCCCAACAACAAATCTCCAATGGTGGGAATATAATACAAAAGAAACCCAAACAATATTCTCCAAAGACCTTATCCTTAGTGGCTTAGATCAAACAGAAAAGAATGACAAGCAATGACTACTCCAAGTAAAACTCTAGATTTTGATTCAGCCATCAAAATGAACAAGATGATAAAAAATGCAAAAAAATCCTATGCCTTCATCTTTTCTAAATTCTCTAGAATGCTCATGTTAAACACAAAAATGATGAAATGAACAACTTAGGGTTAAAAATGCAGTTATAAATCTAGCCTCAATTCCTTTACATTGTTTTTTGAAATCTAATGCATTTGGTGGGATTTTATTTCCCATCTTATGTGTCTTCTATATGACTACAGGTCATGGGTTTAAGTGTTTTTTAAACATGTTTTTTTTGCATATTATATGTGAAATAAAGATATATAATAGTATTTTTGTAAACTATTTTTTTTTTTTACTATGCAAACCCTTAGAACATGTATTAATTTTTTGTATATAACTCATTGTTTTGTTGCTATGATTAGCACTTAAGATAAAATTGACATGTGTCTAAAGAGGGAGATATTAAGTGAAGACTTAGTATTGAAAATCAAATTGAGTCATGAGGAGAGATTGTAGGAGTCAAGTGTGGTTCGAACTTGGACTTTGACTAAGTAGCTCGAGGATCTTTATGACTAGTTGGAGTGTTTCATAGGTTCTTTTATGACTTAGTGCTATTTATCAGTCAGTTGTCATCATTTTTTATGAGTATTAACTCCTTTTTTGGAGCCTTTTTTCATGATTTTGACCCAAGGTGGCTCCTCATTTTTTAGGGTCATTTATTGAGTAGTACAAGAGGATTTTGATATATTCTATCACTTTTACATGAAAATGAATTTAGTACTGAAGAGAGACCTTTGGTTGCTATTCATTATGTCTTTAGTATTGTTTTAGATTGGAAGTTTATTTTTAGAATCTTGGAGAAATATATTGACCATTTGGGATCTATTTTTGGTGTCATGTCTTTGTATACAGATTAATAGTTGATATCTCTTATAGAGTTTATCTTAAAACCTTTAAGATTTGTCCTATTATACATCCTTTCATGACTATTATTGTGTTTCTTTTAATACCTTCAAGTGTTTGATTTATCTTTTGAAATACATATGTCTAGATCAATGTGTCAAAAATTGTATCAGTTATCAATTGCTAGGAGTTTTTAGCTTGTGTTCATGGAAATACTATTTTAATCAAAATCCTTTTGTTGTATCTCCATTTTACCTATGCATCTTTTTATTATCAATCTTCTTATCCCTTTTCCTCAAGATTTTTGTTCTAGTCATCTGTTATTAAGTGATACACCATTGCAAATCCAATAGGAACCAACGTAGAATCCAAAGGTTCAGTCTAGCTATAGGTCACCCATACCTTTTAACTGATCCCATGTTCTTTGAAAAATTCTAGTATTTTGATATTTGAGATAGGGTGCAATTTCTAGAGCTAAAAAGAATAACATTGGAAAACTTGAGCATAGGCTCTTTGCTTTTAGGAATGTCGACTACCCCATCATTAACAACATAATTTTTTTCTTTCCCAATGTTTACCTTTGTCTTTACCATTCCCATTGTCATTAGTTGTATCCTTTATTCAAGACTATCTCGCCCTTCTTAATGAAAACATCCTTGATACAATACACACTCTCAATCATCTCATTAAAACTAAGAAACACTTATTTTCTAATATCATAATGTAGCTCAGGTACAAAAGTTCTAAAAAAGATGTGAATCTTCTTATTTTTCAAGAATTTTTCGAGGGTATCTAACATGCAATTTTATCCATCTTTTCAAATATGTGATAATAGGTTCTCCTTATTTTTGCTTGATGTTTCACAAGTCCAACATAGTAATGGAATTTTTTATTTTGTAAGAATAATGTTGTATGAACCTTTGCACAAGCTCATCAAAATATTTTATAGGAGGGGTAATCTTTGTGAACTACTTCATGGGTTGCCCATTCAAAATTCTTGGAAAGAGTCTCATGAGGTATGTGTCATCATGCATGAAATCTATACTAAGAGCATAGGATAACCTAACATGATCATATAGATCCCCATTGCCATTGTATTTATCATATTTAGGGATCTCCACATCTTTTGGAAAAGACATCATATAGAGACTCTTGTCAAAAGGGAGCACACATATAGATTCAATGAATGAAGACTTATGTTTTTCTTTTTCCCTTTTCATGCATGCAAATTTTTTTTGTAAGTCTTGGACTTGTTTCCTCAAGATCTCATTTTTAGTATTTTATCTCTTTTGGATGATCCTTTGAACATCAAATACATGGGGTAGTTTCCATCCTTCAAAATTTATGTATATAAAATATTGATCCCTATTTTTCTCTAAAGCCTTAAGTATAAGTCTTTGAAGGAAATAGTCTTGTTGGAATCTCATGAGGTCATCACTAGTAATATCATTATCTACCTCAATCCCATGTTGTGAAGTTTTTCCAGAGAGAGAATGTCTAGGTGGAGACATATTACCCTCAAGATGAGACCTTGGGGTCCTAGGAGGGGTATTGTTTCCATTTTCCCCAAAGTTTGCAAAGAGATTGTTATTACTAGAATTAGCATTTTGGTCTCCAAAGGTAGTATTGTAATGATTCACAAAGCCATGAGTAAGCATTTTTTTCCTCAAATATATAAGCATTCATCCTAGCAACCACTTGTCTTGCTTTCTCAACTCTCTCTTGTTCTAATCTTTATTGTTCATCTTTGTAGGCTTTCTTCTCTCTTTCTATTTGTTCACATCTAATTTCAAAGAAGCTATCTAAGCGTCGATTTCTCTCTTCTTGATTCGTGGTGAAAGAAACATTATTTTCAGCCCTAGGGGTATCAATTTGAGTATCAAAGGAACTACCAAAATGACTTAGATGATCATACAAAGTGACATATTCATCTTCCTCTACTTTGTCAAAGATAGGTTTAACCTTCAAAAAGTTGTTTATGTGGATGCCTAGTTGGAGAGGGTAGTTGTTTAAAGCTAAAAGAATGATGACTTCCTTGGCCAACTTGGAACCTAGTTGTAACTTGCATGTAATAGCTAGTTTTTAGCCTAGTAATATAACACAAAGACTTACTTGGAGTCCAAACTTAGAAAATAAATATGTTCACATGTCAAAGAGAGGTAGGAATGACTTGTCAAGAAAAGCTTCCAAGAATTGTACGACACCAATGACTCAATTCAAGAGATAAGAAAGAAGTCAGATAGCTAGGTAAATAGAATAAGTGAAAATGACAAGTGAACAATCCTTCAAGTCAAGTATATATCCATGGAGCCAAGGTGGTCTTTTTCAACCTAAAATAGAGCCAAACATGTATATTTTAGAGTAGAGATGTAGCATGATCAAGTATAGACCTCCCTAAATCAGCCAAGAAGATATTCAAATTCAAATCAGCTAGGTACAAAGACCACTTCCCAAAAGTCAATATGATAGATTTAGGTAATACATCAGTTTGTGGCTTTTGTGCCTAAAAGACTTATATTTGACTGCATTTTTTTCAGACCAATTGTAGCAAGATGATTGTGATAGAAAATTATGTTTTTTTTTTTGGAAAAAAGGTATAAATTTTGAAAGAAATTTGTGATACAAACATGCATCTTGAAGAAATTGGATAAGGGACAAAGAAACCTTGCCAATACAAAAACTTGAGAATTTTTGAAAGCAAAAATCCCTATGAAACTACCATTTGTGTATGTTCAAATTATTTTCACAAAGAAACATTAAAGCATTATATACCTAAATGATACAACTAATTACTCAATACCTTGGCCCTGATGTTCCCTTGCCTCACACAAAGTGGTTGCCTACAATAGATATTGGCTTTGCCATAGATGGGTTACCGAGATCTAAAGGAAAATATATATGGTGAGTCGAATCTTGGGGTGATCTAGGTAGTCCACTTGGATTGATCCTTGCACCAAGATATTGAGTAGAAAAATAAGATGGCCTCTAAATCCTAAGGTGTATAGTAAGGGTGGCAAATTTGTCTCCTATCTTCTATAATCATGTTCTTATCATCTTCATCTTTTCTCTTATGTCCCATTACATAAAAAATTCTTGTAGACTGCACTTCTTGCTCTCTTTTTAGTGATTTTCCTTGCTCAATAAAATTGTGGCTTTTCTCTAGTAGACCAACAATGACAACATAAAATTCTTCATACATGTCTCCATTAGGTATTTCTTCTATTATTTTCTCCTAATAGGTTATCTCATTTGTTTATTGAGTTTTTTTCTTTATCCTATTCAAGGATTGCTTCAGATTATTCTTCAATTCACTCATTTGACTCATGGTCATCCGTAGTTCCAATATCTAATTCCTAATAGTCCTATCTAATTTTCACTTCTCCATGACCTAGATCTTTCCCCTTAGGTAGTAAACCTTTAATAAGAGAACTAGGTTCTGATACCAATTGTTGAAAATATAAGATAGATAGGATACTGAGGGGGGTGGTGATGAATTAGTATCCTCTAAAACTTTTCCTTTCCCCAAATAATCCTTTTTTTTCTCTTACTTCTACCCAATTAACATTAACCATATAACAGTTTGCATGTAATTGAAAGTAAATAAACTAAATCAAATTCAACACATAAACTCATGAAAGCATAATACATAAAACAATAAATTTTGGTGCCGTAGAAACCCTTGGTTAGAAGGAAAACTGTGGTGGGGATGGCACCAAAAAATTCATCACTACTATAGTAAGAGGTTGCCTTGTTAGGGCTATAATGTTTAGTTACTTCTAATGAATTACTCAGTTAGGAGTATACAATATGATCTGTAATAATCTACCTTTTATAAGGATTTAACAACACTCATTAAGTTTGTATTCAGTTAAGAGATTTGCATGCAAGACTATCAAGTCCACCTTTTTCAAAGATTTAAAAAACTACTACAATGGTTAAAAAATACCATCAATGACCTATAATAGAAACTTACTTTGCTTGATTAGATCCACTCCAGCTCAACAATTATCACCTAGCTGTGATAGATTTGCAATTCCTCTCTGCTCTATCTTTATCATCAATCTTTGACCTTTTTACTATCTTGTCACTTCCAATCCTTCCACTATAGTATTCATCTCCTTCACAAAATATCCTTTTATCATTTCAATGGCAACAACAACTTCAAATTGTCTACAACTAGTTCTTTTATAATAATCATTTTTTGTGTTGTAGCTTGACCTAATTAGGATTTTAGAACCTTTTGAAATTGTTCTCCAATTGTGATCTATGGTTATGGAAACATCCATCATTTCCTTCCTTTCCAAGTTTATTTTCATTGGTTTATGCAACATTTTAATCATCATTAATCAGTGCACATTCTTCAATAAAATATTTGCAAATCTTTATCTCGACTCCTCTAAACTTTTTTCGTGGCTTGTAAAATAATATTACGTTAAAATATGTACAAATTCAATCTTTTATGTCATTCAAGATCAGATGAAAAAGATGAAGAAATCTCAAGATTGACACAAAATCACTTTGATATGATAGACCAACTAATTAGTGCTAATAATGAGATTGGCAGAAAAATGGAAGAAATTGTTTAATTGAGGACTAAAAATGAAATACTAAAGAGTGAACTAAAATTTGAGAAATATTTCATGGAAATAATGAATAAATCAAAAGAATGTATCAAGTTACTGGATAAATAATTGAGAGCATAGAGGAGACCAAGAGACACATATAGCCTTGGCTATATCAATCACTTTACTACCAAACAAGGTGAATCATCAAAGTAGGATGAGAAAAGAAATGAGAACACAAATTCAAAGCCAAAGAAGCCACCATGCTATCATTGCAAAAATCTTGGACACATACCAAACATATGTAGGAGAAAAAATGGTAAAAAACAATGCTGATCTGAAATCCAATGGTTATTATTATCATTGTAATAAGAATGGACATCAAGCATTTTAATGTAAATCAAATCTTAGACAAACACCTAAGAGGTATACATTTAATGGTTATTTCTATACTTGCAACAAGTTTGGACATAAGTCACAACATTGCATATCGTAGATGAAGACCAATCAAAAATTGAGGAAGAAAGGTAATACAATCAATTGGGATTACAACACATCATATTTATCTATTGCATATGGAAGGTATGATCACATTGCTACAAACTACATGATATTATAGTTTGGAGGGATATCATGTAATTGGAGAAGCACTGGTATGACATGTTACAAATGTCAAAAAGTTAGTCATCTAAGTAGGAACTATATAAACCAAGTTACAATAACAAATGATAATAATTCCATAGGAAAATGAAAAGTAGGTGCAGATGAAATGCATGAAAAAATGAACAAGAAATGAGTAAGGAAGATGGAATAAAATGAGATGTCAAGTGCAACAAATAGGGACACCTCATCCAATAGATTAGGTGAAACCTCTACCTCTAATTAAACCACATAAGGAGACTAGGAACTATATTATAATTGAAAAATCTAACACCACTTCCTAGGTTGAAATGAAAAAAGTTCACATATACATAATATTTGATGAAAAAGGATAATTATGAAGTGTGGAAATAATTAAATTAGTTAATTTTAACCAAGTAAGTTTGTAACTATGTGCCAACATTGATCAATGTTTTCAGAGCTAGATATGTCCTACAAAGGATGATGATATTGGTTTTCTCTAGAAGATATCTCTTCCCCATCTTTGGTGAGGTATTTGGAAAGAGAGGAACAATATAATTTTTAGAAATAAGTAAACTCCTTATTAGGTTTTGAGTCAAAATATTATCAGAGCTATCAAAGAGAATTTCAAATCGCAGAGAAATATTGTTGATGAAACCCAAATAAGTAATCCTATGAATGGTAAACATAATAAAATTAAACAAGATGATCTATGTGAAGAGGAGATCTCCACCTTTGGGATGGGTTAAAGGTAATTTTGATAGATCAACTAAAGGGAATCCTAGAAAAGTAGGGTGTGGTGGTGTATTAAGAAACCACTATAGTAGAGTAGTGGATGCTATTGCAATACCTATAGGCTAGTCAACTAGACATAAAGTTGAGGCTATGGCTACTTTTTTCACAGTGAGAATGATACTGTGACGTAGTGTAAGGCAAGAGTATCCCCAAAGAAAATGTCCTAGCCCCCAAAAAATAACCACACTATGGAAACACAACAACAAAGCAAGATAAATGCAAGATCTGATACCAAATCACAACTCTTTATTTATAAAATAGCTATTTAGATGAAATAGCTTGACTGTAAGTCCTTCTAGGTTATGACCAAATACACCAAAATTTACAATAATAATTATGTAAGATCCCTAAAGATCTAACTAAATCCTAGCTAGCCTAGATTTATAGAATAACAACAATTTGGTAGAAACCTCCAAGATCTCAACTTGTGCTTGAAAGCCACCAAGCAACCTCCTTGTTTCCAAATTGTGGCCACTAGATCTTCAATCCAAACTTGTAACTCTACCACAATCCTACTACAAAATACCTCACATTTGGTACTTTATCCATAGACTGAAGAAAACTCGCCCTTCAGCTACTCACCGGACTCACTCCTCCAAAGTGAATGAATGACTCCATGGATGAATGACTAAAAGACTCCAAAATACCCCCTACTTATACCCAACTAAGCCACAAGTCATCCTAGCAATTTAAAATTAAATAACCCCTTGCATTAAATACATACTTAAGCCATAAGTTAATTGACAACAAAAATTAGATACAAAACATCAACCCTCAAATTAACCCATAGTTAACATGCGATAACCACACAAAATACTTAGGACAAATCCCAAGTTTACAATACAAATTTAAATGCACATATGAGGGATAACTAGGACCACACATAGGTCCACACACAATCCCAGATCGATCCAAGACATGATCACACACTACATGCATTAAATGCACCAAGAATTCTAGTTGACACCAACAAACTACTGAGTGACAACAAACTCCCAAGTATCATCAAACTCCCAATACATGTCAAGCACAATAGACCATGCCAAGATCCCAAACCATGCTATGATCCAAGACCATGCTGAGCTCCAAGACCATGCCAAGCTCCTAGACCATGTTGAGCTCCCAAAGCATGCCAAGAACTAGTCCTTCTTCAACTAAGTACTAGTTAAGGCACCCTCAAAAGAAACTATCAAGCCTCCTCCCATGAAATCCAAAGTAGTCACTGATCAAACCTAAGATGCTCCTACATCAGACTCCCTAGGTAAATAGAAAAGTGTGTCCCACACTTTGATGCCCAAAGAAAGATCAAAAACCATCTTCATCATTACCAAAGGCTTCCACTCCAATAGGGATGAGAAAACCAATCTGCACATCATCCACATCTGTATCATTCTATCAAACACCATAATCTCAACCTTCCAATTAGCATGCTCACTCCTAGGAAAAAACTCAACATAATGCTTCATCAACAAAACCTCATCCACATTAGCAACTAGTGAATCCACACTAGCAACAACAAACTCCATATCAGCAACAATATGTAGATCTCCATCAACACATGCCAAACTCTCAACACCAACAATCTTATTGCTCACAATAGGATGCTTTGCAATAGACAACTCACCACCAACAAAAACCAAATCATCCAAGACCAAGTGCTTAGCAATTTCCATGTCAAACCCAACTGATTGATCATGAAAACCAACCTCCATCCTAGCATTAACAAGGTTAGGAATATCCTCAGCAACAACCTCAAGTTGCTCTGCAGGTTTTTTTATCAAACTCCACAAAATGATCAAAAAAACCAACCTCTTCCACCTCAATCTTGTAATGCTATCTTCTCTCTCTAAAAATTCTTTTAACCATCTAGAAAACTCTCTTGTGGATCAATAGATTCTAGCTCCACAAACGTCTACATAATTCCTTCCTCACCCCATCCTTAACTTGATCAACCAAACTAGCCTCAAACAAGCAGACATCTCAAAAAACCTCCTCTCCACCACATCATAGAGATTCACAATCATCCCAGGGTCCAATCCTCTTAGAACCATCTTCCAACATCTTTGCAAACCCTTTGCAACAAATCTTTACCATGCTTCTTTGATAAAACCAAATTGTTTACAAGTCAAATCGCAATCTACCACCTGCAACGAACAATCAGGAACCACATCACAAGTCTGGGACCATGGATCTACAATCCAAAAACTCTCTATGATCATGCCTCAACAAGATCAAACTTTCATCTTCACATCCATTAATCCATTTTCAAACCCTCTACAATTGCAAGTTAGAACCATGATTTTCAACCTCAAAACCAAGCGATCTAGGACTCTAGAAAGAATAATCCACCACTAGATCAAGATCTTCTTAGATCAACTTCTCCAACCCAAGCCCTAGTACAAATTGCCTCAACTTCAATGATCTATCTACACACTCAAGAACAACTTTCATTGTGATACCACCTAACGTAGTGCAAGGTAGGAGTATCCCCAAAGGAGATATCCTAGCCGCCATCAAATAACCACACAATGGAAACACAACAAAAAAGCAAGACAAATGCAATATTTGATACCAAATCAAAACTCTTTATTTTTAAATTAACTATTTATATGCAATATGCTTAACTATAAGGCCTTCTAGGTTATGACCAAATAAAATAACAACTACAATAATAGTTCTACAAGATCCCTCAAGATCCAATTCAATCCTAGCTAGCCCAGATCTATAACATAATACTAATATGGTAGAAACCTCCAAGATCTCAACTTGTGCTCGCAAGCCACCAAGAAACTTCCTTGTTTTCAAACTGTAGCCACTAGCTCTTCAATCCAAACTTGCAACTCTACCATAATCCTCCTATAAACTACCTCACATTCGATGCTTTATCCACATACACAAGAAAACTCACCCTTTAGTTATACTGTAGGCTCACTCCTCCAAAAAAATGAATCACTCCATGAATGAATGACCAAAAGACTCCACAAGACCCCCTACTTATACCCAACTAAGCCACAAGTCAGCCTAGGAATTAAAAATTAAATAAACCCCTTGTATTAAATGCATATTTAAGCCATAAGTCAGCTCACAACAAACATTAAATACAAAATGTTAACCCTTGCATTAACCCACAATTACCACGTGATAAGCACACAAAATACTTAGGACAAGCCCCAAGTTTACAATACAGATTTAAATGCACATAGGAGAGATAACCAAGACCACACATAGGTCCACACAAACTCCCAGATCAATCCACGACAAGATCACACACTACATGCATTAAATGCACCAAGAACTCTAGTTGGCACCAACAGACTGTCAAGTGATAGAAAACCCCAAGAATCATCAAAATCCCAATACATGTTGAGCATAACAAACCATGCTAAGCTCTAAGACCATGCCAAGCTCCCAGACCATGCCGAGCTCCAAGACCATGTCGAGCTCCTAGACTATGTCAAGCTCCCAGAGCATGTTGAGCACCAGTCCTTATTCAATCGAGTACCAAGCAAGGCACCCTCCAAAGCAACTACCAAGCCTCCTCTTATGAACTCCGAAGTAGTCACCGAGAAAATCCAAGATGCTCTTGCATCACAGTGGAATCTAGATTTTAGAATTTATGGTTGGAAGGGGATTCTCTTAATATTTGCAACATGCTAAATAATAAGAGTCTAATAACATAGAGTAGTGAGGGTAGCATTATGGAAATTAAAGAATTTATGAAAAAGTTTGATAATATTTTTATTACTCATATTTTTCATGAAGGTAACAAAGCCACTGACTAGATTATGAAGCAAGCAGTCTACAAGGAAACAAAGATGAGTTGGAAAGATGACCTAAGAAAGGAATATGAGATGACGATAATTGTTAATTATGATATGAAATATGCTATCGAAGGAAAGATCACTTAAGATGGAGAAATTTATGATGAGAAGTGATGGGTTTATGGTAGATTATTTGTGTATCATAAGGAGGTACCATTATGCAATCATGGAATGTACTTGGCACGTATTCAAGGTTAAAAGTTTCTTGGAAATCAAATACACTTTACTCTCTTTTTTGGTTATCATTTCTCACATCAGTTGTAGGTGTAGAGCTGAATAGAAGATGAGGGGTGAACCTAGAAAACAAGAGTCAAAAAATTGTAAGGAATGGAAGGTGAATTTAGCTGTATGGGATATTCTACAAAAAGGGAAAGCTGTGACATATATTGAGAAGCTCCATGGGTAAAAACCCCACATTATAGAGTATTTTTTCAAGAACTATATTGAAGATAGGGTAATGATGCATAGGGTTACTGTGAAACTCTCTAAGGAATTTCTTACAGAGATTATAAGTCTTCTAGTGGAGGGACTTAAATTTATTAAGGAGACCAACATTTCAAATTCTGCCTTCAAGAAATTCCCAAAAAGTGATGAAGAAGAGAAAAAGCTGGAGAAGAGTAGCAACTTCTACGACCTGAGCCATATTAAGGTTATATGGAGGGATGTTTTATTGTGTAGTTGTGAGTATTTCATCCTTGATGGTAGATCTAAGAGGGTTCACAAGTTTCATTTTGTGTTTTAAAATAACTTTTGGTACAAAGATAATTTTTCTTTCCTATTTTATTTGAAATACTCTTTGATTTAAAGTCTCTAAGCACATAGGAAGGAGTCACATCCCATGCTTCATGAGGGGCTAATTTTACTTATTGAAAATTACCATAAAAACAAAGCTATTAAACCCTCTCCAGTTGTGGAAAAGAAGAGGAAATTTATTGGTAATAATTCCCATTCTAAGAAAATTAAGGTTAAAAGTGAGGAAGGAATTAATGATAGTAAGGGTGGCAAGAAGGCTAACAAAAGGGAGATCAAGAAGAAAAATATGGGGGAAGTTACAAAGTCTAAAAATTCTACTGAAGATGATGATAAAATGGAAATGGGGGACCTTAGTTCAAATTTGAACGGTTACTCTAGAAGTAGAGGCATTTTTGCCAACAAGGATAATGTGGATACTAGTAAAGATAGGAAAATAAAGTCTATTACTGCATCATAATATTTAAGGGATGAAGAGGGGGAACAAAGTACTCACCCTACTTCTACTAAAAAGAATTCCAGTAAGGATAAAATGATCATGGATACCAAAATGAACTCCAAGGGTAAAGCCCTTATCTGCATGAAAGAGTACAACCTAAGGAGAATAATGAGGAGCTTAATGAGAAGTAGGATGTTAACACTAAGAACCAGGTCAATATAAAGGAAAACAAGGATACTACCATTGAATTTGTGAATAGGTCTAATTATGGGCATAGGGATGATTCTCATCAACAGAATTTTCTCTTCAAGGTGATTTGTGGCTCTATACTTCCAAGCTTATGATCCTTCACACTGTCAAGCTTAAAGCTAACATGTCTCTTCATGGTGATTCATGGCTCTATAATGAGATTATGGTGGTTTTAGAAAAAAATTGGGATATAAAGAAAGATTTGGACCATGAATGAGTCTTGGGAGCCCATCTAGAAAGCCAAGTTGGAAACATTCCCAAAAAAATTATGGAGTATGAACTGGAACTCCATCAATTAATCAAGGATAATCGAGAAAAGGATGGAGCTTGTTACTTCTTGTTTATGTGCTATGACAACTAGTTTAGGAAAGAAAAGTAACAAGGAGATTATGTCTTCAGATACTATTAGGGTGAAGAGTCTAGGAGGTCCAAGTAAGAGAACTAGGTAGAGTATGAAGAGAAAGGTTACTAAGGCTTCAGAGGTTCCTAGATTTGCAATGGTTGATATCATCCAGAGCACTACAGAAGTAGGCAAGGAGGTAACAAAGATCATTAAAGAGCTATTATAGGTGTTGGTAAGGTTTGTTGGTGTGTTGGTTTCTAGTCCATGCTGGTTTGTTGGTTCATTTTTTTGTTATTTCTATCTTTTTGTTTAAACTTTAGGTTCCAGGTCCTTGTAAAACTTGGGTTTGTTTCTATTTGGTTTACTCTTGTGGTTTCAGGTCCATGTAAAACCTAGTTTTTTGATGTTTTGTGATAAACTTTAGGTTTTAGGTCCTTTCAAACTTGGTACTGTGTAATGTTTTATCTTTATCTCTTGGTAAGGGATTTTGGGTCCCTTCAAAACCTATTTTTGCATTAATCTAATTCTATGTTCCAACTATAGTAACCAAGTTTGTAACATCAAAGGTGAGATGTCACTCTACCAAAGTTGAATCAAGTTTTCTATGTCACCAAAACATTTGAGGAGGTGTCTAATGACTGAGTTACTAAATGTAACTAAGGTCATTAAATATAATAGTTAGTAGAGTACGATGCATTCAATGCACCCTACTAGTTGAAAAAGATAACTTTACTGTGTATATATGAGGTTTTTTACTTTCAATGTTTCACCTTGCATTTCAAATTATGATGCATTCAATGCATCCTAGTGGTAAAAAAAGGTAACTTTACTGTGTATATATGTGGTTTTTGACTTTCATTGTTTCACCTTGCATTTCAAAGATGCTAAGTGTGAAGTCAAAACATTTGAGTAAAGAATTGTCTATCAAAGTTTTTGAGGTAAGAATCTTTCATTGAATTCAAGATCTAAGTTGAACAATAACTGAGCTTTCTTTTAAGTGCTTTTCGAAACCCTACACAACAACAATGGCCTCTAGCTCCATGAGTTTGAAGAGACTAACCAAACCAAATGTAAACCTAGTGAAATTGATTTGGAATTATGCCTAAAAAGATCCAAAGTATAAATTATAACCACAAATTGCAATACAAAATGATAAGATAGGAGCTCTATCTACAATTCCATCTAGGGTTTTTCTAGTCAATGATATTTGTTCATTCTATCACTGTAAAATTAGAGAAGTTTGTGATCATGAAATTTGAGAGGTATATGGTACAATGTGTATTGACAAAAAATTGAAAGAAGAGTTTAAACATATGGAGTCAACTAGACTCATTCATACCCTAAATTTTCTGTAAAACTTCAAAACAAGTTGGATTAGGGTTGTATTGGGTAGATCACATGACATGTGAATGTGGTTGGATGAACCTATAAAGATAACCAAGGATATTATTCACATGGTTATAGGATATCCTATCATCAACAAGGTTAAAAATTGCAAAACAACTCTAAAGGATGAGATTGAGGGAAATACACAAGCTAAATGGGACAAAAGAGGTTTGAAGGTAGACACCATCATAGATTTAGAGATTAAATTTAGTGTATATGCAGTCACTTACAAAATATTTTAATCTAGTAGGAAAAATAGTGTTCCATACATGGCTATTGATTTAGGCTACAAGATTGTAAAGAAAGGCAACAAATATGACTTTGTCAACTTACAACGTAGGCAACTTGCAAAGAACATGAAGACAATCTAGGATGCCAAGTCTAACACATGAAAATTTAGTTTTCTTCTGGTATGTATTTTCTTTTACATAAAAAGCTATTTCCCATTAGTTAGTCAAGTCAACTATAAGTTAGATACTCCATTCATTTATCAAGTAAATGAACTTATTTAGGCGCTAGGAGAGAATTTTGAAAGTGTTATGGATGAATCTTTTGAGAATTTAAATATAAGGATGACCCAAAGGTTCAAAATTCTCTTGACTTTAGTTGAAAAATATTGAGAGCGTATATGTTTTCTTTTTGATACTAACAATATAGTTGTCAATGCAATTTTACCAAGGGTTGCATGGTTAGAACCATTAGATAATGAAGGGAATATTGACCAAGCAACCAAAGCCATTGAAGCATTATTGGATGAATCTATGAATAAAGAGGCACTAAGGTTTGGTGCTTATGAGGAAGCCAATGAGAGGAACAAAACTGATCTTGTTGTTACTAAAGTTGAAAAGAAATTAAAGAATATGTTAAGCTCATTTGAAAGTATAGTTAGTGGAGGTGAAGCAAAAAAACCCTTAATGATCATCAAGGGAAAAGGGGAAGGGCTAGGCATTAGTTATTGTCAAGCCACAATATTCTAAAGGAAAGAATAGGTTAGTTGCCACTAGTAAGCCTCAAGGAAACAAGATCTTGAACCTATGCAATACAAGAGACTTTACCATTCAAGAAGGGTGTTGTCAAAATCACCAAGCCTACTGAACCAGAAGAGAAAAATTATAAGAAGAAGAAGCATACTAATGAGTCGTCAAGCAAAGAGGCCAAGACATCTACAAAGAAAAAAATGAGACTCATAGTGAAAGATGACAAGCAGAGGCTAATGATAGTGAGAAAACTAAATTTGATGAGATAAGCTGTATATACAAGCTATTTCATACAAAAGGCATAAAATAATAGATGAAATTGTACATGCTCTTAGTGAGAGTAGTGGCCTTAGAAATTTCAAATATTACAAGTATAAATCAATGAGTAATGAAGACAAAAATAAAATTGAAGATTCCATGATTGTTATGATGATAAAATTCAAATATGCCCCAATTGAAATTGGAGACCAAAAATTGTTGATGAACTCTATTAGCCAATTCATAGTAGGTGGCAATATGCATTAAGGACAAGATGAGAAGCAAAACATTGGCAAATCTTATGCTAGAATTTGGTTTGGAAGAACTTAGTGAGCATTAGAGAAGAATAAGAATTGATTTTTCCAAAAACATAGAGCCCTCTATTTCTTATCTAATAACTTGAAACTTGTTGATTAAGACTCTGACATGATGATGACCCTAAAGGAAATCCAAGTATTGTTTTTTAGTGCAAAAAAATTAGTCATATACTAGGTAGAGTTGGTTAGTCAATGCTACAAATGAGCCACAATAAAGGATGAGCCATATAGTATAAAAGTTTACAAGTTTAGTGTGTGCCAAGGTATACACAGTTGCTAAGCACATAAGCATCACTAATAATTTAGTTGTTTCCAAGCAGCTTGAGGGAAATACATCATATTGGTGATTACTATTTAAGCTGAGCAGTTTAGAGTTGACCCTAAAGGAAATATCAATATTGTCTATTAGTACAAAACACCTAGTCATTTACAAGGAAGAGTTGGTTGGTCAAAACTATGATTGAGCCACAATAGAGGTTGAGCCATACAGTGAAAAAGTTTACAAGTTTAGTGTGTGTCAAGGCATAAAAAATTGCTGAGAACATAAGCATCACCAATAATTTAGTTTTTTTTGAGAATCTTGATGAAAAAAGATCATATCAATTGAGTACTATTTAAGTTGGGTTGTTAAAAGTTGAAACAGTTTATGCTGAGCAAAGTTCAAGATGAGGGAAAAAACTTTGAAACAAGCATAGCTGAGCATTAGAAGTTATATGTGCTGAGTAATACATTTTTTATATTTGAGTTTGGAATGATACTAAATCCTTTGTAAACCATTTTTGGCAATTTGGAAATGTGTTCGTTTTTCAAGGAGAGAATCATAGAGGTAATTACGCCTATGATTATGCTTCATTAATCCCTATATAATGTGATCAACCAATTAGAAAAATGGAAATGTCAAACAAAAAAAATGATGAATCCTAATCATTGATCATGATCTAGAAGCTTCATGAGATGGTTATAAAATAATGGTTTAGGATAGAACTTTGTGTTGTTGAAGTTGTTAGCAAGAGGATTGTGAAGTTGGAGGTGAATCAAGGGTTGAAGGAGTGAGGCGACAGAGTATTGTAGAGAGGAGATATTGTATATCAGCCACATTGAGGTGATTAAATATTAGAAAGAGAAGATCTATCATTAGAAACCAAGTGCATACCAAAGGATCATGGTACCAATTACATTCTAACAACTATATCAGGTGAATCTCTTAATAGAGTGGTCATAATAGGCCTATTGTAAATCGCCTAATAGAGTGCTCACTTTATTTTGATATATAAATCATTTAGTCAAGGTAGAATTAAAAGTTGTGTAAGCTTTTAAAAGAGTATACCCCTCATAGGGTAGATCATTAGAAGTGATCAAAATTATAGCCCTAACATGCACACTTTATTGCTAGAGTAGTAAAGATTTTGTGGGTACCATCCCCACCATAGTTTTACCTTCACCTTGGTGTGTCATGTGTTGATTACCTATTTATGTGTTTTATTCATGCTATTAGATGTTAGATATGATATTACATGTTGATATATGATAATTCTTGGTTAAGGTTAAGGTTGAGATGTGTGGTGAATTAATTTTAAATACAGTTTATGTTTAAAGTGGTAAAAGTTTTTAAAGATCTTGATTCACCTCCTCCCTCCCCCCACCCCCTCTCAGCACCTCACTTACCCATTAGATTTACAACACATGACATGGAGCTAGATCTATTATATAACGGATCCTAATGAAACAATTGATGTATATAAAACACAAATTGAGCAAAGGGTTGAAATAGACAATCAAGATGATGAATATGACATAATTTACCAACATATTTTTCTAATTCTAGACATCCAATGGTGAGAGATATAGTTAGAGATAAATTAAGTGTAACAATTAAACATTTGAAAGATACAATGTCAACTGGGCCACAAAAGAAAGATGAATTTATAACTATAACTGTAATGACCAAGCCCATGTATGCAAAATTTCCTAGTTTTTAGCCAGTTATTCAACAAATTAGAGATTTTCCAAAGCCTAAAGAACAAGATGTTGTAGAAATACCAATTGGTTCTTTATATGTGTTAGAAAATAACACTAATCAAACTAAGGGATAAAAACCATGTGAGTATACTAAGTAATAGGCCGAAGGAGGAAATATAGGTAATATTGGAGATATGAATATCAAAACCGAACATGCTCAAATTGGAGGTGACTCCATGGAGTATGATGGATAGATTTTTTCTATAGGTGATTTAGCACCAATATATAGACCTCTTAGTGAGGGAATAATTGAGCAAGGTCAACTTACATTTACAAAAGAATTTAACACTAAAGGATTTACATTTGTAAGTAATGTGTTAATTTTCTATATTGACTCTATATTCTTACACATACTAGTCTCTACAATATCTAACATTAAAATTGAAGAGATATCAAGTATTGAGAGGAAGGAAAGTGAAAGAAAAAAGACATTACCGAGCATGGAACTTATACCTTTTGTGTCCTAGCTATCCTCTAATGAACAAGTACAACTAGATGAAGTTTCACAAACACAAACAAGCATTACATTGCCAAATTTGTAAAATCAAGTTCCAATGCTACATTTAGTCTAATCGAGCAACAACAAAAGCAAGAAGTAAAAGAGGAAGAAGAGAGAGTCAAATTCATTTCAATCAAACCTGAAAATATTCGAAGAAGAGATTATTATACCAATTTGGAACCTAAACACTTTAGATGATGAACAAATGGTTATATATTTAGAGTTGTGTGAAAGGAAGAACAGACAAGCAAGAATCATAAAATAACTTAATGAGAAGCAAGTCCTTCATGATGTTAAAGATACACTTTTGGAAGCCACACGAGATATAGTTTTGAATGAGAAAGCACCTATTTTGGATCAATTAGTTTCAATTTTTGACAAACTTGATGATCCTCATATTGATACACATTCATTTTTGATACATATGAGTGAGAAGAAATTTGACAATAGAATGTTGGAGAAAGTTTCAACTTAGATTTCCATTGAGAAAGTAAACTTGTCTACTATTTTCACAACATTAGAAGCTATAGTTTAGAATGTTTTATCACTATTTGAAAAATTATGTGTTATTACCTTTATAATAAGATAGATCACAAATAAGATGAGGAAGATTGATGAAGATATGAAGACTAGTGTGGATGAATTGAGTAAAGAGTTGAGCATGTCTTCAAAGCACTATATCTAAGTGAGATTCCTCACTAGACTTCAACATGAATTACTACAAGAGTAGAGCACTCTGAGAGAAAATATTATTGAGATTCAAGCTTTTCTACTACCTCATCTAGAGGTTATGCAAACACAAATTAGAGATGTCAAAGCTCTCATAGCCGCCCTAGGTCTTTCTATTTCTAATCATATGATTGATCATAAGGTAAAATTGGGATACTACACTAGAAATTATATTGAAAAAAAAAAACAAAGAGTACTTGGAACATTTTGGATTATCCCTAAAGTATGTATTGTTCTATGTTGAAAATTATTTTGACATTAGTGTCAAAGAAGGGGAAATAATATACTGTATATGTTTGTTTGTATGCATTTCAAAGTTATAAGGTGATATTATCTACATATTGCAAACATAAACAAATTTTGAAGATGATTTTGAAAAATACAAGCTATACTGGGAGGAAGCATATGTATGGGGGGAGTTGAGTTGAGAACTTTGTATAAAATTTAAGTTGTATGTGTACATAATGTTTTTGGTACTAATTTCAACTGAGGAGAATAATTGCATCATATTGCCTACCAATGTCAAAAGAAACATATCAACTGAGTTCTTATGATGCTCGAGTAATAAAGGAGGAAATAGAAGAACATCATAGATGCACCTCGAGCTCAATAATGAACTAAGTGATACTATATCAACCGAACAAGACTTTTAGTTGAGTCAAGTTGCAAGCTACATTGAGCATACAATACATGTACCTATATAGAGGATACCAAGAAAAGGTCAATTGAGTATCAATCAAATGGATTAGTATTTTTACTACGTGACACAGGAAAAAACATCAAAGTTTGAGGTTGCATAGATTTTAATGCAATACTATTCTACTGAGCATGAATATGGTTTACATGAATCAAGGTAAAATTTACAAAGATTTTCTTGAAGATAAAGACAAAGTAGAGAGGAATTGAAAATCTATCATAGCAAGGTGATAATTTTTGAGAAGTGGATCTAATCAAGAAAATTAAGTTTCTATTATAGGTCATCAATCATATTGTTAATCATTGTAGTAGTTTTTTAAATCCTTGAAAAAGGTGGACTTGATAGTCTTGCATGTAAATCTCTTAATCGAGTACACACTTAATGAGTGTTGTTAAATCCTTGTAAAAGGTAGATTCTTCCAGATCTTATTATATTTTCCTAACCTAGTAATTCATTAGAAGTGACTAAACATTATAGCCCTAACAAGGCAACCTCTTACTATAATAGTGATGGATTTGTGGATGCCATCGCCACCACAGTTTTCCCTCTAACAAAGGTTTTTATGGCACCAAAATTTATTGGGTTATGTATTATGCTTTCATGAGTTTATGTGTTGAAGTTAATTTAGTTGATTTACTTTCAATTGCATGCAAACTGTTATATTCTTAATGTTAACCGAGTAATAGTAAGAACAAAGAAAACATTATTTGGGAAAAAGGAAAAGTTTTAGATGATAATGATTCACCCCCCTCTTAGCATCCTATATATCTTGTATTTACAAAAGGTGCTACATATCAAAGAGCTATGAAAAAATATTTTCATGAAATGATGCATAGAAACATGGAGGACTATGTTGATGGCACTTTGGCTAAGTCTAAAAGAAACACTCACTTGGGTGACTTGAGCTTGATATTGAACTACATGGAACAATTTTAGCTTAGGCTCCATACTAAGAAATGTTCCTTTGGTGTCACTTCTAGTAAACTACTAGGATACATCATATCTACTATGGGCATTGAGATTCATCTTGAGAAAGTAAAAGAAATAATTGAAATTCCACCTCCTCGCAATATTAGTCAACTAAGAATTCTTCAAGGGTATCTTAATATTAAAAAGGTTTATTTCCCATCAGGTTTATTGATTACAAACCTTCAATAATAGTTTACATAAGGGGTCTACATGTGTGTGGAATGAAGAATGTGATGAGAGCCTCAATCAAATCAAGGAATATTTGGCCAAGCCTCCTATTCTCATACCTCCTATTCCGCTTTAATTTTGTATATCTTAGCTACAACTGCTTCCCTAGGGGCATTACTAGAAAAAAATGATGAAAATGGAAGGGAATGATCTATTCATTATATCTATAGACCTCTAGTTGCTTATGAGGTCAATTACAACAATATTGAAAAAACTAGATTTGATGTAGTGTTTGTATTCCAAAAGCTTTGACATTATATGATAGCTCATACTACACACTTGGATGTTGAAATTGACCCTCTTAAGTATCTCCTAAGTAAGGTTCTGTTCATTGGTTAAATTGCTAAATGGATGATGATTCTATCCAAATTTGACATTCAATACATTGAATGTAAATCGATAAAAGGACAAGCTATTACAAACCAACTTATTGATTTCCTATTTCAAGATAATGCTTCTATGCAAATAGATTTTTCAGATTCATCTATCATGTATGTCATAGAAAGGACTTGGAAGGTGTTCTTTGATGGATCCCATACTCACAATGGTGTTGGTACTAGCATTTTTTTTATTACAACTCATGGATACACTATTCCTAAGTCATACATGGTAGAGTAAAGCATTAATTTAATTTAATTTATTAAATTACCTTTACTCCCTTCTTAAGATTTCACTTTATGCACTTACAAATTCACAATTAATAATTAATTAGTAGTTATTAAATGACTTTTACCTTTTAGGTTACCCTTTTTTGAGTTTCAATCTCCTTTTATAAGGATAGATCTTTTGTAATTATCTCTTATCTTTTTTCATTTCTAAGAATACAATTTGAATATTTTTTAGAGCAAACCCTTGCCTCTTCTTATCTTTTTCTTCTCTATGATTGTAGGTATTCTTCAAGCTTTGTGGATTTATATTTCTCAAATCCTTCATGGTATCAAAGCCAGATATGGTCTAGCTTATTAGGTATTTGGAAAAAAAGGAGAATGAGGGTTTGATAAAATAGATCTAACATTTTTGGGCATTTTCTTTAATTTTTGGAGGTGAGATGATGGCGATTGAAAAATAATAATTACAGAGGTGATTTTCAAACAATGATATCTCACACATTGATATGTCACTCATACGAACTCCTTTTTTTGAGAAATTTTTTTGTTTGTGTTTTGAAGTACAATTTTGTGATTTACACATTGCTGCAGGTTGTTTGTAATCTATTTTCTTGAATTTTTTTGAAAATTGCAAATCCCAATTTTTGCAACTTCAAAGGCTTCATTCATGTTCATATGGACACATATTTAGGTGCTATTTTTTTTAAAGTGCATAATTTTTTGTCTACTTTCTAGATCTGGTATAATTTTGGAGTAGTATTGGGTGGACATAGTACTTTAAGTATTTGGTCATTTTTTTTCTTGCAAAAAACAATCCAACACCTTCTAAAACAATGGTTGAGACCTTTTATTGTCTAGAACTTCTAAGCCCACATAATTATCACATATTGAAGACCTTGATGACATGGATTCTCCAGTCAAAAGGGTTGTGGTCTTATTTAGATACAGTGTAACCAGTTTTACAGAGGACTTTTATGGTCTATCTCTTTTTGGACTAGGGTTTTTGCTATTTCTCCATTTCATAGAGATTTAATTGTGATTTGGTACCTCATCAGTCCTTGTTTATGGGACCCAAGTTTCATTTCAACATTGCATTGTAGTTTCCTTACTCTTTCGGCATTGTTGGTCATCTTCAGGGGGTGTTAGAGTAAAGTGTTAATTTAATTTCATTTATTAAATTATCTTTACTCCCTTCTTAAGATTTTACTTTATGAACTTATGCATTTATATTTAATAATTAATTAGTAATTATTAAATGGATTTTACCTTTTAGGTTGCCCTTTTTTGGGTTTTTATCTCCTTCTATAAGGATAGATCTTTTATAATTATCTCTTCTCTTTTTAATTTTCGAGAATACAATTTGAATATTTTTAGCGCAAATCCTTGCCTCTTCTTGTCTTTTTCTTCTATATGACAAGTTTTTACATGTAGGTATTCTTTGAGATTTTGGATTTGTATTTCTCAAATCCTTCACTACAAGGTATTTTTCCCTTGCACAAATAACATAGTAGAATATGAGGCTCTCAAAAATGGGATTAAGCTAGCTATTGAATGGAGAATTACTAAGCTAAATATCTTTAAGGACTCATAACTTGTTATCAAACCTTCCTATGATTCTCTTAATAACTAAGTCATTTTTATTGTTCATGCTCATGACTCCTCTTGCTATGCTACTATGTGTTCTTACTTACATAACCAAATCATTCCTAAAAAGCTAACCCATAATGAAAAATGCCAACTCATTCACAATGCCTCTCATTATACCCTTGTCTTTGGTGGCTTGTATAGGAAGGGTCTAGATAGAATGTTCAAGAAGGATAAGTCTAGATGAGAACTATCTAAAATCCACAATGGCATTATAGTTCTCACTCTAATGGCCTTGTGTTTTCTCAAAAAATTCTTAGGGCTAGTTACTATTGGCCTACTATGCAAGTTGATGTTGTGTGCTATGCTAAGTCCTGAAAGAAGTATCAATTCTATGGTAACTTGGTTCATGCTTCTAGATGTGAGTTTATTCCCTCTATCAAACATTGGCCTTTTCAACAATGGCATTTTGACTTGGTTGGCAAGATACATCCTAGTTCTTCCAATAGACACAAGTTTATCATTACAACTTTTGAGTATTTCACTTAATGGGTTGGAGTTGTACCTCTCTCTACTACTATAGGAAATAATATTTCTCTCTTCATCCTAAATCACATCATTTTTATTTATGTCATTCCTTCCTCTCTAGTCACTCATAATGAGGTACAATTCAAGAATAAGGACCTTAGGCAACTTTGCAAGAAAATCAAGATTAAACAACACTAGTCCTCTATTTACTATCCCCAAGGGAATATTCAAGTTGAAGCTTCAAATAAGAGACTTCTCAAAATCTTACATAGAATTGTACATAAGTCTATAAGATATTGGCACCTATAGATAAATCTTGTACTATGGGATTATAGAACTAGTATACGCATGGCTACACCTTTTACTCTAGTCTATGGTTTTGAGGTTGTTCTACAATTAGAGGTTGAGATTCCTTCCTTGTGAGTCTCCTTCAAAGGGATGATTTACAAATGATTATTATAGAGCTATACAAATTCAAGAGCATGAACTCCTAGATGAATGCCACATGGCTTATTTTGACCACATGAGAGCATATAAAAAATGAATGTCTACTAGCTACAATAAGATTATTCATCCTAGGGAGTTTCATGTTAGTTACCTTGTCCTTAGAGAAAATCCAAAGAATAAACAAAATATAGAATATATGGGAAATGTTCAAATCTAACTAGCTAGGTTCCTAAATTGTAAGTATTACTGTTGGATCTAGTGCTTATCAACTTTCTACACTTGAGGGAGAATGAATCCCCAAGCCCATCAACATACTACATTTGAAAAAAGTTCTTTGCTTAGTGCTCTCATTTCTTAGAGCTTGTACATACTTTATGATCCAAAAAAAATCCAAAAAAAATCATATATGATGCCAAATAAATCCTACAAAGTAGAAAATATCTTGAAAAAATGTGAAAACCTAGCAATAGGTGCTTTGATGTATCACAAAAAAAATCAAATATCTAAAAGAATTTTCCAAGTAGTGAAAACCCAAAAATAGGTGCTACTTGAGACCCTTGCACTACATGTATCAACATCTCACTTTTCACTTTGAAAAATTTATCTCATAATGCTTTTCCTTGCCTAGCTTGGAACTAACTCTTGTTTATGTCTAGGGGGCATGAATGGTATAACTTTTTAGGGTCTCTTAGTTGCACTAGGGTTTCTTTGGAAACTCTCTAAACAATATTTTTTAACACTCTCCTTTGACATCAAGTGCATCTCAACACTTATTTTATACCTTGAGTAGACACTTCATCTGTATTCTAGGATGTTGTGATATTTTTTCACTAGCAAACTTAAGTTCTAGGAAGACAGTCATGTGAATTTCACACACACACACACACATACACACACACTTAAATTGAAAATTGGCTGAGACTTGTTGGCTTATTTTTATTTTTGTGTTTTCTATGATGATTTTTTCTGAGTGTTCCCTCCTTAATAATCTCTTGATGATGTCATGAACTAGAGGACTAGGGGCATGGGGCATGTATTCCTTTGATTTTTTTTGCAAGTGTACTTTGTTAGATCTTAGTTGTCTTGAGCATTTTCCTTGACCCACTCTTAATATCTTCCATGTTACATCCTTGTCTATTTTAACAAGTTCATACTTATGACCATCTTGATATTTTGTGTGTAAATTCAAGCATACTCTTGCTACATTAAACCTACGTAATTTATGTGCACCATCATCTTGACCTTCATGTCTTTGATGCATCGATTGGGTTCCGACACTCCTATCCAATATAGATCATATTCATATCCTCATTGTTAACACAAGTGATGATTGTATGATCTTTTTATTTCCCTAATAAGGCTTGATTATAAAAAAAAAGGAACTACTTATATAACCCTTACAATTGTACCTTACATACTAGTTTGCATTTTTAGTTGCATTCTAGCTTAGTTTGCATTTGAGTGATGAGAGAGTCTTCTTTTATCTTTCATGGTCATGTTACTCAAAAATTTTGATCTTCTTGATTCTTACCAATCATTTTGTCATATTATTTTGATCTTTTCATCTCATCTTCTTTATTTTCTTGTCAAAAGAGTTAATCTTATCATCACAAATATCTACCCTTTTGAACTATTTTTGACCTAATTTTTGAATTCCTTGGATTTGTGAAAAAATGAGACCCTTAACTAAATTTGACATCATGGATCCATTTTTGGGGTCAAAATAGAAATCCAGGTTCATCTTGATGGTCAAAATTGGAATTCAAAATTTTTCTTTCTTCTATGCAATTGGTTGATCTTTTGAGGCTTAATCTCCAAATTTTTATGAGGCAATTTTCATGTCTTAATTCCTTCCTCATTTCTACTCTTTTTTACTCTTCTTATTCATTCTATTTTATTTCATTTAATCTTTCATCATGTTTTGATCTAATTCTTATGCTTTATCTTGCTAGTCAAACTTAGTCAATTTGGGGCATATCTACATTGCTTGATGGTCAATCTTTGGTCTTAATCTCTTATATGTCATCATATAAATCGGATTATCTTGATTCAATCAAACCTATGTCATTTATGCATCTCCTCTACCTCATTTTGATCTTGATCCTAAGGGTGCATAAATACTCTATCATTGCTTTCTCATTATTGCAAATTGAGTCTAGTATAAATATTTATTGCTCATGAGCATATGCTTAACTTTTCCATTTTCTCTTGATCTACCTATCTCTCTAGTATATATTCTTGACCTTCCCTTTTTCACTAGATCTATCTCTCCTAATGTTCAGTCTCACTACTTATAGACTATGCAATTAGGATTAGCC
>CM053792.1:441362613-441432613 GCA_028749045.1 Cupressus sempervirens
AGTAAATATTTATCCTTCAGTTATTCTTAGAATGTAATTTTAAATAATGGAAGGATAATGTTATCGAGGGAATAAATGGGTTGACTTGTAGGTCAAATGATTAATCCTATACACTTGAAGTATACTTGCAAATAGAAAATAGAAAACCTCTACACTTAATTCATCCATGTGATTTTAGTAAACCAAAACATGTGTTTGCATTGTGTTTTCTCTATGCTTCTTATTTTGGGTTTTTGGGTTGACTAGATTGTTGACCAGTCTTAGGTTGGTACCAGAGGCTCGGGGGTTATGAGATGTGATGGCATGTTGATCTTATTTGCTCTCGATCTTCCTAAAACCAAACCATGGTTATGTGATGGTATGCTCTATGAGATGTTTGTATTAACTGATTGTTATTGCTCATCATTCTTCTTAAGTGAAGTTGAGTTATATGTATCTAAGACACTTGACTTAACCATTTTTGAGTCATCAATCAGTTATCCTTGGATTACTTTTTAGTCGCCATGATGGGACTGAAGTGTTGATTTACTTCTTGATGATTTCATGTTGTGACATATTTTGGCTCAACCATTTTGGAGTCTTCGATTAGTATGATTATGAGATATATTTTGGTTATTGAGAACCAATGGATACTTTTGATTATCAATGATACCTACAGTTGCCAATAGAGAATTGTTGTGGTCATGATTATCTATGGATGCTTTTCAGATGCTCATGGAGATTTGATGCTTTTATTGTGGATATTTGATGATTCTTATTGTGGATTATTTTTTGGTATTTCTTTCTAGTTGCTTGTATAGGACTGGGGTGATTTTATGATTCCATGAGCTTAGGGTAGGTTATCTACTTGTAGTATCAGGAAGTGGCTTGCAATGGGGGACGGGGCCCTAAGTGGCTACCAGGATAACTCATTGTAAGTTGTTTTAATAAGTGAAAACATTTACACTAAATGGAGATTAAATGAACCTAAAAAGATAATTGTTTTGTTCTCGTCCATGCCTTGAGTGTTAGTACAGACTAGGATGGGAGTAGAGAGAACGCTTGGTTGTGACCTTGCATTCCATAGTATGCCTTTTCAGTATGAGAGGATACTAGTGGCCGCATGAGGATCAGTAGGGACCCATGGAGTTGTAAGCTAACTGCCAGGGTAACTTCTACATGATATATGCGATGACACTTTCTCGCTTGCATAGTAGGTTTCCTATATGTCATTGTGTGCCTCTGGAAATTAGATGTCAATTTTGTGATTGGAACCTTTGAGTTAGTATACTTTTAGGATTCTTCGACTAAGAGAGTATTTATGCTATGTGATTTTGTTAACCTATTTGGGACTTGAGATTATCTCCTCAGCACGGTGGGAGTGGACCACTTAGGTTCCATGCGGTCGGGTGGTAGTGCTTTATCACTCTTATCATTTGAGATCCGTCCATAGACATCGTGGTTGGAGCATTCTTGGTTGGTAATTATCTTCATTCTATTCGTAGATCATTATGATAGATAATATACCTTATGATGGATGTATTTATTGGTATGTTTCTCACATTGATGGTTTGCATATGTTAGATGATGTTATCTTATGCTTTACTTTGCATGTTAGATTACTTTTTGCATATGATGTAGTATGATTTAGGTGTGACATTCCTACTATGTTAATACCGATGATCTCTTTGGTGATTTGAAATGTTACACATGGAGGGATGGCTAGGATCCATGATGGTCTAATGATGTTATTTACGGTTGGGAGGAACTGTGCACTTAGTTATTTGTGTTTGTGATATATGGTTATCTTTTATTATGGATGTCTATATCTTCTATGATGATGTCTCATGTATGACATGTGGTTTCATTTACTTTAATTGCATCATGGATTAATATTGGATGATGATGTACTTTATTTACATGGATGTTTACTCTTTCAAGTCTTTCATACCCTGTGACATGTATAGTGGATGATTGAGAAATCTAAAATGTAATTCAAAAAGGACACTTGTATATTGTTTAAGTACATTGGATGTATCATTATTATTTTATGTGGATGTAGTACTAGATGGTATCGTTAATAGTTAGTCTAGATATAATTCAACATTAAGGGATCCTTAAAGAATGTAACTTGTTATGTATGTTATGTTTACTTGAATTGATGCTAATGCTTCCGTTACTATGTATAAGTTGTAAATGGATTTACTTTCATGTTTAACAAAAAATTGTTAGGAAAACTTAGTGATATTTTAGATTAATTCTTTGGATCCCTTGGTGGGGCATTACATGCTCTATCTTAGATCACATAGCTTAACTAGGTGCTATTGTAACTCTTCATACTTGTTAGATTACTCTTGCATGTCATTTAGAATATCTTGAATTTGTATTACACTTCATTGATTCTTGAATATTGAAAATATTTCCTCTACTCTATGAATCTTCCATTCTATGGTGCACCTTGCAAGGGTTGCTTAAACTAGGCTCATTTAAGCATAAGCATCTCATTGCTCTTGCATGTCATAGATAGGAAACAATAGGATGCCTCTTGAGATGCTCTCCATCATGGGTATTCTTCAAAATGATGGTCTATAGAACTGTATCCACATTTTTGACATACACTTAGAAGCCCTGTTAAGAAACAATTCCAAACAAGAAGGTTATAGAATATATATATGGCCATGTTTGAAAATACTAGTTCATATGCTCAACTGATTATAAAATAAGTATAGTCTTTTCCATAAAATGAAAATGGATATAGGAATAATATTTCCACCTTAAGGGTGATTCCAATAGGGGGGGAAAATATTATAGGAAAAAGAAAAAGACTCAAGGCACAAGACCACATTCAAACTCACATGCTTTTTAGACGTGATATATTTCAATAAAAAATACCATTCTATATGCTAGAGAAGAAATCATTGATAAGTTATTAATCATACCTTTGAAATAATGAATAGAGTTGTCAAAAGCAATTGATAAGTGATGGTTTCTATTCAAATTTCCCAAATAAATCTAGTAACTTCATCAATAGAAAGACTTTCAGAGGTTATTGGGAATGCAGAAGAAGTTAAAAACCTCATGGATAAGATACCATTGAACGAGGCCAAACAAAGGGTGATGGATAAAGAGATTAGTGCTATTCAAGGGAAGGTGTCTAAAATGGATGCTAAGCTGGGCAATTTGGAAAGGCTGTTTAAATAGATGACTAACAATGTGGGTAACCTCTTGAAGCAGATTGAGAATGATAAAGGGTAGGACTCCCCTCCGGTGGCAGAGATTAAGGAACCAAGCAAATGTACCTGAGCTCATTCTAAGAAGAATGAGGATGTGAGTAAAAAGGACGAGGTGAAGGTAATTGTTGAAAACATGCATATTCTGGCAGATCAAGCTATTGACCCGATAAAGACTTCTTAGCTAGTCAGTTGTTGTTCTATTACTGTTCCTTTGCTGTCTTTTCTAGCTCTGTCTTGGGTGATCTCATGGATGTTCTTTTTGGAGGTTTGTCTCATGTTGTCTTGTATTGTTTTTCTCTTATGTTTACTTCTTTTGTTTACCTCTAGACTTTTTTTATTTTGTAAAGGTTTCGGGTCCTTAAAACCTATTTTTACTTAATCAAAACATAACTAGCATATTATATGAAATTGACTACACAAGTAAACTTGTCACCAATCCTCAAGAGAAACACCACTAACACTTCCCACAAAAATCCCCACCTAAAATTCATTTTCAGATCTTATGTATGAGCTATATCAATAACTTATATTTCCTTAACACAAATCAAAATCTCTCAGGAAAATGATACATAGGTTAATATAAGTGGTACCAAAGGAAAAGGAAATGATAAAATAATATTTTCTTTTGATTTGTACTAATGATCCCAAAGAATAAGATAGAATTAAATAAATGATCTTACAAAATAATTGTAAGGACTATTTTTAAATAACAATGCTACATAAGAAAATTTGCATAAAAATGGAAAAGTAAAACTAGATTACACAAAGGTCAAATCACAATGAATTGTCATTAATTAAAAATATAATAAATAAACAATTTGACCACATGTAAAGATAATATATGATAAGGTAATATCGATCAATGTCAAAACATGAATGTTTACATCATAAATAACATATGATCAAAATACAAGTAACTTACCAAACTATCGATCACAACATGTCATTACATTACTATACAAATAAATAATACAACTAAGAAATTGAACTTCATTTCAATTTAAATACAACAAGAGAGTACACAATATACTTATATTAGGTCTAACATACATCAAGAATCACTGAAGAAGAATATTGACTTGTTGTCGAACATAGATCCATGAACACATTGTATAAGGATAAAACCATGAAATACATTAAACACATAAAATAAATATGTCATTGGAACTCTTTCCATTTGCTTGAATCCTTGTCTCCAAAAGCCCTTAGATCAAAGTCCATCTACTACCATGAGACAAGAGTGTGGCCTAGTGCTTTTACCGCCCAACCACAAAGTGGTTAGCTACCTCAAGGTCCTTCCTGGAGAAACTAAACATGGACATTACAAAGAGAAATAAAACATAAAAAATGCATTTAAAACATATGCATTCATCTAATCAGCTTCAATAGATAATATTTCAAGAAAAATGAAAAGAGTTCTCCTAACACTTCATTAGGAATATACGTTTGGCACAATTTGATGGAAAACAACAATCATCTTTCAAAGTACATCTCATAATAGGAAAATTTTTCTTCAAATAGTTCATAAATACTATGAATCTTTATGAGATTATTTTTCCAAAAAAGAAAATAGAATTAAGATTTTATCTACCTCTAATATTTACAAGATAAATTACATATTGAATATCCTATTTAATTGAAATTTAATTAAAATTTCATCTCATCATTTCAGTTCCCAAAAATTTCCTTTATGGTGAAATTTTATTTGACAATATGTAATGTTTAGATATTTAGGGTAATGATTCATATAATAGCAACACCCCATAGTAATTACAATTTTTTCCATCCTATGTTTCATTCACAACACCATTAGGCTTTGTCAAACACATATTGATCACACTCTTAATAGAAGGAATATAAGGCAACGTCTCAAAATCTCTATAGGTATTTTCATGTTACAACTGTAGAAGCTTACATATTCATGCACTATAAAACAATAAAAAATAAAAATAAAGAAATAATGTTCTACCGCCTCCCCCAAATGATAAGCAATCTAAAATCCTTCAAAATTTTAGCAAGCCAATAGTGACCAAGTCCACTTGCAAGTGGTCATGCAATAAGGAAATTTAGGAAAAGAAAAATTATAAGAAAGAAAAGGTCTTAGCAATAAGAAATTCTCCTCAATGTTTTTTTGGTCCCGAATGAGAATGATAAAAAACTACACACCCTCAATTCCATTGGGACTTTGTTGTGAACAAAAAAATTTTGGTTTGAAACTTGGCAATGTTCCTAGGTTTTAGGAGTGTAGATATTGAATGTTTTCCAATAGTTAACAAATGGATAGCTTTTTTAAAAAAATGACTTGTGCTCTTACAATCACAATATTCCCATGCAAATTGAACTAACTCGGAGATAAAACTTGGTGTTGTCACTACTACATTATCGTCAAATGATAGATAGATGAATACATTCATCGGTAAAATTGTGTCAAAACTACCAACGGGGGGAGAAGTCATCAACCACTAGATAATATTGTTGGAAATATAAGAGGAGTAACTAAGAGAGGAGAGTGAATCAGTTACCATAATAATAAATCCCAAATCCATTAGATGTCAATACAAATCAAAGCATAAACTCTTATTAAATTGTATTCTACTATTACTCGACAAACACATAGGCACTCGGTTAACACTAGCAAATACTATAACTCAGAAAGCATTGAGAATCAACTATAACTTGGGAATAATTGAGTATACTGATCTTAATGTGATTAACCTTACATTTAACTTACTTGCATACACATAAAAGAAATAGCATGAACACAAGTCACACCAAGATTTAACATGGAAACCCTATTTGGATAAAACCACCAAGTGCAACTTGTTACTATTATCACTCTTCTAAAGTGGGCCCTATTAGGAGCCAACCCTATTTAAAGTTACAAAACACATTGTTAGGTGTGACCATGTTAGAGGATTTAATCAACCTATGAGGAGTGGCCTTGTTAGAGGTCTTTAGACACTTTAATCTAGAAATGACACCTTGTTAGATGATTTACAAATAGTTGTTAAGCCAACATTGTTAGGAGATTTAGATTACTGCTACAATGGTTAGAAAGTAACAATGAGATGACCTAATTTCTAATGCAACTAAATTGTACATTATAGATCTCAATTTTGGCTTGTATACTTGATCCTTCTTGATCGAATGTATCTTTGTATCTCCACAATAATATTCTGCTTATCCTTCAAATTTGCTTCCTCTTGGCATCTTCAAATCTTCTATTCACTTTCACATTCAATCTGCAACTTGACCTTATATTTATATCTTATAGATTATCAATTTAGCTTGAATAAAACTTAGAATACTTAATATTCATCTCCTAATTTGGCTAAAACCAACTAAAAAATTCATTAAACTCAATATCCCGAAACAAAAAAATCCTTCATTAGCCGACCCTTCTTGGTAGTCACTAACCAAAATAGATTTTCCTTCACTAACCAAGTGAGCTCAATTAACACTGTTCTTATGCCAAATTTCTTTGTCTCTTAAGTGAACTCAGTAGACACTACCTTCTGTAAATTCTCTTTGGTAATTGAGTGAACTCAATTAACACTCATTATCTTCCAAATTTCATTTTTCTCTCAAGTGAACTCAATAGACACTGACTTCTAAACTTGGCATACATAGGAATGGTTGACAATCATAGGAAATTGTCTTCATTTCCTGAGTGATCTTGACAGACAATGACTAGTGAATGTATGACATTTTTTGTAACATCAAAGACAATACACAATTAACCAATTATTTTCAACAATCTCCCCTTTGGCATTGATGGCCACACAACATGTCATAATAGAATAAAAATTTTAGAGCAAGAATAAATTAAGGAACATATCCTTAGTTTCATTCTAATTCTCATCCATGAGAACTCCCTTTATCATTGTAAAATCCCTCTGCATTCAGTTTCTCCCCTATTAGCAAAACTATGCCTTCATCTTCAACATCTTCTTCTAATAGAAAACTCTCCCTCTTTGATATTAGACCAAGTTCATCCTTTTTCTCATACATCTTCAAACAAAAATTTCTATGAAATGTATACTCTCCCTCTTTATAAAATTTTCTATTATATGACAAAAAACTCTCCCTATTTGACATCTCATGCCAAAGATAATATTTAGAGAATATCAGTGTACCTTATGTATTAATTCATATGCAATGTGCCCTTTTCAATACTGCATCAACTAATTGATCTTCAACATGCTCTAGTTGATGCATCACTAAACTTCATTTAGTGAGTTTCAGATAGGGCAATGGCCCTTAGCTTACCTCATACATACAAAAATGCATCATTAGGTAATGACTTGGTGAATATGTCTACAAGTTGTTCTTTTGTATTCACATATTCCAACCTTAGTTCCTTTTTTTTACCAATTCTCTTAGAAAATGATATTTTATAGCAAAGTGCTTGGTTTTGGTATGCATCGTTGGATTCTTTGATATGTTGATTGCACTGGTGTTATGACAAAAGATAACCATTGGATCTTTGATTTCCATCTTCATGCCTGCCAACAGTTGCTTGAACCAAACAACATTGGAACAATTAACTGTTGTTGTCACATCTTCTACCTTTGTTGTTGACTAAAAAATAAAATTTTGGTTTTTGGTTGTCCAAGACACTAGCTTTTTACCAAGAAAGAATGCCCCACTACTAGTACTTTTTTATCATCAATGCTTCCTACCCACTCAACATTAGTGAAGGCTCGTAACTCTAAGTTGTACCATAAGCCATAATCATCAATACCCTTTAGATACCTCATGATTCTATTGATTGCCATCATATAATTTTCTTTAGGATTTTTTGAGAATCTTACCACCATACCAACTGCAAGAGCAATCTTAGGCATAATATGTACAACATACTATAATTTTCTGATCATTGATCTATATGTGGTCTAATCTACCTTCTTGGAATCATCATTTTTTGGAAATCTTATGTCCAACATATATAGGTGTTCCAACTGGCCTTAAATCTACCATTCCAAATTTCTATAATATCTCCTTGATATATTTAGACTGAGTAATGTAGATACCATCTTTCTTCTATTGAATCTACAATCCAACAAAGAATTTTATCTCTCCAAACATGGACTTCTCCAATTCTATACTCGTCTCTTCTAAAAATGCTTTGCACAAGTCATCATTTCTAGTAAACAATGTGTCACCCACAAATATTTTTGCCAATACAATCTTCTTGTCTAGTCCTTCTTTGATATATAGGCTGTTGTTATCATTCATTTTTGAAAACCAATCTTTATCAAGTAGTTATGAAGTCTTTCATACCATGCTCTAGGAACTTGCTTGAGACTATATAATTTTTTATGCAACTTACAAACCATATCCTTTTTTCTAAGATCTACAAAACCTTCTCATTGTTCTATATAAACTTCTTCTTCAAGAATTCCATTCAAGAATGAAAATTTTACATCCATTTGATAAACTTTGAAACCTTTATGTGCTGCATATTCTAGTAAAGTCCTAACACATTCTAATCTTGTAACAAGAGAAAAAGCTTCACCATAGTCATGTTAGTCTCAGAACAATTTTTGAAATTTGAGTGCCAACACACTTAACCACTTTCTACATTGAAGTCGAGTATACTATGTATGTCGAGCCACAACATGTGCTGAGTTAGAATTTCAATAGGTGCCAAGTGATCTTTAGGTGCTGAGTGACTTCAGGTATCGAGCATGATACAAGTGCCGAGTAATATATAGGTGTCAAGCCACAGATGATGCCGAGCAAGATAGGATCACTACAGGAGTCGAGTGAGCTAGTTTCCTTATATGTGTCGAGCATCAGGAATTAGAAAGTTTTAAGTAACACAAAATGCACATATGAGTTTGAAAAGGCACAAACTCGGATGTAAACCATTTTTATGGCTGACATATGATGAATCCCGAAGGATCTAAGTGATAAGATCAAATCTTTTGTACTTCCTATGCAATCTACATGTAGCCAATAAGAAAAATGGAGAAGGCATGCAAGCAATAATAAAAGTGCAAGAAATGAGTGGGAAATAATGATTCAATATGGATCATAGATCCATACCTAACCTTAAGTCTTTAAATGTCTTTATAAGGAAGATGAAATCTCATTGTGTATATGGGAAAAGAAGTGTATGAGGTAAATATAGTAAAATTTAGAGTGAAGAGTGAAAGGACTTAGAGGAATAGAGCAACAATTAGATATTCAATTGATCAGAACAAAGCAAGGGATACAAATAGATATCAGATTTTAGAGAATCAAGATCAGAGAGAGTAGATCAAGTGCCAAAATTCAGCAATCAAGGATTGTAAGCTATCAGGTTTATCATACCTAATACTCTCTAGCAATTGTATTAGAAAAGAAATCCTATGTAGATAGGTTAGCTTAATAGCTAGGTTGTAGATCCTTTGAATAGGTGATTAAATCCTTTAACAGGGTGACACTTAATGAAAAGTGTTTGTAAATCCTTTAACTAGGTCAATATTGATATAGTGTAAAGCATTTAATAGGGAAAACCATCAAAAGTGTTCAAAACAATTATTGTTTCAGTGATTTTGTGGGTATCATCCCCACCCCAGTTTTACCTTCTTATTCCTAGAGAGTTTCTAGGTTCCCAAAATCTAGTGTTATGTGCTGTTGATGCATGTGTTTACTTCATGTTTATTTCATATGTTTACATGCATGCAATTTACTTTTAGTTAAAGGTTTTAATGGATAAAGTGTAATTCTTCTGATTCACCCCCCTCGCCCTCCCCCCTCCCAGAAGCATTCTTCCCATTTGAATATTCCAACAAGTCAATACTTTTTGCTTTAGAATAACCTTTACAAACTAACTTTGCTTTTTTTCTTGAAGCTTTTCCATCTTCATTCAGCTTATTTCTAAAAACCCACATTGTGCCAATCACATTGTTATCTTTGGGTCTAGGAAGAATAGTCTAGGTTTTATTCCTTTCTATCTATTCTATTTCTTCATTCATAGGTTCAATCCACCTTTCATTATCCAAAGCATCTTTAACATTTCTAGGTTCAAATTCAGCAAGCAAATGTGTACCTTTCAATTTGTTTCTTGTGATTGTTCCATTAGACTTGTCTCTAATGATCTGATTAGGTGCATGGTGCCTTTTGACATAACTTTCTAATAAAGGTACTTTGGATTTGGAGTTCTTTTCATTGATTTCTTCATGATCTTCTATATTAAGATTGAGTCCCACTGTCTGTGACTTGGGTCTATCAAACTTAGTTTGATCTAGTAATAGGTCAGTAGCTTTTGACTATGACTTGGGTCCTTCAAAATGTTACTCAAGTTGCACTGGTTGCAACTCGGTAGCTTTTGGAGAATTTGGGGACTTGGGAGATAAAGTTTCTTGTCTTCTAATTAAATTTCACAATGTATCAGGTTCATAATACACAAATCTTCTATAATCCTCAGGTTCTTTATTACTTTCTTCTTCACACTTTTCTATAAACTCGTCAATTCTCACATGTGCACTTTCTATGATTTTATGAGTATTTAGATTCAAACACTTGTATGCTTTACTTCTGTAGGAGTATCCTAGGAATATGTCTTCATCACCTTTGCCATCAAATTTACCTTTCTTATATTCCTTTAAGATAGAACATTTGCTACCAAATACTTTTAATTAATTTACATTAGGTTTTTAGTCATAACATAGTTCATAAGGAGTTTGATTTGAGTCTTTCTTCATATGTACTCTATTCAAGTTATGCACTGCAATACTAATTGCTTCCTTCTAGTATTTGATTGCAACATTTTTTTCTATCATTAGGGTGTTAGAAATATAAGAGGAGTAATTGAGAGGGGAGGGGTGAATTAGTTATCACTAAAATCAATCCCAGATCCCTTAGATATCAGTACAAAATAAACTCTAAAAACTAAACTCTACCGATGCTCAACAAACACAAAAAAATGTTGTAACTTGATAAACACTGAAAAATGCTTGGAAAATACTTAACATGAAAATCTTAAGATATTATCTGTGATTACTATTATTTTAATTTAGGTACAAACACATAAGAGAAATAACATGAACACATTTGACATTGAGATTTAACATGGAAACCCAATTTGGGAAAAAACACTGAATCCTTCTTGATCAAATGTATCTTTTCAGCCACACAAGGATATTCTTCTTATCCTTCGGATTCACTTCCTCTTAGCATCATTAAATCTTCAATTATCTTCCATGCATTCACTCTTCTTAAATCTCAACTTGACCTTCTATTTATATCTTTCATACTATCAAGTTGGCTAGAATATAACTTGGAATAGTTAATATTCATCTCCTCAGTTGGCTAGAACCAATAGACAATTCAAATCAACTTAATATGCCAAAACAAGAAAATCCTTTGCTAGCCAACCTTGCTTAGTAGACACTAACTCATAAATGATTTTCATGTGTTAACCAAGTGAACTAGGTTAACACTACATATCCGCAAAGTTCCTTTGGTAACTAAGTGAGCTCGGTTAAAACTCAACTTTTGCAAGCCTTTCCTTTGACACTCGAATGAACTTGGTAGATACTGCCTTTTGAACTAGGAAAACTCTGGAATGCTCGGTAGACATAGAAACTATCTTCAACACATGATTGAGTTCAACATACACTAAATAGAAATGATATGATATTTTGTGTAACATCAAAGATAATACACAATTCATCAATTGTTCCAATATAGGGTTCTTGCACAATCCATGATGGATTTATTCCTTCTTTTAGCTATACCATTTTGCTGAGGTGTACTAGGGGCTAACACTTGTCTCTTGATTCCTCTCTCAATGAAAAATTCATTAAATTCTTTGGAAATGAATTTACCACCTCTGTCTGATCTCAAACACTTTAGCTTCTTTCCAGTTTCTTTCTCTACTCTTTCCAGATACTACTTAAATTTTGAAATGCTTCAGATTTTTCTTTCAGATATATCATAGTCATCATTTCTAGAATAACCATCAACAAAAAGAATAAAAAACTTATCTTCATTGTATCTCTCTATTCCAATAGGTGCACAAAAGTCTATATGAACCAACTCCAAGACTTCTTCAAAATGATAGTTCTTGCTTTTGAAACTTGTATTTCCCATCTTTCCAATTTAACAATTTTTGCATAGACCTAGACTAGGTTTCCTCAAACTAGGAATACCTCTTACTCTTCTATTTTTTCTTATTTTGACCAGATTGTCAAAGTCTACATGACACAACATTTTATGCCAGAGGAAGCAGCGTGGAACCGATACGGGGTCTCCCATAAGCAAAAAAGAAACAAACGAAAGACCAGATCAAAACTGTACACTTAGAGTGCCCCAGTTGTAGCAAACCATGATATGGAAGATCGTGGAAACCTTGAGGAGGGAACAAAAAGAGTGGGTGGAAAAGATACATGAAGACCCAAAAGGAAAGAAGCCAAATAAAAAATAAAATGAAAATTTAAAAGAGAATCGTTTGCCAACGAGATGGGTAGGATGAGGTATGAACAGACCAAGATCAGATAAGAGGAAAGCTATATCCTAGAAGGATCCATCGGAGAGTACCTAAGCTGAGGGAGAACACATTGGGGATAGGAGATCGAGCAAAAGATTGCAGCAAAATAGCTAATCAAGATTTGTTACAAGTGTACAAAGGTGGGTGGTGGTGGTTTTGCGAGATGAGAATGTGTTTTGGAAAGGTGGGATGAGCAAGAGGGGTAGGCAGGTCACCAGGGTGGGCTATAAGGGGCGAAGAGGGGGCTTGAAGGGGTCATTTGCAGTCAGATTAAGGAGGAGATATTGTTGATCAGGAGCTCTATAGTAGAGATTACAATGGTAGGTATTGGGTGACCAGAGCACCGAGCGGACATAATGCAACGAGTACAAGTATGAGGGATGCCCGATCAATCGGTAGGGTCTAAAACCTCTTCGTGATTTGTGTTTATGCATTTATCATATCATTCTCGCGAAAGCGAAAACACGATCCTGTAGGAACGGGTCTAGTGAGAACACGAGCGGGATCAGCGGGATCACGATCCCACAAAAAGTGGCGTCAGGTGGGAGGATGCGGGGGGTTTAAACAGAACTTGCAGGAACGCGATTTCGAGATGACATGTCATGTGGGAACGGGATAGAGTCAGCAAGAACGCGTCCCTGCGGGTTAAGGACATTGGACAGTGGGAAAAGGGTTAAAAGGGGATAGCGTAGGAATGCAATCATGTGAGATCAAGGGTCGATAGGATCACCAAAAAGAGAGATCGTGGGAACGCGCTAGCGGGATCGGGGGATAAGGTCAAGGGTTTCAGAGTAGAGTCAACATTGCGATCCCGCTAGAATATAGTTCTGCGAGAACGTGGGAGGATAGGCTTCATGAGAATGTGATTTTTGCGAGAACGTGGTTTTGGAAAAATAAAGTCATAAAAAAGTTGGGGTTGAGGGAAGGGAGGGTGTAGGATAAACAAGGAGATAGAAAATTGACGGTTGGATTGGTTGTGGTTACGTGCAGTGGTCGTTGGATGCATTAGTATCATGGGAGCAACGAGCAACAGTGTTACGTGCGGGAGAGATGATGAAACTGAATGACTGGGTGTGGGTCGAGGTGATCGCGTTAGGCCACCTAGCGAGGTTACACCATACCCAAACTTATATGATGATGGTTACAGTGTTGTGTGAAAGATGGCACAATGAGACAGCGATGTTTCACCTATCGACGAGTGAGATAACGGTGATGTTGGAGGATGTGTACTGGATATTCAGACTACCAGTGCAGGGGATGCCAGTTATGGCGACTAGAGAGATGACAGTAGAGGTGGCAGTGCAGAGATTGATGGGGTTGGGAGTGGAGTACAAGATCCAGCGAGGACAGTTTGCATTGGACGAGCATCTGGATTGCGTGACAGCGGAGAGGCAAATATACTTCTATGTAATGGGGCTGGTTTCAAGGTATATTGCCCTAGATATAGGTGGTACAGGTTTGACATTGGCGTTGATTCTAGTGGTGATGCAAATAGTTGATGCGGGATGCCCAGCTGCATGGGGTTCTCTGATGTTGGCCGAGTTATACTGAGACCTTCATTAGATAGTGTACTAGGGTGATGACTGATAGGGGAGGAGCATTGGGTTCCTAACATTGCTACAAGTATGGGCATGGGAGCATATTACAGTGCTCCAGCCATTAGGACGTAGGGATAGGCAGTCAGAGGAGCCAGTAGTATACAGTTGGGCTGAGCCGTTGACATATCATCATACAGATTCAGTGGACTACTGGAGAGTACGTATTGATGAGATAGTGGCAGTGGTGTGGAGCCCATACATGGGCCTAGGACCATGGGCGGAGGAGGGAGAGTAGCTCCCCTACACCATTTCTCCATGCTTCATGTTCGAGAGATGGGAGCACATTGCAGAGAAATACAAGTTGGACAGGGCACTACGACAATTTGGGTGGCAGCAGGTGGCAGTGGGAGATCTGCACTGGTATCAACAGGTTACCCATGAGCCAGTGTCAATGTATGGGCCATCTTTGCAGAGGGATGGGCTATTGAGGGTGTGGCAAGAGCTGGAGCCACAATAGTGGGATTGGTTTGGTGGGGCAATAGATGCAAGCTCTACATAGGAGTACCGAGATACATTTGTGAGGCTGAGACCAGTGGGGAGAGTACAGGGTACGAGGGCAGTGACAGTGGTAGGGGATCTAGCCTGAGCAGCCCAATAGGGGTGATATGTGGGAAGGGGGTTGCGATAGCATGCAGCAATAGTGGCACAAGAGGAGGAGCCTGCCAGTTGGAGGAGGAGGGTGGTGGGGGAGGAGAGGAGAGTTGAGCCAGAGAGGAGACCAGAGCAGAGGGGAGCCCAGCTAGAGAGAGGAAGAGAGGAGGCATAGGGGCAACAAAGGGTGGCAAAGGGAGAGGCAGGAGGATCATCTACCAGGGGAGGAGATGATGGTTTGGCAGGCCGGTATGCCTCGCTAGAGCAGGCACACGCAGTGATGAGCCATCTGCTTCGGGATACTCAACAGGAGAGAGATCAGCTATGAGTAGAGCAAGATCAGTTCAGATAGGAGTGAGATACAACTCAGGGGCAGGCAGATAGGGTAGGGGTGGAGGTGGGGAGGCTACAAACAGAGGTGGGCTGGATGGAGGGGAGGTTGGATGCTGTGACCGTGGAGAGGTAGGGGGTGCAGGCTAGATTAGATGCCCTCTAGCAGGAGTGAGATAGATTGGTGGTGGAGGTGGAAACCTTATGAGCATAGGTGGCAGTGGGAGGGGGTTTGGAGGAGCTGTGGAGACTGTGGGAAGAGACGGAGGAGTTGAGGGAGAGGGTTGGGTTCTACCGAGGGAGGTACCATGCAGCAGTGCCAACATCACAGATTGAGCATTACAAGTGATTGACTTAGTCAGGCATAATAGGTACCCATATAGGGATGCAGGGAGGAGGGGAAAGTGGATGGAGCATTGGAGGAGAGAGTGCAGGTGGGCCCCAGCTCACAGGGCATAGTCAGAGAGCAGGGTCGAGCCAATGGCGTGGGATGGGAGAGGAGGCATAGAGCTCTGGGACAGGGGGAGAACTAATGGGGCCATCACCACCAGCACTAGGGGCTGGGAGAGGGGCACAAGAGGAGACTGATGATGCAGGGACAATGGGTTGATCATCGATGAGCAGGCATCCTTTTGAGATGCTGAGTTTTATGTATATATCAACTTTTTTGAGACACATTTTGTGCAGGCTCAGACCCGTTTGTATGATATGGACATTTGTACACTGATGGATTGTTATTCTTTTATTCTTTCATTGATTATAAATATGATGATTCTAGTGTTATATGTGTTATGGACTGGTGGGATTTATGTATAGTGGTTGATAGTGATGTTTTGATGGTATTACTAACGATTGGTGATGCAGGATGCGACATGTGTTATGATGTTTTGATTGTGCTGACAGTTTGTGATGCAGGATGTGATTTTTGATGACATTGTATACATGATACAATATGATTTTGATGTGATTTTAGCTATGATAGTGCAGATATGATGTGATGTGATTTGATCTATGATATCATAGATGTGACGTGATTTGACGTTATCTTTGATGACATGTTTTTCCTTATGATATTGTAGATGTGATGATGATGAGATTTTATGTAGTATGATAGGTTTTTGATATGACGTTGATGATGTGATGTTGTTCTATGATAGATGTGATGTGATCTCAAAAAATTGATTGCTTTGGAGAGTATTTGATATGATGTTGTATGATGATAAGTACAACTATAAAATAAGTGATAAAAAGAATGAATCACCAACTAAAGGATAAACAACATATTTATGATATGGAAAAATGAATATAATGCTATGACACTTAGGATATGCGTAACTAAAGATGGAAAAAAGATTAAAACAAATGATTTACAAAATAAAAGAAAATGAGGTATAACTTAATGATGAACTACAATGCTAAAATAAAACCTATCCTAATGATAAATGACAACAATGCTAAAATGAATCACAATCTAATGATGAATGATAAAATGAATCAGAATCTAAATGATGAATGATAATGCTAAAATGAGCTATAATCTAATGATAAATGACTTATGTTTAAGATGAACTAAAAGGGAGAATAGTAAACTCATGACATGCTAAAAATAACACAAACTAAAAGATATATTTTATGATGAGAAAGAGAGAAAATCATAAAAAATTGAATGCGATGATATTCCACGATATGATAAAGGATACAAGCTACATCATACGAGATTTTTAGGAGATGCAAGACAAACAATGATGGTGGAATAAGATAACCAATGTTTTTGACGTATGATAGCATTCTATGATATGAAAAGTGATCATGGGAGATACTAACTCTAAGGAGAATAATGTTGGAAAAAGAGTGACCAAAAAACTCGCAGTTAGGAGGATAATAGAGATTTCTAGAGCTAGGATAGTAACTTTATGATAGGGATCACATCATGATGAGAATAAGATGAGAATTTATTTTCAAGGATTTGAATTAAATGATTCTAAGGGTGGAAAAAGTGATAGAGGGGTGATGGTAAGGAGGAGGAAGCTTGAGCATGGGGTACTTCATGAGGAAGTACCACTATGTAGTGTAAACACTTAATTTGATATAGGATTCTTAGGGATATGCCAAGGTTACTAAGAATGTTAAGGCCTTGTCCCCAAAATTCCATAGGACTGACTCAAATAGGCACGCAAGGATTTCCCCAGCATCACACGTGAGTCTCGGAGAGATCAGTGTAGGAACGATATTGGATGATCCACAAGCAAACAAGATTACCCAAGTGCATCATGTTTTATCGAAAGATGAAAACATGTTTGAAATATGCAAGGATAATATCAACTGACTCTCAAGTAGTAAAAGATTGTGATTGAAACCAACCTCCTTAGTTGCTCTAGTCAAAACACACCATGATATGAAATGATCATGGTGATCTTGAGGAGGAAACAACAAAAGGTACGTGGAAACAATCAACCAAAAAGAAAAACAACAAAAGACTCTACAAAGTGAAAAAGAAACCTTTCGCCAAAGAGATCAACTGACGAGCTACTAATGGGTTGCAACAAGATCTGGACAGTATATACAAGTGAGACTAGTTAAGGACATGAGAACTCAAGATTGGATAGAAAAACTTAGTAGGTATATGCATGACAGGGGGGAAGCTTAGGATGAGGGGATAGCATTGTTACAATACATGGTTTTGTTGAGGTGGGTTTATGTAAAGTGTGATTGATGTACAGGGATCCGGATACTACTGTATTCACATAGGTATGGTATATGGGAGACAAGGGTTAGTGCAGGGGGAGAGGCACACATTACATGGGTCATATATGCTACATATGGTAAGGATAAAAAGCATGGAATAGAGTAGATCTAGAAGAGTACAATGGTAGGATATATTAAGTATGGTATATGAGATGCAATAAATAAGATGGGATGTTACATAGTGCAAAGTACTAGAGGATGATGTTGTGAAGTATGGCGAATAACGATAGGGAACACCTTGGAAAAGCAGGTGGGATGAGTGAGAAAACATGGAGGGGTGATAAAGGGGTGTGTATTGGTGATTGATAATGGAAGGGTTGTGGTACACCTGGCACCTGTTTGCTAAGTTTTCACCAGGGACCTATCTAAGGTGTTTGAATTGCCAAGTTTTCACCATTGGATGCTTCATTTTTGTTTTATGCCTTTTTTTCTTTCCTTAATTTTGCAAACTCTACCCTTTAGGCATAGAATTTCTTGAGGTGGATAATGTTAGTAGGATCATTTAGGACTTCACCTTCAAAGGTAGATAGCTGATAGGCTCCTGAGCCAAAAGATGTTGTGATCACATAAGGACCAAGCCAGGTGGGCTCGAACTTTCTTTTCTTTTCTCGGTCAGCTTGAACCTTCATATTCTCTTTAAGGACCATGTCACCTTCCTAAAAACTACACGGATGGACTTTCTTGTTGAAATTATGCTTGAGGCAACTTTGATAGACCATGAGATGGTCATAGGCCTATTGCCTTCTTTCATCAAGTAGATCAAGTTGAGTAAGTCGGGCCACTCTATATTCCTCATCAGATATTTGTCCTTAGAGAGAAATGCGGAGTGATGGGAGTTCAACCTTAATAGGCAGGACTGCTTCAGCACCATAGACCAAGGAGTATGGAGTTGTGTCAGTGGTTGTATAGAATGAAGTACAGTATGCCCATAGGGCAAGATTAATTTGCAAATGCCAATCATGGCTGGAGTCATTGACAACTTTCTTGAGGATTTTGAGGAGGGTTTTATTAGTTGCCTCATCCTAACCATTACCTTGTGGGAAATATGGGCTCGAGAAGCGATGGTGGATGTAGAGGGAGGTGCATAATTCTTTCATGTTTAGATTTTCAAAATTACCTCTATGGTCTGTAAATATGGTAGCTGGGATGCCAAAGCGACATATGATATGATACAATATAAACTTGGACACTTGAACTCCTGTGGCAATAACAAGGGGAATTACTTTGACCCACTTAGTGAAATAATCCATGGCGGTGATTATCCACTTGAGCCCTTCTAAAGAAAGTGGAGCAATAAGACCAACAAGATCAAATCCATAGTAGGCAAAAGGCCATGGTGGTGCAATGGGTTGCAAGTCTTGTGCTGGAGCTTGGATTAAATTAGCATGTTGTTGACAAGGTAAACATCGCTTCACAAATTCACATGCATCCTATTCTAGAGTAGGCCAAAAATATCCAGCTCGAAGGATCTGCTTCGCTAGCACCATCCCACTCGTGTGAGCACCAAAAAGTCCAGCATGTACCTCTTTGAGAGCCATGCAGCCTCATTTTGATTTAAACATTGAGAGAGAGTATCATAATAACCACTACGATATAGGGTTTGGGCAATGATAGTGTAACGGGAAGCTTTGTGAATAAGATTTTGGCATTGGGTTCATGTGAGGTGAGGAGATATGATACTATTTAGTAGGTAGGAATGAATTTCATGGTACCATGGAGATTGGGGACCAACCAAGATACATACCCGTGTTGATTCATCATTCTCATATGCGGGTTCATGCAGCTGCTCAAAAAAGAATTCATATTGCGTAGCTTCATATGGTATTTCTAAGAGAGAACCAATAGTAGCCATAGCATCAACTACCTTATTCTGGAGTCGAGGTATCTGTATGAATTGGATATGAGTGAAATGCTCCTTTAGTTGGTCAACCAGGTCTTTGTAAGGTAGTAACTTGTCATCCTTGGTTTGATATTCATTCAAAGCTTGTTTGATGATAAGCTAAGAATCACCATAGACTTGAAGCTCTATGATATTCCATTCAATGGCAATTTTGAGTCTTGCAACAAGGGCCTCATACTCTGCAATGTTATTGGTACACTAGAATTGTAGTTTGAAGGATTTAGGGATATAATCACCTTGAGGTGTAACCAAAAGTATGCTTGCACCAGAGCCATGAGATGTATAAGAGCTGTCAAAATATAGCTTCAGAAGTGATTTTTTTTCTATCAAATAGAGGTATTCGTCTAGAAATTCCATGATGAGTGGGTGATCTGCAACTACGGGTTCCATAGCCAAGTGATCTGCAATAGCCTGGCCTTTGATGGCCTTTCTGTCAACATACTGAATATCAAACCACTAAGAACCATTACCCATTTTTCCAGGCGTCCGGTGAGTACTGTACGAGAGAGCATATATTTCAATGGATCAATCTTTGAGATCAATTGTATAGTATGACTCAACATGTAGTGACGTAGCTTCTGGGTGGCAAACACTACTGCTGAGCATGTCTTCTCCATTGGTGTGTAATTGAGCTCATAGCCCACTAATGTCGGTTGATTTAATAAATAGCTTGTTCCTTCCCTACATCGTCAAGTTGTGCTAGCAGAGCACCTAATGCGGTAGGAGTAGCTGTGATGTACAATATGAGTGGGCGCCCTGCAACTAGAGGAACCAAAATAGGTGGATTAGCTAAGTATTGTTTGATGAGCTCAAAATTGTGTTGGCAAGCTAGGTCCCATTTGAAATTTTGATCTTTCTTAAGCAAGTGAGTGAAAGGTTGATGCATATCAGCAAGCTGAGAAATGAATCGTCGGACTGATTGGAGTTTGCAAAGAATGAAGGTGCCTGAGTGTCTTAGGGGAAGCCATATCCATGATGGCTTTGACCTTCTTAGGGTAAATCTCAATACCATGCTGTGAGACAATGAAGCCTAGGAGCTTTCCTGAACTAACACCGAAGACACACTTCTTTGGATTTAGCATGAGATGATATTCTGTCTGTCAGTTAAACACTTCCTCGAGATGACACAAGTGATCCAGAGCATTGAGAGATTTGACTAGAATATCATCTATGTAATCCTCAAGTATCTTATGGATTAGGTCATGGAAGATGACCATCATTGCGCGTTGGTAGGTTGCCCCAGCATTTTTTAACCCAAAGGGCATCATATTGTAGTAGAATGTGCCCCAAGGTGTAGTAAATGCCATCTTATGCTGATCTTCTTCTGCTATACGGATCTAATTATATCTAGAGAAACCATCCATTAGTGACAAGAGTTCATGACCAACAGTGAGATCGACAATCATGCCAATATTTGGCAATGGAAAGTCATCTTTTGGACAAGCTTTATTAAGATCTCGAAAATTGGTGCAAATTCTGATATCACCAGAGGGCTTGGTAACAGGTACCATATTAGAAATCCATTCAAAATAATCTATTGGTCGAATGATTTTGGCCTCAAACAACTTCTCTAGCTCTGCTTTGACTAATAAAGCCACCTTGGGGTGCATTTTTTGAAGTTTCTATTTGACAGCCTTGGCCCCTGGATCTACTGCTAGATGGTGTACAACCAATTTGGGGTCCAACCCTAGCATATCCTGATATGACCATGCAAAGTGGTCTATATTTTCACGGAGGACTTCAAGAAGAAGCTCTGCTTATTCAGGTGGTAAAGAGGCTACAATATATGTGATATGTGGTATCTTTGTCAGACTGATATCTATAGGCCGAGTTTCTTCTGTCAAAACTGAAGATATAGGAGGTCGATGCTCCTGTGGGGGGAGGATGAAATCTCCATCCTCAGGTGCCTCTGAGAGGTTTTCGCTGTTGGATACGTCCTTTATTTTTGTTTCATTTTTTTGAGTCACCCAATGGTGCTCCAGAGAAGTTTTCACCATGGGATGTTTTTCTTTTATTTTTTTTCTTTTTTGTTTCTTTTGGGATTTCATTTTTGCGGCTAGAGATTTCGTCCTCCTCGAAGTAACCTGCAAGATCCAGCTTGTAGACATATGCTGATGGTGGAGGTGACTGTTTATGTGGCATTTCTGCCCCCATGAATTTAAGGAGCGCGTGCTCAGTAGAGAACTTGTCAACATGGATGAAACTTGGTTGGTCCCAATCTATGAGTTTGGGGTGAGCGAGGGGGAGGTCTATGAGATTCAAGGATAACTGGAAAAGCACAGAGGCTCCAAGGATTATTTTGTCAAGGAAAATATCATCCTAAGCTTTCTTTTCAACTTCCTCAAGGATCTCTTCAACCTCAACAAGAGTGTTTTGGATGTTCATAAAGGCATGGCCTTCTGTTGTAGTGCCCCTAGTTGCGGGGAGTCCATAGCCTAAGCCTTTGGTTTTCTACCCTTGGTGTGCTTCTATAGGCTGTCTCATACCTGATTCTTGGCAGCCTAAACCACCTCCTTGATAATTCCATTGTTCCATGGCCAGGCAATGTGACCAGGGATATTTCTGTTTAAAGTGATGAAGTGCTTCACTCTTAGGAGGTGGCTCCTTGTATAGCCATGTGTTAATGTTTGGTGTATTTTCTACTCCATCAAGGATACCTTTGGTAACAAATGTGGTAGGGCCCAACTGGTGAAGTTGAGAGGTGGGTTTTGGTACAGGCCCTTGATGTATTGGGCATCCTTGAGTATGTGGGTCAAGTGGTAGAGCGCCAATAGCAAAAGCATCTGTGAGACTATACTCACCACAACCTTGGTAGTTGATCTTAATTGTGGAGAGAGTGGAGGCTACAATAGTGTCTGGATCATGGCAGGTGCCAGAGGAGCTAGTCATAGTGGTGCCAATTTTGATCCCAGGACAGTGATTGGTGTATGAAGCTTCAACCACATTGCAATAAGCAAAGGGTTCAGGATCTGCGTGGATGGTTATCTCAGTGCCATTATGCAAAAAATTTACGCACTGATGATATGTGGATGGAACAGTCTTCATGGCATGAATCCATGGGCGATCGAGGAGGATGTTATATGGAAGATTAAGATCAACTATGTGACAAAGTGTTTCTTGAGTGGCTGGGCTGACTCTAATTGGGAGCAAGATGGTTCCTTCAGTTGTATGCTCCAAATTGTCATATGCCTTGATGGTGATCACCTCATTATGATATCTGCTTTAGTATATCCTGCCTTCTTAATGAACTTTAGAGTACATAGGTTTAGAGCCGATCCATTATCCATCATGACATGTTTAACTGCAAAGTCAGAAACCATAACAGCGATGCAAAGTGGGAGGATGTGACCGGGTTCAACTACTGGGATATCAATATTTTTGAAGGATAGGGCATAGAAGGCTGAAAGATGGCCAACAAGGTTGTGAAACTCAATGGCATTAATGTCGGAGGGGATATGCAACTCACGTAGAGTGCTGTCAAGGATCTCTTGATATAGTGGGCTTGTTTGTAAGAGGTCCAAGATGGAGATCTGGGCTGGCATGTTTCCAAGGTGTTCCAAGATGTTATACTGTGGCCCTAGTGAAGGTGATTCGGATGGAGATGTGTGAGATGGAGGTGGTCATGCTGATGGTGGTCTTATTTGTGTGGATACAGGTGGGCCAGCTATATTGAGTCATTTTCGATGGGTAGCAATTGCACACTGAGTGTCTAGGCCTTTGATATTGATGACATTGACAAATGGTTCAACTTGGGATATGAAACCAATTAAGCTACCATAGTCTAAGTATGTTGAGGTATAATTTTGAGACATGTCTCAGTTGTCGCCTTGTGTACCTAGAGCACTGTTAGATTTGTTGACAAGAGGGTTTGCAGGTGCATTTCTCAAGTTTGTGTTATGAGGAGGGAAAGCATTTTGATACATCATTAATCCTGCATTAGGTGAGGGTTGTGCCCCCACTATGATCTCTTTTTGGTCAATGAGGTTCTGTACATAATCCTTAAGCTGCATGTATTTAAGGGTAGTGTGCCCTTTGACATGATGAAATTTGCAATATTCTTTATCTTTGTACCAAGATGCTCTAGACTAATTAGGTTCCAAGGGTTTCGTTTTTGGATACCGAACACGGTTGTCTTTGGCCAATTTTTTGAAGATTGTATCAAGACGTTCCCCCAATGGGGTGTATGTTCGTGGTTGCCTCTGAACATGGGGTTTACTACCTACTGCTAGTGTGATAGCATTGGTTTGATTATGAGGAACAGGTATTGGTTGATGAGTTTGTGTGGGTGGTTGGTGATACACAAGAGGTTGTTGTTGATAAGTTTGTTGTTGGAAAAATGCGGTGGGAACATTGGTAGCCACCCCAACAATATGGACCTTTCGAGTGTCAATGGCACCATTTGTCACTGTATTCTTGTTTTTCTTCCAATATCGAGTTTTTTCATTGCTCGACCCACAGTCCTGGGTATTTTCTTTGTACAATCTGATGACACCATCCTTAATGAGGCCTCGCTCAAGGCCCATTCCTTTCTCTTTGATGTCCTTGTATGTTTGCAAATAGTTCATAACCATATGGTGAGCGAGGCTAGGGTGTGCATTGTTTATGAACATCTTGACAAGATGGCACTCAGGGATGGTGCAAGAGATCCTTGTTGTGAGGATTTGCCAGCATTGCAAGTATTCTATAAGACTTTCCCCTCCCTTTTTCTTAGTGTGGACAAGGTCCACTACAGATAATTCAGTTTCAACGAGATGGGTATATTGAGCAACAAAGGCCTCAGAAAGTTTTGCAAAAGTTTTAATAGTACCTTGAGGGATACGACAGAGGTCCTACTAGGCTTTTGGGAAAGAGCCGCATGAGGAACACATCACTATAAGCTACCTCCTAAGAATGCATATAGAATTCCTTAACATGTGTGATTGAATCAATTTTCCCCCTAAATTTGTCAAACTTGGGGATCTCAAAATGTTTAGGAAATGGAGTCAACGTGATAGTCTTATCAAAAGGGTATGGGAAATCATTTTCAAATTTGAAAGTCTTGGTGTTTGTCCCATCCTTGAGGGCTTCGAGGGCATTTTTCATTTCTTCCCATTCAAACTTTACAGGTGGAGGAGCGGATGCCCCTAATCCAGGTGCCCCCGGTGGAGTGGATGCTATGGTTTGCTGGAACATGGGTTGTACATACTGTTGCATCTGCTGAGGTTGGTGTTGTGGATAACCATGAGGTTGCTACCTTATGAGATAGTTTTGTGTGGGTGCTTGGGCATACTGCTGGTGTGAAGATTGTGACTGGAACAGTGGTAATGTAGATGATGCTTGCGCCATGCTCTATGAATATATACCATGTCCAATATATGTAGGTTGCACACCTGCTTGAGAATAGGACTGATTTGGAGTAGGCACAAGGTAATTAATTTGCGGCCAAGTGTTTACTGTAGAGAACTCTAGTGGCGATGGATTTGGGCTATTACCTAAAGGTGGCATGGAGAAATAGTTGGTGAGGGGTGGGAGTGAATAGCTATGTGAAGCGGTGGATGACAATGTCGGAGGTGTGGATGTGATTGCAATGCTAGGGGGAAGACTAATGATAGGTGCTTGTGTTGTAGCAAAATTCCAAGGTCCCAAAGGAAAAGTGGCTGAAGAGCTTTGGCTAGTTACAAAGGGGTTGATAGTGATGTTTGGTCGGATGGAGGATGAGGTATTGGACCCTAATGGTGGTATTTGAGTAGCAAATGGACTAGATGCAATATGGGGTGGGAATGAAAAGGTAGTGCAGCTAGATGCAAATGGAGGATTTGGTGGAGTGGAAAAATGGGTGGTGGAAGCAGATGCAAATGGTATACTTGAAGTTGGTTGAGATGTAGTATGCACTAATGGTTGAGTGAGAGTGGGATGAGTGCTCTTTGGAATGGGAACAGGCACCTGGGTCGAGGGGATATTTGGGTTTTCTGGTTCTACCTGAGGTGGTCGCCATCCAAACAATGGGTGAGTAGAATCTGTTATGTTGGTAGGTGGTGGATGTCCAAACTTAAAGACACCAACATTGTCTCATAAGAAATTTTCCATGATGGTTTCCTTGTTGCGATCTATGATGGCATTGATGATAGTAGCATGACCAGGTTGGTTCATGAAAGCCTCAATATCTATGGATGATCCTGGTTCTTCTGGGATTTGCGGTGGTGGGTCTGATGGTGTCATGGGTACCACAAAGTATGGATGAGCTCGAGATGCATTACCACTATGACTAGGATCCATATCTTTTTTTCGTCTGTGCCTACCAAAATGTGTGGTGGGTGGCATGAAAGGATGCTTCTCCTAAAGATGTGAATGTAGCGAGGGATGATACTAAGGGTGTCCAAATGATATGGTGGTTGTGCACGAAGCCTATGTGTTCCTAAAATATGAATGTGGGAAATGTGATGGTGATGTAAAAGGTGCAACCCTAACCTTTGGCTCAAGGTGATGTGGGACACCAAAAACAACCCATTCCTAGCAAAGTGCTTGTGTTTTGAGGATACTCAAGATGATGAGAGATGTGATGCAAAAAAAAAATTGAGTGAGGAAATAACGCTGGGATTTTAACAATGCAGGTGGAGGATTTTTCAACAACCTAAGATGAGATGAGATGATCTGACTTCAAATGCTTAGATGGGATAGTGCAATTCCTAGATGACAAACTAAACCTACAAGTGTGTAAGTGTGCATGGAAAAAGGAAGGACCTAATCAAAATGAGTAACAGTAGAGTTGTCGATAAGGCTTGTATTAACACCACGTCGAAAGGTTAGGTTTTGGATTTTTTAGTCCCATTTAGTTTGCAATGCTACTTCAGCTCTGTCTTTCTCAATTTGATCCAATTTAGCAATCCTAGGGTTGGGGGTATGCTTCTTATGTTCTGCTTCAATTTCCTTATAGGCTAGTATTTGAGGAAGCTTAGCCTTCTTAAACTTAGTCTTGGGATGGCTTGACATGAGATACTTCCGAGGATTAAAAATCACAATCATGGAGTTCTTTGGAGGTAGCAACTACACTAAGTATACCCTATGCTAGGATTTGACCAAGTTTGACAAACATTCATTCAACAAGTAAAAGATCAAGCAATAGATAAGAACAACCAGATAGAAATTTTGATTCCCAAAATGTGATACTTGTGCCAAGGAGTGTGTATGTTTTACAAATGTTTCAATTAGTTAATTCAAATACATTAACATCTTAGATGGTTGTCTACAAGGCTGACAGTTGGTTTAGCTAGGGAGTCCTCGATATACCCAAGGTACGTGAGGCCCAAATTCGTAGATGAAACCAAAAAGAAGTCACACAACCGAGAGGAGCGGTAACCCACTTCTCCTCTTTCACTTCTCAAGGGTATAAAGTTCCTTGAGGCTTAGCCCAAGTGACAAAATCTTGGTCCCAAGAGAGGTGTCTTTGGATTCACCTCTCGATCTTTATACTCTGCCAGAATGTTGGAGTTGAGGTCATCCCAAGGGGTGATGAAATCTCCAAGCAGGCCTCCTAAAATTATAAAACAAGATTTTGGATCCTAATCTTATGCACCCAAGATGGCCTCGAAAGACAACAAGGGGAGAGAAGACTTGGATGATCTTGGGCTAAAAGATAGAGTTCTTTTCCAATTGAGACTTAAGTTTTATGATCTAGACTTTTTGAAAACACACGTGATTAAGATGCATAGGTTCAATTTAAATTTGAAATGTGCCAACAAAAGAGAAGTGATCAAAGAATGAATACACAAAGGAGAGTTAGGGTCAACAAGAAAATAAACCCGCGCGCCCGGAGGCCCTCCACGTCAAGTATCGATTGATTTTCTTTAAGGCATTCAAGATTGAGTGTGATTTTGTTTTAAGCTCAAAATAAAGATGTGTGTTAAGTTTGATTTCAAGTGCGAGCATGGAGGCCCTCCATGTCAGTTGATTCTTGTTCAATTTTAAAGCCCAAACTTCAAGTGTGATCGATTTAATCTAGATTTTTGGACATTCAAGAAATCTTATAAGTTAGGACAAACCCTCAAAAGCTCATTAAGTACGATTTGACCATGGAATACTTATCACTCTCTTAGGTGGACCCATCCCCATATATGGCACTGATATTGCAACCAATGGTTAGAATGATGGGTGATTAAAGAGGGTGAGTCCAATGAAAAACTACTCAATTTGACTCTTGTTGATTTGTTTTTAACTTAACCAATTTAGTAAGTGTTCAAAAGTCAAACTTGCCTAAGTTTCATGCAAAAGAGAGATTTGTTTGTTCTTTTTAAGGCACTAAAATGAAATGTTTGATTTGTGGGGTTTTTAGACATACAAGTTCATTTTTCCAATTTGCAAAGACAAATGACGACTTTGACAAGACCAACAAAAAAAAGGAGCATTCTCACAAAGAAAATGCAAGAAACAGTGTTCCCACGAGGGTACCTACATTCCTGCAAGCGAGTTTGCGATCCCGCGAAGGTTCCTGTTCGCAGGAATGACAATCCCACCACGAATCTGGCTCGCAGGAATAACAGGAAAGACTGTTAAAGAGAATAAAAGCCATGAGCCAAAAACTGAAGAGCTCTTTTTGATAGAGTGATCCTGCGATTTTATGCCCTTACAACGTTCCCACAAGCGGGAATGACAATCCTGCTGACAAAGTTTTATTACAATCCCGAGAAGTTTAAGATTTGAAATGGCAAGGTGGGAATGACGATCCTGCTATTTCTAATGCACGTTCCTGTTGGAGGATTTTTTGGTGAGGACGAAGAGGCTATTTGATGATACATGGCAGAGACTGTTTGTCGATGAAGTGCGAACTCATGGTCGCGGGTTCACATTCCCGTCGGAGAATAGCACCGTTCTTGCATCGCGGGATCGCATTCCTGGGGTCGCGAGGATGCAAATTTTTTTTTGTTTTTGACCATTTTTTGGGTGAAAAATGAGGACAAGGTTGGGAGCGCATTCTTGAGGCATTCAAAGTGACCCTGCAAGAAAAATCAAAAGGTAACACAAACAAAAGATATTGCCATTGTTAGTTTTGCATGATTAGCCAATTTTTTTTTTTTTTTTAAAGCATGTAAAACTAACATAAATGAGGATTAAAATGACCCTTGTAGGGTCCCATCGGGCATGCCAAAATGTATACACTAATCTAATATGCTAAAAATACTAATTTAATGAAAACAAAAGCATTTACACATTAAACTACCATAACATATAAGAGAGACAAAGTGAAGTCCTCAAATGAGAAATGAGCCATGGATGGGCTCTCTCAATGAGGATGATCACTTGATTTGGAGATATGTCTATTATGTGGATGTGGGATGTATGCTCAAGCTTCAAAGTTACTTCAATGGTGGAGATGGATAATAGCAAATTGGTAGCCTTGTGAGCTCTCAATTTGGCATTATGAGGGTATGATTGATGGCTTTTTTTTCTCAAACTAGCATGATAACTTTACTAAAAGGGGTTGTGATAAAATGGCTTGGGAGGGGATCTACTTTTTAGGCCAAGGGCTTGAGGGATGGAGGGTTAAGATGCAAGGAGAGATGAAAGATTTAGGGAGGGCTAGGATGCATTCAAAGGGAAGCACATGGATTGTGCTTATTTAGCACCAATCAGAGAGTGACACATGTCATAGGGTCATTGGGTGGAGGAAAGGGTAAGGATGAGTCAAAAAAGGAGGCTCAAGGCCTTAAATGGCCCTCATAATGGCTTGTAAGAGCTTTTAAGAGCATGTAAGAGCATTGAAGGCTTTGTGGTTGGGATAAAGTTTTATGGTTGGGATATTTTGAGGGAGGAGACTTTGATTTGGCTTAGGAAAGTCTTAAGCTTACTTAGGTAATGTGACAAGGTTAGAGGGGGGGATTAGGCTTGGGTTAGGATTAGATTAAGGATGTTAGAGATGTGCAAGTGGATGGCATTCATGAGGGTGGGTGAGTTAGTGGCTAAGCTAGCTTAGTATGGGTGGATGGGGTGGATTAGGCTAAATGGAGGATTTAGGATAGTTTAGTGGTTATTAGATTTGAGGGTTTTATTTATTAAAGTGATTTAAAGAAATTTGAGATTTGGAATTAGATAGGAGACTAGGATTAATTGATAAATAATGAGTTATTTGATTTATCAATTAGGAGTATAGATGATTAATTGAATTAATTAGCTAGGGGATGGCAAAGGATTAATTAAATAGGAATTTAATTAATGATGCCTTTAGAGATAGCTAAATAGGATTACCAAAGTGGTGTAATCAAATTTAGGTGTCTACAAGCCCTATTAGGATCTAAGCCTATGAAAGGTTATAAAAATGTTGTTAGGTGTGACCCTATTAGAGGATTTAATCACCCTATTAGGAGTGACCTTGTTAGAGGTCTTTAGACACTTAAATCTAGAAATGTCACCTTGTTAGAGAATTTACAAATAGTTGTTAAGCCAACTCTGTTAAGAGATTTAGATCACTGTTAAAATGGTTAGAAAGTAACAATGAGATGATGCAACTGAATTGTTGATTACAAATCTCAATTCTAGCTTGTATACTTGATCCTTCCTAATCAAATGCATCTTTGCAACTCCACAAGGATATTCTGCTTATCCTTCAAATTTGCTTCCTCTTGGCATCTTCAAATATTATATTCACTTTCACACATTCAATCCTCAACTTGACCTTATATTTATATCTTACACATTGTCAAGTCGGCTTGAATACAACTTAGAATACTTAATATCCATCTCCTCAGTCGAGTAAAACTAAGTAACAAATTCATTAAACTCAATATGCCAAAATAAGAAATTCTTTTGTTAGCCAACCCTGCTCAGTAGTCACTAACCAAAATAGATTTTCCTTCATTAACCAAGTGACCTTGGTTAACACTAGCTCTCATGCCAACTTTCTTTGTCTCTCGAGTGAACTTGGTAGACATTGCCTTCTACAAATTCTCTTTGGTAATCGAGTGAACTTGGCTAACACTCATTATCTTATAACTTTCCTTTGTCTCTCGAGTGAACTTTGTAGACATTGACTTCTGAACTAGGCATACACAGGAATGCTTGACAGACATAGGGAATTTTCTTCATTGCTTGAGTGAGTTCGATAGACATTGGCTGGTAAATCTATGACATTTTGTGTAACATCAAAGAAAATACATATCTAACTAATTTTTTTCAACAAATATATGTTGTCGAAGGATGAAGGGCAAGTGAAATCAATTGGATTAACTTGACCAAAAATGTTGCTTTTGAGGGTATGACATTCTCGTTAGAACTAATATAAAAAATCATTGCATTGGCATCAAAAGTATGACAACCTGTACATAGTACAATTGTGTTATGCAAATGATTTGGCAATTAATGATTTCCATGTTGGTAGTATAGTGGACTCTTGACATAAACTATTTGTAAGGTTTAAGTTTAAAACTATAGAAATATTCTAAAATAACATGCAAATGATTAGATGAGAAGTATTGATTGTACAAGGTTCATATATCTAGCTTCAAGGGACATTATTGGAATGAAAATAAACTTAAAGACATTTACACAAGAGATTGGCACGATCTCTTGTGTAAATGTCTTTTTGTTGATTCTCATTCCAATAATGTGCCTTCAAGCTAGATATATGATACTTGTACAATCAAGGCTGCTCATCTAATCATCTTTGTATTATATTAAGAACATTTTCACAAATTTTAAGTTAAACCTTTAAAAAATAGTTTATGGTGAGACAATATTATAATACTACCAACATGAAGATCGTCAATTACCAAATCCTTTGCCTAACACAATTATACTATACATAGGTCATCAAACTTCCAACAAAGAGCACTGACATGATCTGTAAGTTCAAAGAATATAAAGTAATGAGAAATATGAAAGCACATTATGGATTTATTAACATTTTCATAATAGAAAAGGATTCCATGTTAATGGTGTTCCAATTATACTTATGATTATGACAAGGGTAAGTGGATGCTTCCATGAGACATAATAGCATGTACATTATATTATCAAGTATAATAGGGTATGTAAATAGTTGCCAAAGAGAAATTGAATGCAATAACCAATCAGTTGGAAAAAGTTCCAAAGAACCTTTGAAACAAGTCTTTTTCTTGGGCTTAAAATATACTACTCATCAAAGTTTTTGATTACATAAATAGGTTTTACAGGGATCTTGAAACCCAAGAGTTAAAACATAAACAAGGCTAATAATAAGCGTTAAAAGCCCAGCCAGAAAAGAGCAAGTCTAAAGGCTGATAATAGGTACTAGGCCTAGCCGAAAAATAAAGGCCAAAGGAAAGGCCACACTGTTATATTAACAAAACAAAACAGGCAAAAGCCAAACAAAAAGGAACAGCTAGAAGCAAAGAAAAGAGCTACTACTCATCAAAGTTACTATAACTATGTCAATGCAATACAGAAAAGAAAAGAAAAAAAACTTCCCCTAATAAATGTTATGAGAGTTATAGAATATGGAATCCAAATTAGTTCACAACAAAAGACTAAGCTTGGGTTTGAGGGGAAGTATTCATATTTTACTTCATTGTATCTTTTTATCGGTATACTTTTAAGTTTTCTTACCCTATAACAAGAAACGACCAACTTACTAAATTTACTTGTGGAAATTTTCTACCACAATGGGTTTCTAAGATAAACATAACGTTAAAGTGATGTTCTTGAAATAATTCCTTTCCATTTAAATTTTTAAGTTATTATCTCATGCTATACATCTATTTTATTTCCAGCACTATGTCAAGTAAAGAAACACATGTAAGCTGAAATTAACATGTTTGAGAAGTGACAAAAAATATTCCCTAAAAATTAAGAGCTCCTATTTTTGTGAAAAAGAATCTAAATAATCTCATAGCAAAATAAATTTTGTTCATAGGACCCATTTTTTCATAAGGAGGATTCCACTCATCTCAACTCTCTTTAGTCTTTTAATTTATAATTTAAAATATATAATTACATTATTTTAGATTATTGAAATAGGAGTATTTATTTGTAGTCGTCTCTAAATTTGATTGTGTGATTTCTTATCAAATTTTCAAATCATATTTCAATTCTCTTTTATTCTAACAATAGAGGGAATGTGATCTATAATGTTAATTTTCAACTCTCTTTCTATGTGAATGATAAATCAAGAAATGTGATTCAAAATATTTAATGCAAAAAACTACATAAAATCTATGAAAATTTGACATAATTAATTTTAAAATATTTGTTTTTCCTTTCATTCTAAAGTTGTATATTTTTAAAATTAAAAAAAAAAAATCATTTTTAGTTTTTAATAAATTATAAATAGCTAAATTTCATTTATATTCTTAGTTTACTCAAATTATTGCAATCTCAATCTCAACCCAATAAATGATGTTAAATGAGCATTGTATGATTTCTATTATTAGAAAATGAGATGGAAAGGCATCTTTGGGAGTTGAAATAAATTGATCTATTACCATAAATTCCTTACAAAAATAGTTCTTATTTTGATTTCATGAAATGATAATTTATTGCTTCACTCAATTATTTCCATTCTTGTGTAACACCTAGTATGCCTCCTTTTTGTAGTGAACACTCAAGTTGTGCTAGTTTCTCCTCCTACTGGTATTGATCCACATAATTTTGCTCCATTTTATTGTCTTTTGGTTTCACTCCTTCCATTACAATCTTTTTATTTTATAAAATTGTAAACTAGCACTTGCACCTATGAGGTGCAATGGTGACGCTAATAGTTAGTGACATTGATAGTTAGATGTGAAGTTTGAAGATTTGGAGTTGCTTTCTTTGCATTTGATTATTTTGTTTATAGTTCTTGTAAGAATGCACTGAAGAGTAAAAAATGGAAATATATGTGTGCAAGTTACATTTCTTGTTCACAAAGTTATGTGGCATGTTTCCAATAGCTCGTAACACCAAGGTTGAAACTTGTGTAGTGACACATAAGACATGCATCAAAACAAGTGCATACATATTGATTCAAGTTACAATTTACATTAGTAAAGTTATGTGCAATTCCCTTTCAATACATATTTATTTCAAAACATTTACATTCAGCTCTCCATTTACATTTTAATTTCTCACCTTGCATTCTACTACATGTCTTTAAATATCTATAATACCTCTACATGCCTTTATATATCTGTAATACCTCAATTTGTTAGAGAGAGAGAGAGAGAGAGAGAGAGAGAGAGAGAGTTAGTGCAAAAATTGTCCTCCTTTTTATTTTTTATTATGTATGGGTTTTTTTTCCATTTTGGAATATCTCTCGTAGGAGAACATTTGTTGAATGTGAAGTTTTGTAACAACCTGGCTCCAAACATAGTTGTGAACGTTAGGCCTTGCCTCTCCTTTCTCCCAATATCAATTGTTGCTCATTTCAGAGTAAGTCCCTAGTATTTGTGTATGTTTACAGCCCATGGTATTGTGAGTGGTATCTACCTTTGATTGCCTAGTGATACTGGAGGTATTGGGACAACCTTGGGGTCTGTTTGGTCCCATGACAAACTGTTATAATTTTCAAACCTCGTTAGAATACACACCATAATGTCTAGGGGTATGAATCAAGGTCTAAAAATAATGTTGATTACTTCATTGAGAGATCCATTTTCAAGGCTTGCTTGTGTTTGTATGTTTGTGGTCAACATGACACACTACTATTTGCAAAGTAGCACCCATCTTTCAAGCTACTCATCACTGACTATAACATTTTTTGTGTATCATGTTATTGTTGTACTTATCACAATTAGAGAATTCAATATTTTAGCATTTTTTTATTGTGCAGCTTGATGAGATTAATGGTATAAAATAGGTGCATTGAGGTGTCAAATTCTTCCACTTCTCTTGATGTAACATATTTTTTTGTGTGAGCCACAAGGAGCTTCCAATATTCTTCTCATGGATTTGCATTTCATATATTTTGTAACACTTGACAACACTATGTCTATGTTGTACTTTCACCTTACTGTCTAAAAATTGTTTCCAAGGTTGCAACTATTGAAAACTATTCCCATAGTATCCTTGCCAATGAGTCAATAAGCATATCCATTAAGGGTGGTAATTCTGCAAGGTCACCTACAAAGATTAAGGAAATTACATTGAAAATTAGGTGTTGACTATGTGGAAACACTTGACATAACCGCCTATCTATTTGCAGTAATAGTTTTTCCATTGTGAAACTCATTTGAATAATAATAATGTATATGTTGTCATTTATTTCCTCTTAGAATGTTGTTAACGTCTATCTGGAGTGATACTTCATATTAAATGTACTAAGAATGTGCTATAGCTTAAGTTTGTGAGATAACGGTAGACAAAATAGTTAAAAATATAACAAATTCCACAAAAAAATAAATTTCAAACCATGAAATAATTCCAGGGTTTCCAATCAATCTTGTATTGTAATATCTTAAAGAGCTTGCAATTGACTAGTTTAAAATTTGTTGAAAGTTCGATAGTAATATTGTTAATGCATTTTTTTAAAATGTGGTAATAAGATAAATTTGTTTAAATATTATTACTATAATGTAAAAAATAGTTTTGCACATAAAATGTAGTTATAATGATATTTAAAGCTATATTTATTCAAATTTAACATACTACTTATACAATCAACAATCAAGAAAAATAATAATGATTCCACTAAATTTGTAGAAAAAAAAAAATCTGCCTCAAATAGCTATTAGAAAATAACAAGATAAGAAGAGATCAAGATATTCATTTCACTCTTTTCTTTCTTTCTTTTCCTTTTTATTGTCTTTATTTTGTTCTTCTTCATCTCTTCCTCATTCTTGTCCTAGTCCTCTCCTTCTCCTCCTCCTCCTATCTCTCCCTAAAATGGATTTGCTAAATTTATAAAAATATACACTCGTATACTTTGGTTCCTACAATATCCTAACCTCATTTACTTTTGGGTGTAGGCCTACCAGTCATACTAATATTTTCTATGACTTTGATTTTTTTTTTAATGTGATACTTATGATTGTCTTTTAATTTTATTGTTTATTATATATTTATAAAATCATATTTTCTTATCAAAATAAAATGTACAAATTTATAAATTTTGTTAGTTGAACACGAATTCAGAACTATGTTTTCTAAATTTAATAATTTTTACATATTTTAGCATTTCACTTTTTTTTTTTCTCTATGTACGTATAAAAGATCAACTATTCTTGCTGCTTTGTAGCTTCAAATCAATGTTCTTTTAACAATGAATGTCATAGCCCACTTTCCCATAACTAAACAAACTTGACAAACGTCACGTGGATTTCGTCAATAATTTGATTGGAAATTAATCTTGAAAGTAACTATTACAATATTGACTTTTTAGAGCATCTATTACATTTGAATGAGGGAGGGAATACATTGGCACTTGGTGTGTGTATGTAGCAAAAAATCTGTTCAATAATATACAAGCATCTGTCCCCGTTGTGAAAAGTGGCATGCAATACTACAAGTGATAAGGCAACCAACACTAGTCACGTATGAACTATCATATCAGGAAAATCTGGGGCTTTCTTCCTTATCGATTTCACCAATGACCAAATTCTTTTTCATTTTCAATAGCCTAAGGAATCCACACAACCCATACTAAGTTTATGAATATGTATCTAGAATTGTCTACCAATTAGGTTGTAAATCTTTGTACACTTTACTAATTATTGTGTTCTTCTTGAGTGGTCTTGGGAATAGAGAGAAGAAAGTGAGTTTTTGTGTGCTCTAGAGAGTGGGAATTGTTTTGTGTTGGTTTGAAGCTCCTTGCATGTGTAGGTTTAATGTGGAGAAGAGAATTTTGAGATTAATATCACCAAAGGATTTGAAGGGAACTTATGAAAATGCCATTGATAATTTTGGAGTTCAAAAACATGTGGGAGCAATGTAGGGAACAATATTTTACCCCCAAGAGAATCAAAACACTTGTGAATCCCCTAATGCCTTTGCCACTTCTTAAGAATCCCGCCCAAGAGAACTTCCCTCTTTTTTTCCCTTGATCACAAAGGGGGTATTTCAAATGGTTCAACATTCATCTTCTGGGGGTAAAATGGACTGAGAGAAAATGGTTGGGGATCATCGTTTGAGAGTCAAAATTCTATTTAGCATTCTTCCAAGTCTGCAAGGTATGGATGCTATGTACGAGTCTATGATTCATAGAAACGTCCCTCTTCTAAGTTAATTAAATTTATTTTTTTCCCATGTCAATGAACATCTTCCTTTTCTAGACTACCTGATTTATCTTTGCATCATAGATTGTAGTTTTCTTTTCTCTCCATTTTGTCTGAAACTATGATGGATTTTGGAAAGATTTCTAATAAACATGTTGTCTCTCTTTCTCTTATAATGCCCATGAACTATATATTGGCACAGTTAATTATTTATTTAATATTTTTTATTCCATCAGAATCTGCCAATTGGTTCATTAGTAGTTTGAAATGCTTCTCTTAAATTTGCATTGTCTGAAGTCATTGCTTTTTGGCTGCCTACATGTGTTGGGGTTATGTTTTTTAGCATTAACCCAAGTTTCTCTAGGCAACCTGAACCTGGCTGGAACTTACCACATTTTCTTACTATTTTTGATATTGTGTAGCAAAAAAATTTCAATTTGCTTGATATTCACCATTTCCATCTTGTTGCTAAACTTACCAATGTATTAATCAATGCAACTCTCAAAGCGATTATAATAAATATCTATTTCAAATTATATTTTGGAGCAATGCACTGCCATTTCCCCAATCATATTTGGCACTTAATATATACATTTATATACCTATTTCTTCTATTGAATTGGCCATCTTGGGATTATATTCATGTGTCATTTGATTGGAATTATGTTTTCATATCTTCCATCACCTTCTCTATGTTGATCCTTTGAACCCTCACTATTGGATGCCATTCTAAATCTTTTTTCCTTTAGGAATTAACGCATACAATATTACCTCTTTTCTTATAATTCAAGTTTTCTATCTTTTTTTTGGCTTGTTCTTTTAAGCCTTATCAATGTGGATTCCAAACCTTTCTTTTGTTTATAGAGTATGTCCATTCAGTATGAATTTGTGATTGGGTGTGTCTAACTCTATTCCTAGTGATGTGCTCTTTTAGAGTAGAATTGTTGTAATTACTTCAACTATAAAACATCATCTCATTGTTTTAGATTAGACTGTTATTAAATAGTTAAATATTGATAAGAGATAGACCAAAAACTTTCTTTTAAAGATTTACACATAATTATGAAACTGATATATACTAGAGTTAGAGAGTGGTGATATTATTAAGGGAAACGTTGATTTTTAAGTATCATAATAGATATTTTAGATGTAATTAATTTATGATGTATTGGATAAGTATCTAAGAATTCTTGGTTCTCTCTCTCTCTCTCTCTCTCTCTCTCTCTCTCTCTCTCTCTCTCTCTCTATATATATATATATATATATATATATATATATATATATATATCAACTTGATTATGATTCTATGAAGTGACATTGATAGGAAAGTAATGATGTTTTTTGTTCTTTAATATGCATCTTGTGTATTGGTATCTTATGAGATGAGCTCAAGATATGATGATATACTTGGAATACTATTCAATGGAGATTGAGTTTTATTTATTATAGAGAGACTATATATATATATATATATATAGAATAGCACACAATTATACTATTGTTCGTAGTTTTTCTTGATTAGTCTTCCTCATTTCTGAGTTGGGGATCTTTCTATTAGAATGTATAGAATAACTGAGGGGGGGGAGATGTAAATTAGTTCCAAGGTCCAGATTGTTGATATGAGATTGTTTTCAAGTGAAGAACTTGTAATGGAATAGTCATTATTTTGTCATTGATTTCAAACCTGCTACTTGCAGGAAAATTGCTTAGTTGATTTGAATATTATCATTTGTTTGATTGATGAGGAGATTTTGATCAAATAAGATAATAAGAGCACCTAGTGGAAAAGTTGAGTTATAGTAAGAAAAAGGAGTACAAAGATTAGTTAGACGATGATGATATAGTGTATTGATTATCTACTTAAGGCTGCAAAAGATGGATACACTTATTAAGTCTAGAAGAACAAGTATGAAATTGAGTCTATCAAGCTTGATCGAGTGGATAGTAGGTGCTGAGAAAAGTTAGTGCAAGCCGAGCATAAAATTAGTTAGAGCTGAGCAAACTGAAGATTTAGTGTATGTCGAGTGAAATTAGTGTATGCCAAGTAAAGTTTAGTTGATGCCAAGCACCAGTAAACATTAGTGTTTTCTAAGTTAACTAGTTGAAGATGAGTGGAGGAATAGTATGGAAGTTGAGTAATAAAATATTGATGTCGAGTGCTAGTATTTGTGTTAAATCATAGATTTGACAAATTTGAGCTGACTATTTTGTTTTCTAGAATTGTGTGTCATGTGGAAGATAACTATGATGAGCTAGTGGAACAGAATTCAAGGTAAATCATTTTGAGATGAATTCAAAGAGGATTGAGGGAGAATTTTCTAGAGGAACCAAATGGAAAAGTGGGTAGATTCATTGTATCCTACCTAATCCTACCTAACCCTAAAATGGACAATTGAGGTTAAATGAAAAAAGATCTTAAATCTCTATTCATAGAGAGATTTGGTCAAAAGAAAAGGTTTTCATGTGTGAGAACTTAAGGAAGACAAGGAGTCTAGGGTATTGCTTCATTTAGTGGTTGAACAAAAGAGATGACTATTGGAAAGAAAAGCAAGAAGTCTTAAAGAGTATGAATGCTTAAAGAGTGAACAAGCAATCAGAGCTAAGGTGTGTGAAAGCCAAGTAGAATGGAGGATTGAAACAAAGATTTGTAATCTACAAGTGAGTCGTAATTTGTTATCAGATCAAGCCTTACTATTACTTTATAATCATTGTATTAGTCTAGGGTAAATCCTTTAGATTAGGGTTGACCTAATAGTCATTTGTAAATCTTTTAACCAAGTGACATTGCAACTGAATGGTCTAAAGTCCTCTAACAAGGCTCACTCCTAATAGGATGATTGAAATCCTCTAACTAGGTCACATTTAATAGTGTGTATTGTAACCTTTAAAAGGGTTGGTCTTTCACAAGGCATCACTTCAAAAGAGCGAGAATTAGTAGCATGTTATTGATGGTTTTTTCCATATTGGGTTTCCACATAAAATTCATGTGTTAAATGTGTTATTGAACATGTTATGTTTCATATTTACATTATTGCAAAGTTGTTTTGACCTAGGACAACAAACTAAAAAGTTTAAGTATTGTATAATCTAATGGATGCATGCATAATAACATTTTATGAATATGGGTACACTAAGCTATGAAAAGTTTTATTTGTACATCTAGACCTTGTATAACTAATTCACCCCCCCCCCCCCCAACCTTTAGTTATTCTAAAGAATTCAAAAAATTGGTATCAGAGCCATCTTCTTAAGAGGACTAGTTTGAAGGTACTAGAAGCAAAAGATCAAGATGTCAAAAAGAGAGGTACCCAAGATTAACAAAAACAACTTTCTTGCATGGAAAAGTCTGATGAAGCTACACCTAGGAGGTCTTGGAGATCATGCACAATATACCATCATCACTGAGAATGTCAATCTTGCAGGAGCCCTAACTACTGAAATTCTAAAAAAGAAGAACATAATTAGGCAATGTTGGAGATTTCCTCTACCCTAATTTATTCTGAGTTCCATGATATTAAGGATTGTGATTATGCAAAGAAGATGTGGGGTACTCTTCATAGTATTTATGGAGGAGACACAAATATTCTGAGGGCCAAATCTGAAAGTCTTAGAGGTAAGTTCAATGATATGGGAATGGAAGAAGGTGAAAATGTTGCTTAATATTGCTCTAGAATAAAAGATTTTGTTAATGCTATAAGAGGAGCTACTTGTAAGATAGATGATGATATTGTATTAAGAAAAGTACTGAGAACAGTACTACCCATATATGCTATTAGAGTTTCTGCCATACAATAATTGAGATGTATACTAGGCTCAAATCTAATTCTGGGAGGTTTGGTAGGTAGGCTCACTGCCTTTGAGCTCTCTAAAATTTCAAACCTAAAAATGTTGAATCTAGTTTCAAAGCTAAGTTTTCATTAAAGGAACCTAAAAAGACAAAGAAAAAGGTAAAATATGTTTCTAGTGACAGTGATACAGATGAGGAAGATGTAGAACAACCTAAAGCACTACTATCAAAGATATTCTATAGAGGCAAAGACAAATTCAAATGTAAGTTACCTATCATGTGTTTTAATTGCAATGAGGTTCTTCATATTGCTACTAGATGTGTAGAGAAGAAGAACAATAGAAGTGGAGAAAAATACATAAGTAAAAGAGATGTGGACATCAAAGATTACAAAGACAAAGGAAAGAAGTCATGCTATATTGCATAAGAGGAAACCAAAGATGGATCTAATGATCATGTAGATGAAATGGTGTATGTTGCAATTAAGGATAAATCTGATGAGGATAGGGTAGCTACACTGGTGTCTTTTGTGAACAAAAATGATAGATGGATCTTTGATAGTAGGTGTTCACATTACATGACTAGAGATAAAAGTTAGTTCGTTATCTTGAATTATTATGATGGAAATAGTGTAAGGTTTGGTAATGATGCACTTTGTCTGATAAAAGGAAAAGGATCTATCAAACTCACAAAAAAGATTTTATGTGACAATGTTTATTATGTTGAAGGACTTAACTATAATTTGTTGAGTGTGTTACAAATGAACAATTCATGTTGCAAGGTTGACTTTGAGAACAAGATAGCTAAGATCTACAATATTGATGGGAAACTAATTGGAAAGGTGATCAAACTAGAGATAATCCATTTTATCTTAATATGAATGATGCTACTTGTCTTGTTGTTAAATTTGATGATGTGTGGTTATGGAAAAAAAGGTTATGTGATGTTAATTTTGATAAATTGGTTAGTATCAGTAACATGAGAAGAGTCAGAGGTTTGCCCAAATTGAAGAAATCTGAAAATATAATTTGCAAACAATGTCAGTTAGGCAAGATGAAAAAATCTAGTTTTAAGAGTAAGACTCACATCTCTAAAGAAATTTTGAAGATTATTCATATTGATTTGTGTAAACCAATTGAATTTCAAAGCTACAAGGGTGATAAGTACATTATGTTGCTTATTGATGATTATTCTGGGATGATGACAATTATGTTTCTAAAATAGAAATCTGATGCTTTTCAAATGTTTAAGTGGTACTTAGCAAGAGTTGAGAAGGAGATAGGAAAAAGCCTAAAATGTTTGAGATCTAATAGAGAGGAGAATTTACATCAAATGAGTTTGAGTTGTTTTGTAATGACAAAGGAATCAAAAGATAGACATTTGCACCTAGGATGCCTCCACAAAATGGAATTGCTGAAAGGAGGAACAAATTTGTAATGAACCATGCTAGGACACTCATGATGGAGAAGAATGTTTCTTTGAAATACTAGAGAGAGGTTGTAAGTATAGATGTCTATACCTTGAACCGTGTACAAGTCAACAAAGGTACTCATTCAACACCTTTTGAATTATGGTATGGATACTCACCCAATGTAAAATATTTTAAAGTATTTGGAAGCAAGTGCTACATTCTTGAAGATTTTAGGAATCGTAAATTAGATGCTAAAAGTGAAGAAGGTATATTTCTTGGCTATTCCACAAGAAGTAAAGCTTATAAGTGTTTAGATACTAACACTAACAAAATTGTGGAAAGTGCAAATGTGAAGTTCAATGAATATATAGAGGTACATGAGGCTAAACCTATGAATGAACCAAAGGAATACAACTATTTTGTATACTTTTATGAAGGTATGCTTGGTGATGACGATGTTGTAAATCAAGTTGAAAATCAACAGCAAGTTTCAGTGACTACCGAGTCACATACTATGAATGTCGAGTTGCATTTAGGAAACAAGTTGTAGTCAAGTGTTGAGTTGTACATTGGAGTTGAGTCACATTCTAATTATGAGATTAGTGTACATGAAAGAGATGTTGAATTACCTGATAGATTATTCCATAGTGATTCAGAAGTTGAGATACCTAATGTAAAAAATAAAGTAGAACCAAGATTGTCAAAGTATGTCAAGAGACATCACCTTGTTGCACAAATAATTGGAGATAAAGATGCTAGACTAATGAAAAGGAACAAGCTAAGAAGTGATACATGTTTTCTAAGCATGCATGAGCCTAAGTTAATGAAAGATTCCTTAGAAAATGAGGACTGGAGTAAAGCCAAGAAAGAAGAGATTGAACATATTGAAAAGAATAAGACATGGACTCTAGTTCCCAAACCAGAAGACAAGAATGTGATTGGAATCAAGTGGGTGTACAGAAACAAGTTAGATGAAAATGGTGAAGTCATGAGGAATAAGAAAATATTAGTTTGCAAAGGGCATGCACAAGAAGAAGGGATAGACTATGGAGAAACATTTGCCTCTGTTGTAAGATTGGAAGGAGTAAGAACTCTGCTTGCTTACTCTACATACGAAGGTTTCAAAGTTTATCAAATGGATGTAAAATTTGCATTTCTAAATGGCATATTAGAAGAAGAGGTCTATATAGAACAACCACAAGGATTTTCTAATGCTAACAAAAAGAACATGGTATGTAGACTACACAAAGCTTTATATGGTTTAAAGCAAGCCTCAAGAGCATGGTATGAAAGGCTTCACAACTATCTTATGAAGATTGGATTTGAGAGGACTGATGATAACATCAATCTATACTTGAAGACAAAAGGAGGTAAAATTATTTTACTAGCTAAAATTTTTGTTGATGATATCATATTTGGAGGTCAAGATGGATTATGTAAGGCATTTGCAAATGAAATGAAGCAAGAATTTGAAATGTCTATGTTTGGAGAGATCAATTTCTTTTTTGGATTGCAAGTATATCTGAGGAAATATGGTATATACATCACTTAGTTTAAATATGTGAAGGGGATTAGAAGATTCAAAACTAGTTAGCACACCTATGGTGATAGGACACAAGTTGTCAAAGATTGATGATTCAACTGATATGAATCAAACATTGTAGAGGTCTATGATTGGAAAATTGCAATATATAGTACATAGAAGACTAGGAATTGCATTATGTGTAGGGATAGTTGCAAGCTTCTCTACTAATCCTAAGGATAATCATTTGATCATTGTTAAGAAAATAATGAGATATTTGAAAGGAACAAAAGACTATGGTCTATACAGCAAGAAAAATGAAAAGTTTGAGTTGAGAGATTACACTGATACAAATTGAGTTGGAAATATTGATGATAAAAAAAGCACTAGTGGAGGAGCATTTTTCTTAGGAAAGAGGTTAGTCACCTGGACTGGTAAGAAACAAAACTGCATATCACAATCTATTGTTGAAGCTAAATATGCAGTTATTGTAGTAAATTGTACAAACATTGTATGGATCAAATAGCTACTCAAAGGTATGAAGGAAGAAATAGTTGAACTTGTGGTACTTTATTGTGATAATATAAGTACTATAAATACATCAAACAACCTTATGATGCACAGAAAGACTAAGCACATTGCAACCAAGTATCATTACTTGAGAGAGTTAGTTCAAGATAAAGAGGTGAGGATGGAATATGTGACTACAAAAGAGCAGATAGCTAATATCTTCACAAAACCATTACCTAAGGATGATCATGAGTATCTAAGAGGTAAAATAGGGATGATAACCCTAGCCAAAGCTACTTAGAAGGCATGAGTAGTGCCCTACATCAACTAGAGCTGAATGTTGTATCTTACAACTTGATGCAGTGGATATTACTTTAGGAGCTACCTAAAGTAATGAAGGAACTAGAATTGTTAGCATCTACATGTTGACATGACAAGTCTTTTACATTGTTGTCAAAGAGGGAGAAATAAAAGAATACCAAACAAAGGAGTAAGAGGGAGAAATACTTTAGAAGGAGAAAGAAATATGAAATATCTACTTAGAGGGAGATAGTGTACCTAATGTTTCCTAAAGAGGAAGAAATGATTAAAAGAAATAAATCTACCTAGTAAGAGGGAGATAGAGAAAGTCATAGGGAGAAGTAGTCTATACAAAAGATGAAAGCTAATGATAGAGGGAGAGATTTCAATACAAGGAATTATTTTCTTTTTGGTATTTATTTACCATCAATTCCAAAGAGGGGGATTATTAATATGAGATTGTTTTCAAGTGAAGAACTTGTAATGGAACAATCATTATTTTGTCACTGATGTCAAACGTGCTACTTTCTAGTAAGACAAGTGGTTAGTTGATTTGACTTCTATCATTTTTTATTGATGAGGATATTTTGATTGAATGACATAACAAAAGAACCTAGAGGAAAGGTTGAGTTATGGTAAGAAAAAGGAGTACAAATATTAGTTAAAATAGTGATGATATAGTGTATTGATTACCTACTTAAGGTTACAAAGGATGGATACATTGATTAAGTCTAAAAGAACAAGTATGAAGAATTGAGTCTACCAAGCTTGAATGAGTGGATAGTAGGTGTCAAGAAAAGTTAATATAAGTCAAACAAAAAATTAGTTGGAGCTGAGTAAAGTGAAGATTCAGTGTATGCTGAGTGAACTTAGTGTAATTTGAGTAAAGTTTAGTTGATGTTGAACACCAATAAACTTTAGTGTTTGTTGAGTTAATTGCCTAAAGATGAGTGAAAGAACAGTATGGAAGATGAGTAACATCATATTGATGTCGAGTGCCAGTATTCATGTTAAATCATAGATTTAATGAATCTAAGCTAATTATTTTGTTTTCTTGAATTGCATGAAGCATGTGGAAGATAACTATGATGAGCTGGTGGCACAAAATTCAAGATAGAGCATTTTGAAGAAAATTCAAAGAGGATTGAGGGAGAAGTTTCTAGAGGAACCAAATAGAAAAGTGGGTAGATTCATTGTATTCCACCTAACCCTAAAATGGACATTTGAGGTGAAAAAGATATTAAATCTCTATTTATAGAGACAGATGGTCAAAAGAAAAGGTTATCATGTGCGAGAATCAAAGGAATACAAGGAGTCTAGGGTATTGCTTCATTCAATGGCCGAACAGAAGAGACTGCTATTAGCAAGCAAAGAAAGAAGGCTTAAAGGGTATGGATGCTTGAAGGGTGAACAAGTTATTAGAGATGAAGTGTGTGAAAACCAAGCATAATAAAGGACTGAAACATAGATATGTAATCTACAAGTGAGTTGTAATTTTTTTATCAAATCAAGCCTTATTGTTACTTTCTAATCATTGTATCAGTCTAGGGTAAATCCTTTGGATTAAGGTTGACCTAATAGTCATTTGTAAATCCTTTAATCGGGTGACATTTCAAGTGAATGGTCTAAAGTCCTCTTACAAGGTTCACTTCTAATAGGGTGATTGAAATCCTCTAACCAGGTCACATTTAATGGTGTGTATTGTAACCTTAATAGGGTTGGTCTTTCACAGGGCATCACTTTAGAAGATTGAGAATTAGTAGCATGTTACTGGTGTTTTTTCCCATAATGGGTTTCCACATAAAATCAATGTGCCAAATGTGTTATTGAATATGTTATGTTTCATATTTACAAAAGTGCAAAGTTGTTTTGACCTAGGACAGTAACCTATAAATTTTAAGTATTGTATGATCTAATGGATGCATACATGATAAGGTTTTATGGATATTGGTTCACTAAGTCGTAAAAAGTTTTATTTGTACATTTGGACCTTGGATAATCAATTCACCACCCCTCTCATTTATTCTAAATAATTCCAACACAGATGTACCAATTCAACAAACAAACACTTAAACTACTTCAAATCTGAACATCCATTAGCTTAGCCTCTATAGTAAACTTTTAGTAACATAAACTAGCAGTCCACTATCCTAAATATAATAGACTTGCAAAATGTAAACATAAATAGTAAATCACCACAAATAACATCCACACAAGTTTGACACTAGGCTTTAATGTGGAAACCAAATTGGGGAGAACCACCAACAATATGTCACTAATCTTTCTCTCTGTTGAAGTGAGCTCTGTTAATAACCAACTCTATTAAAGGTTACTAAACATGTTGTTAAATGTGACCTTGTTAAAGGATTTTATCACCCTGGTAGGAGTGGCCTTGTTAGAGGACTTTAGAAAGTAATAATAGGTTTTGATTCGGAAATACAACTCTCTTTACAAATACAGATCACAATTAGGCTCAAATGTTGATCCACTAACTAGCCTTTCTTATCATCTCAATCTTTGATTCTCTTGGAAACCATTCAAGCAATCACTCTTCACCTATTCTCAACTCTTCTCAGCCTTCTACTTAAGTTTTCCAATCAATAACATCAATAACTACTCCAACCTCTATTATAAGGTTAGTCCTTGTACCTCCTTAAATAGACAATTCTAATTTTTTCCTGCTTAAACACCACTATAGATCTTAGGGTTAGGTTAGATTCATCGAATCTTTCTAACATTTGATCTCTTCTTTTCTCATCTTTTCTCTTCTCCAAACCTTTTCTTGAATCATTGCATAGAAACACACAAATAAGGTTTCCCTTGATGTAAATGTTCCAATTCATCCATCCTTATCTTCAACACACTTTACATATTCCAAGAAATCAACTATGTAGTTTGGAAATAATGATTTTCTCATAAACTATCAAAATGTTATCCCTTGGCCAACATTGCGTTTTGACGCTCGGTCATCACCGGGTTACTTGGTGGCTACTAATTTTCTATTTGGCACATATAACGACACTCAATCATTATTGATTCTTGGTCAACACTACTTCTGCTAGACACATAGTATGGCTCAGTCAACACTAGCATTATTTGGGACAAACTTCAAGTTCCTTAATCTTTTTCTCTGTTGCTCAGTCAAGCCTATGCATTTGGTCAATCTTTGATCACTTCTTCAAGGTTTTAGTACAATTATCTTCTTCACTTGTAACATGATTAAACAATCACTTTTTCTTGTCAACATCTAACTAATCAAGTGTCCATTGTAGTTTTTTCTCATAACTCAACCTTTCCTCTAGGTGATTTTGTTATGATCAACTTCTTAAATCCTCTTCATCAATCATCTAGATATGACACTCAAATCACATAGAAAATTGTCTCACCAATAAGGTTTAACATTAATGAAAACATCACTCTTCCAATTGTAGTTTCCAACACTTTCATTTTAGGAAAGATTGTGGGGAAGCTTAACAACTTTGTAGTAGGGCAGTAAAACACTCCTACACTATTCTCGCCCCTTATGTTCTTGGATAGTTTCTGGAGCTTTTAAAAACTTGGTCGATAGGTTTAGTACATAGAAACATTCAAGTAAATGGTTTGTGGTTTGTTCATATGTGTATGTGTGTGTGTATATATTTGTGTGTGTGTGTGTGTGTGTGTGTGTGTGTGTATTATATGTATGTATAAATATATATATATACATATATTTATACATATACATATATATACCCAAATACATATATATTTCTTTTAAGATTTTTTATTATTGATTGGTCAATATTCAAATGACCTTAACTCTCGTAGACTTTCTGCATTTTATGGAGATTCCTGATGTGGCATTAGTTTTGTTGGGGCAGACTTTACATATGGTATCAAAGCTCTAGGTTCCACACTAGGGCATTAAGTTTACTATTCTTAGTCATAACCCTATGACATAGAGTTGTAAGTCAACCAAGATTAGTCTATGTGTATATGTGTTAGTTGTTGAATTGATTACTATAAGTCATTATTACTTTTTCCATGAAAGGATAGGATGCTCCTTAAGTAAGTCATAATTTTGGGTTGACCTTACATTCTATTAAATATTGTTGAAATAAATTTTTTAGGAAATGATTGGTAAACTGTGTACCTTAGATGGTTGTGATTATATTTTGATTGAAATCATGTGATTGTATAATATGCATACTATTGTATTATACTTGAAAATAAAGTACTTAATGCTTTGCATGTGTGATGCAAGAATGATGTGCATTTTTATTATCCATTGAGGTAGTTAATTAATGATTTAATTTTGTAGTAGGATATGAGTACCTACAAGATTCTAGACTTGACTGGTGATAGCAATGAGAATATGTCTATATTATGTAAGTGACACATGTTGCATATGTGGTGCAAGAAAATTGATACTAGATTCATGAGATTCTTAGATTACATGTTACATTTTTCATTCAGGAATGCATAAGATTACAAAAGAAAATATATAATTAATATGATGTAATACATGTGATGCATGTTTCCTAAAATTTGGTCATGTTCTTAAATGTTCCTTGGACTCAAGGTGTCATGTAGAATCTAAACCCCCTTGGTGACTAGTCAAAGTCACTATGTTTTATGCAAATTGCTTTTCATTTGATTATGTTGTCTTTCGGTTTTTATGAACTGGCTAACTTGAAATTTTCATATGATCCTTGTGACCACCTAGCCACCTATTTTTCTCAGTGACCTGTCTACTATGAATCTTGTTCCCTTTTATATTATTGGTTTTGTGCCTCCTTTTTGGACTTTGATTTGAGAATTGTGAATCTTGATTTAAAGATTTATTTGATCTTGAGGTCACTAGGGTGTGTGTGTTTTTATGATGCTAGTCCTATGATTTAAAAGTGGTCTCATCTATCATGTTTAGTGTGGAACATTGATAGGATGTTTAAGGGAGTAGATTGTGAAGATCATGTCATTCTTCCTCTTACATTAAATTTTTTTATTTTATGTATGAGATTTGGAAAGCTTACTTTCTAGTGTGGGTGTAATGTGGCTATTCAAGAAGGATAGAAATGGATACGATATGTTTTGTTTCTTTCTATCTGCTAGTTCTGATTATAAATGGATACATTGTTTTTTGTTTCTTTCTATTGGTTAAATATGGATCAAAGTGCTTTGGACAAAGCCATTTATTTTACTGCATATGTGTAGATATTTTGTTACTTTATTTCCTTGCCACATTCCATGATTAGGATACTTACACATATGTGGAAAGTAGTATGTTTCACGACTGCACTAGATGCCTACTATCTTTTGTATTGTATGAGCATTATAGGGCTGAGAATTCTACATGTTAGGTAGGATCCCAAGGAAGTGTAAGGCTTCATGGTTGGGAAGGAAAGCACCTCAACCATATTTTGTGCTAATTTCTACCAGTGATGATTAAAAAAAGGATGAGAAGGTCATACATCACAACTTGTGCTTATATGTTGGTTAAGCACACTTACATAAATGAAACTATGAATGAATATTAATGTTAAGATGTAGCATTGTTGACTTACAATTTCCTTGCAATATTATGGTGATAAGATGTGCTTGAGGGCCTAGGTCACATAAATGAGAAAAGTGTCGATCTACTCATCTTTACAGATGTTTGGTGAGCATAGCTAGATGATTTCCTTAAATTGTATAGATCACATGATATATGGTATTGTACATTAAAGATGTATTTTTTTCCATGTTTGATGTGTAGGTCGATATTTTCTATAATGCTCATTGAGGTATGCTACTTTAGATTATAGTTGATGTAAATATATGATGAAATGAATTTTGATATATAGGTCAAGTTCTTGAGTATATTCATTTATGGAATAGTCATGTGATGACATGTTGTGTTCGACGGTTTAGTCGGTAATTGGCTTATAAAATGTAATTATTATTCCATATTTCATTTTGGCATGTAGGTCAAAAACCAACATTAATTTACGAAATTATTGAAGGATATTTTATTTACTAGTTGATTTGACTATATGTAGAAAACTTTTGACCTTGCTTGACTGATGACTTTTTTGCATATGTGGAAAGTGTATGAAAAAGGGTATGTATAGATCCTTCTTTGTCTATTTTCAAGAATATTTTTCATTTTTGCTATGTAAAGGTCATGACCCACCTTGTGTGACTCTTATTTTATAGCAAAGTCATTGACACATTTGACTCAATTAACCTAGTCAATGAACGTCGATCAATGATTTAGTCATCTTGAGTTGTCTGTTGGACTTCTAGTCGATATGTTGTTTGACATAGTTATTATGTACTCCACTTAGACCTTTGGTTGATATGGAAGTTGGAAATTTAGTTTTATTAGCTAATTAGATGTAGAACATTGGGTCAATATTGTTTGATATATTTGATTGTGTAACTTTTTATCATTCATATTCTTATCATATTGGTTAGATATATGTTAATTAATGGTGAGCTAAATGATGCATTATGATGTAAGTACATTGAATTTCAACTTCTACAAGCATTTGTATGCATAATGATGATTAAGTGTTAATGAGTATATTAATGATGTTATATGTGAGTGTCATTATATTTCATGATGATTCAAATGATGATGAAATAGATGTAATGTGATTGCATTACCTAATTATGTTTGATGGACATTTACCTATTGATGTGGACACTTACTCACTTAGCAAGCACCACATGTTAGATGGTACATATGGTTGATTATGTTTACTCATGATCAATGTGTGATCAAAGATGAGTTAAAAGAAAAATGTTGACTCTTGATATTTAAAATTGAATACTTATCTTCTTGAGCTATTGACATTGGGAATGAGCTAAAAGTATTGTGAATGTACATGTATAAGTATGGTAGGAAGTGGATATGAAGTACGTACTAGCATAGTCAAATCCAGGTAATGCCAAGGTATGATAAGTAAGCATAAATACAAGTGTGGTATCATGTGAATTTAAGGTAGCATGTTATTTAATTTTGAGAATCATTGAGATAAGGAAGTCTTTGATTGAATATTTGATTTGATCTATGATATACGATGGACTGATTTTTTTGTTGTTCCTGCAATGCAACAGAGGGAATGACACATCATATGAATGGGGGAATATTGTCGGAGAGAAGTATTATAACCTAGTAAAACTATAGAATGGTAATGGAATTCACAAACTCACATAAAATGTCCTTCAAATGATTACTTATATATGTGCTTATATAAAATGTGTGCATTTTCTTTTAAATGTGTTTACTTCAAATATGTGTTATTATTGTCCTTGAAAAAGATTCAAAAAGATTGTTTCCATGAGAATATGTGTTGTATCTATTAGAATGGATTCCACATTGAAAGTAGGCTTCATTTAAGAAACTGAACACCTAACCTTATTAAGTGGATGAAATTCAACATTGTTGAAAGAGTTGAATGCAATTATGTGCATTATTGTGAGTAATGGAAGTAGATTTTGATTCTATTGCTTTATTTTTCTTTAATATATTTGAATATGATTGTAATCCATTTTATATACCATCGCATTAGGGACGATGCATTTTCTAAGTGGAGAAGGATGTTACAACCCACTTTCCCATAACTAAATAAATTGGCATTATCATTTCCACTTGGATTTTGTCAATAATTTTTTTGGAAATTAATCTTGAAAGTAACAGTTATAATACTGAATTTTGATATGGCACTGAGGTCTCACAAGAAGGGTTCAAAAGGGAAAGTCTGACTCTCCTGGCTTTTGGCCAGCTGTCCCCTATTGGCCTTTTGTTATTGGCAGTGTGTTTCTTTATGGGGTTTCAGGAGCCCGGTAAAACCTATTTTTGTGGTTGTTGTTGTCTTGTTTAATATGTTACCGCTTTGGTCACCTTTTGTTTGGTGACTTGTTTCACCATTTTTTACTCTTATTGGGTTTCAGGCTCCCTTCAAAACCTATTTGTGTGGCTAATTAGTACTGTGTTATCTGTGATGCCACTCTAGTCACTATGTTCTGTTTGGTGACCCGTTCTTCCTTACATCTGTAGATTTGTTTAGTTGAGCTTCATTGAAAATTCTTGAATTGTAAAGGGTTTCAAGGTCCCTTCAAATCATGTTTATCTTATCAAAAATAGTTATAATACTAAATTTTAAGAGTGCTAGTTACATATGAATGAGGGGGGGAATACATTGCCACTTAGTGCATGGAGGAACATGCTTTATTCAATAATAAACAAGCCTTTGTCCATGTTATGGAAAGAAACATGAAGTACTACAAGTGATAAGCCAACCAACATGAGTCACGCATGTGGAACTACCATATTGGGACAATCTAGGGCTTTCTTCCTTACTGATTTCTGCAATGAAATATTTTTCCATTTCCATAGCCAAAGGATTTTGGACAACCCACACTAAGTTTATGAATATGTGTCCAACATTGTTTAACAATTGGATTGTAAATCTTTGTACAATTTACTGATTACTATGTTATGCTTGAGTAGTCTTGGGAATGGAGACAAGAAACGAAGTTTTTTTGCGTTCAAGGGAGGGAATTATTGTGTGTTGGTTTCCAATTCCTTACATGTGTAGATTTAATGGAGAGAAGAACAATTTGAGAGTAATATCACCATAGAATTTGAAGGGAACTTATGACATTGCCATAGGTAATCTTGGAGTTTGATGGTATGGAAGAGCAATGCCGAGAACAATATTTTATCCACAAGAGAATCAAAATGCATGTGAATTCCTTGATGTGTTTTCCACTTCTTATGAATCCTGCCGAGAAGCACTTCCCTCTTTTTTTCCTTGATTGTGGAGGGGGTATTTCAAATGGTTCAACATTCATCTTTTGGGGGTGCATGTCAAGGACTGAGAGGAAATAGACTGGGGTCATCATTTGAGAGTTGAATAAAGGGGTTGATTCAAGGTGGGAGGTCAAAATTCTATTTAGCATTCTTCCAAGTCTACAAGGTATGGATGCTACATCTAAGTATATGTTTCATAGAAACTTCACTCTTCTAAGTTAATTTTATTTATTTATATTCTATGTCAATGGTCATCTTCCTTTTGCTTAGATACCTAATTTATCTTTGGATCATAGACTGTAGTTTTCTTTTCTCTCAATTTATTCTAAAACTATTATGGATTTTTGAAAGATCTTTGGTAATCATGTTGTCTTTGTTTCTCTTGCAATGCCCATGAACAATATATTAGCATACTTATTTATTTATTTAATATTTTTTATTCCATCATAATCTGCCAGTCGGTTTATTGATAGTTTGAAATGCTTCTTTTAAATTTTCATTTCCCAAAGTCGTCGCCTTTTCACTATTTGCATGTGTTCGGGTTATGTTGTTTAGCACTAACATGAGTTTCTCTCAAAAAACTGAACCTAGCTAAAAGCGGTTCACTTGGCACATTTTCTTGTTACTTTGGGTATTGTGTTGTAAAAATAGTTAAATTTCCTTGACATTCAATGGTTCCATCATGTTGCTAAACTTACCAATCTATTAATCAACGCAAATCTTCGGCCCTCTCAAAGTGGTCGTAATGAATATCTATTTCAAATTATATTTTGGAGAAATGTGCTCCACCATTTCCCTAATCCCATATTTGGCATTTATTATATATATTTATATTCCCCATTTCTTCTATGGAATTGGCTAGCTTGGCATTATATTCATGTGTAATTTGATGGAATTATGTTTTGATATCTTCCATCACTTTCTATATCTTGATTCTTTGAACCCTCACTCTTGGACACCATTGTGAATCTTCCACCCTCCAAGAATTGGCGCGTTCTATATTACCTCTTTTCTTCTTATTCAAGTTTTCTATCTTTTTTTGTGGCTTGTTCTTTTAAGCCTTACCAATATGATTTCATATATTTCTTCTATTTATAGTGTATGTCCATTTGGTGTGAATTTTCGATTGGATATGTCTAACTCTGTTCCATTTCTAATATCTGTTAGTAGGAAATATGCATTATGTTCTTTAAGATTGTTTGTGCTCTTTTGCTAATGGGTATATAGTAATGTGCTCTTTTAGAGTAAATTTATTGTAGTTACTTCAATTATTCAACATCATCTTGTTATTTTATATTAAATTTTTATTAAAGGGTTCAATTGATAACTGATAATCCAATTACTTTTTTAAAAAATTTACACATCACTGTGAAACTAATATATACTAGAGTTAGAGAGTCGTGAGATTATTAAGTGAAATGTTGCTAGAGTTAGAGAGTGGTGAGATTATTAAGGGGGATGTTGATTTTTAAGTATCATTTTAGATATTTCAAATATAATTTAATTTATTATGCATTAGATAAGTGTCTAAGAATTCTTGGTTCTCTTGATAAGTATAGATGCATTATGGTCCTTATGTTGCAAATATATATATATATATATGGACTTGATTATGATTCCATAAAGTGCCATTGGTAGAAAAGTAATGATATTTTTTGTTCTTTGAGATTGTAAGAATTTTCCTTAGGGAAAAATCACCCAGGATCAAGAAGCTCAAGCACTAGCACAATATGGACCAATAAAGTATGATTAGAATAATAATATGAAAACAAATTGATGTACATACACACTAGGAGTGCCTAAATATAAAGGCCTCTAGAATGACTAGGAGCCAACAAAGTGATAAGTCTCACAACTAAGCACATGTCCAACAAGAGTGGATTATCCTCCATTAAGCATAGAAGTTAGTGTGATGATGAGAGGATAATCTTACATAGGTATGTCACGTAAAAAGATGTTTTAGACACCATGTGTTTAATTAGAGTGTGAAAAACTATGTTGTCTACATGACAACTCAGATTAATATGCAAACTCCTATGTTGTAGACATCATGTGCTAAAATGAGATGCTGACTCCTAAATTGTCAACAAGACAACTCATATGAGTACGCATACTCCTAGGTTTCTAACTAATAAATAATAAAATAATGCATTAACCTAAGTAAAGTGTAATAATAATTAATTATTTACACTAACACCCCCCCTTAAGGACAACTTAGGGGAATGCACTTAAGCTCATGAAAGCTATAATGAAAATGCATGATGGGTCCCAGCTACTAGGCCATATTAGGTAACCATGTACAAATGCAATGCAATCTCTTTGAAAACGGAGAAAGAAGAAAAATTTCATGGGAAAAACCCTCCCCCAAAAAGAGAGATGAAAAAACAAGATGCATGGATGGATGGAGTAATTAAGACCCCCCCCATTATAACATACATCATGTATACACAATAGAGAAGTATGAGAAGGACAAAACCCTCAAAGAGGAAAAGGTCACCCCCATAAGAGAGAAGAAGAAGAAGAAGAAAGGAGACAAGGTAGTCCCCCCCCCCCCCCCCCCCCCAATGTAGAATACCAATCAGTGATAGCTGCTCCAAGATTAATGTAGAAGTTGATCCATGACTATTGAATAATGTTCCTCCCTTTAGGAAGAAACAATGTCATAGGTACATATGAGATGCTTCCCCAATTTATAGAAAGAATCTTGAAGATGAATAGTGTCTCTAAAACTTGCTCAACTATCCCTGTGTCAATATTGATGATTGCCCCTTCCAACACTACTGAAAAGAACAAGGTCGGATCTAGCAAGGATTGATGTAGAACATATCCCAAAGAACCAATTGTCTCCCTAAATGGTAAAGAGACCTCTTGCAACTATTGTACATAAGGATCCATAATCATATCAACCTTGTAAGACTAATCATGTAGAGAATGGACAAGAGGGTTAGAGTATTCCTTCACAACAACTGAAGAAGGATCTTCTTCATCAAAGAGAACATGTATATCATTAATGATGTCTCCCAAGTCTACGATGTAGGACTCCACAAACAAACTTGAAATATCTATTATGTAGACATCCCCTGATTCTGGAATCGAAAGACAAGGTGTACCCAACTATACAGAATTACATGGACCTATTACTGTAGCAATGTATGCATGTGGAATTTTTTAATGTTGTGACTTCATCTTGCATCTGTCAATAGGATCCCCCATATATGAACTTATTGAATCACTATCATTGTTGTCACTATTAGTTTCCACAATGTATGAAGTATGAAGAGGATTAGAGAATAAGCTAGGTGAACTTTCCTCAAAGTGAACATTCCTCTCTATGAATATCTCACGAGTCTCAGGATCCATAAGTCTATATGCCTTAACACATTCGCCATATCCAATGAAAGTACAAGGCCTTGGTGGTGGTGCCATGCATTCCCTTGAAGATATGTGTGCCCATGCTAGACAACCAAAAACTCTGAAGTTTTTCACAACTGGTTTTCTTCTGTACCATGCCTCAAAAGGAGTCATTCCATCTAAGAAATTATGAGCAGACCTATTAAGGATGTGATTGGCACTGCATATAGCTTCGACTTTAAGTGATGGATCGAGAGACTTAGCTTGAATCATGCAACTTACCATTGACTTAAGAGTTCTAATCCTCATTACTGCTACACTTGTGTTTCGTGCACTAAATGCTACAGGGTTCTAAAGATCAATACACTCAAGTTCACAAAAGTCTCTAAGTCTTGAGTTCACATATCTACTTTTATTTTCCATATGAAGAACCTCAATGGCTTTACTTGATTGCTTCTCAACATGACTCTTGAAGGCTAGAAACTTATCAAACACTTTATTCTTGTGATTAAGAAAGTAGACCCATGTTTAGTGTGAAATGTCGTCTATGAAAGTGAGGACATAGCAACCCTTGCTAACTGATGTCACTGAAAAAGGGCCTGCAAGAAGACTGTGAACCAGCTCAAGAACAACTAATGCTCTCCAAGACTTCCCTTTGTCATACTTTTCTTCTAGATGCATATCCATTGAACAAATTGAACATTCACCTATAGAAAAGTTGATTGTAGGTAGACTTTTGACCATATTTTTTGACTTTTTATCTTTTGTTTCTGGATTTGATTGTGTTCATTTTTTTAGCATCAAGGTTTTGGATCACACTCTATGATCCATCATCAGGATGAGAGAATGCAAGAATGAAAAAATGTGAGCAGATCAAGCCAATGCAGGGGTTAATAAAGGAAAAAGGTTGGCAGAAAGTGAGATGGACAGAGGAGAAGAAAATAAAAAATAAAAAAGCTTATAGGGGTAGGACCCATGGGAGAGAAAATGAAGAAGAAACAAAAAATAAGGAGTAAAAATTGACATTACCCCTAGGAAATAAAAAACAAGAGACAAAATTAAAAGAACCTAAATGAGAGCAAGTGCAAAAGCCTCCCAAGCAATGAATTAGAGATATTAAATAGTAAAGAACAAAGCAATCGAGAGGCAAAAGCAAGTAAAAAAGAATAATAAATGCGTTAAAAATGAAAGGAGATATTATATATAAATTAATTTTATATATATATATACACACTATTATAGCAAATTAATACTATATATTGATACAAATATAGCATAATAATAATATAAATAAACAATAAATATTATTACTATTGTATCTATAGCAATAAAAATAATACTATTGTGGTAAAAATAATGATACTATATATTAATATTATAGCTATAATAATAATATATGATATAATACAATATATTAATACTATTATGGCATAGTATTAATATATATATTAATACCATATATTAATCCTATTATAGCTGTAATAATAAATAAAAAATAATAAATACTATTATAGCTATAAAAGTAATAATATTAAAACTATATATTAATACTAAAGTTATAATAATAATATTAATACTATTATAGCATAGTGTATATATATATATATATATAAGCAAAGGGGGCATGAAGCAATGACAAAGAAAATTGCACCAATCAAAATGAACCACAAAAAGAATAATAACAGAAAACTAACAAGGAAGAAAAAATAAAGAAAAAAGCAAGAATGCTAATATAGCATAGAATTAATATATATACTATTATAACATAGTATATATATATATATATATATATATATATATATATATATATATATATATATATATATATATATATATATATATATATATATATATATATATATATATATATATATATATATATATATATATATATATATATATATATAAGCAAAGAAGAAAAGAAACAAGGAGCATGATGCAATGATAAAGAAAAAGGACACCAAACATAATGAACAATAAAAAAATAAATTAACAAGGAAGAAAAAGGCAAGAAAAAGCGAAAAAAGGAAGAAGAAAGGAGGAACCAAGAAAAGAAAGGATAAGAAGGGGGAGGTTGAGGTAGAGAACAAAAGGGGGGAGAGCCATGACACAAAGGATAGGATACACAAGAGGCAGAGGAGCGAGCAAGACCAGGGAAGAAGAGAGGAGAAAGGACAGGGAGGGGGGACGCCCAAGGACGGTGACGACTATCCAGCGAACTTAATAATGGTTGCCAAGACTGGCTCAAGGACCATCCATCCTCTCGATTTAGATTAAGGGGATGGTGGTTAATTTTGATGGCTTCCATTAACTTTCTCTTGAAGTAGTTATCTTCCTTGACAAGGATTTGGGTGCTCTCAAGACAAATATGGTGTTTGGTTGGAGATAAGTGCTCTCGAGAGCACCCAAATCCTTGTCAAGGAAGATACCTACTTCAAGAGAAAGTTAATGGAAGCCATCGAAATTAACCACCATCCCCTTAATCTCAATCGAGAGGATGGATGGTCCTTGAGCCAGTCTTGGCAACCATTATTAAGCTCACTAGATAGTCATCACCGTCCTTGAGTGTCCCCCCTCCCTGTCCTTTCTCCTCTCTTCTTCCCTGGTCTTGCTCACTCCTCTACCTCTTGTGTATCCTATCCTTTGTGTCGTGGCTCTCCCCCCTTTTGTTCTCTGCCTCAACCTCCCCCTTCTTATCTTTTCTTCTTCCTTTTTTTGTTTTTTCTTTCCTTTTTCTTCCTTGTTAATTTATTTTTTGTTGTTCATTATGTTTGGTGTCCTTTTTCTTTATCGTTGCGTCATGCTCCTTGTTTCTTTTCTTCTTTGCTTATATATATTACGTTATAATAGTATATATATTAATTCTATGCTATATTAGCATTCTTGCTTTTTCCTTTATTTTTTCTTCCTTGTTAGTTTTCTGTTATTATTCTTTTTGTGGTTCATTTTGATTGGTGCAATTTTCTTTGTCCTTGCTTTGTGCCCCCTTTGCTTATATATATATATATATAGTATTAAAATATAGTATTAATATTTATATTATTATTATAACTTTAGTATTAATATATAGTTTTAATATTATTACTTTTATAGCTATAATAGTATTTTTTACTTTTTATTTTTATTTTTATTTTTAATTTATTATTACAGCTATAATAGGATTAATATATGGTATTAATATATATATATATATATATATATATTAATACTATGCCATAATAGTATTAATATATTAGATTAATATATATATTATTATTATAGCTATAGTATTAATATATAGTATCATTATTTTTACCACAATAGTATTATTTTTATTGCTATAGATACAATAGTAATAATATTTATTGTTTATTTATATTATTATTATTATGCTATATTTGTATCAATATATAGTATTAATTTGCTATAGTAGTGTGTGTGTGTGTGTGTGTGTGTGTGTGTGTGTGTGTGTGTGTGTACTATTATTATTAATTTATATATAATATCTCCTTTCATTTTTAACGCATTTATTATTCTTTTTTACTTGCTTTTGCCTCTCGATTGCTTTGTTCTTTACTATTTAATATCTCTAATTCATTGCTTGGGAGGCTTTTGCACTTGCTCTCATTTAGGTTCTTTTAATTTGATCTCTTGTTTTTTTATTTCCTAGGGGTAATGTCAATTTTTACTCCTTATTTTTTGTTTCTTCTTCATTTTCTCTCCCATGGGTCCTACCCTATAAGATTTTTTATTTTTTTATTTTTTATTTTTTATTTTCTTCTCCTCTGTCCACCTCACTTTCTGCCAACATTTTTCCTTTATTAACCCTTGCACTGGCTTGATCTGCTCACATTTTTTCATTCTTGCATTCTCTCATCTTGATGATGGATCACAGAGTGTGATCCGAAACCTTGATGCTAAAAAAATGAACACAATCAAATCCAGAAGCAAAAGATAAAAAGTCTAATGGATTGTGGAAATCTAATCAGATTCATATTTTTTGAGCTAAGTTGATGAAGATAGCGAAAGGAAAGATGTCCATACCACCCGTGCCATAATTTACTTTGTGGTTGTGAATGTGTAAACAAGGCATGTGAAGGAGACTTGGGCACAAAGTGGGAGAAAGAATAAAGTCGTGTGTCATGATTGACTTTACCCACTACAACCAATGAATCATCCTTAAGATTTCACACATTACTAAATCAGGAAGGAACTCAACTTTATTGCCACCTCCATAGTGAGTGATTTGGTAAGTTGAAAGGAGATTATTGCTAAGGTTAGGAACATAGAGAACATCTTTGAACTCTCCATTTTCCATTTCAACTTGTCCTTTCCCTTCAACTTCCACTTGTGTATCATTCCCTACAAAGATGTGAGGAACCTTAGACTGCTTCAATGAAGAAAAGTGTCCTTTTGAAGAACCCATATGATATGAGGCACTTGAGTCAAGAATCCATTCCCCTAAAGAACTTGAACTTTTCATAAATGCTTGTCCTTTTCCTTGTGAAGTGGATGGATTTGAATCCTTGGAAGAATTTGGCACATTGATTTTGTTCTTCCTAAGTATGTTTTGCAACTCATCTATTCTCTTAGTCTTGCAATGATGCTCATCATGATTTGGTTTCTTGCAATATGCACAAAATAGTTTATCCTTCTTGTTCTTGTTTCCCTTCTTGTTGGAAGAAGAATTTCCTTGTTGTGAGGAGGAAGATTGTTGTGTCTCTAATTGTGATTTTTGCTTCCACTGCTTTTTCTTGTTGTTGGTGAAACTTTTTCCACCTTGATTTATTTGGTTCTCATTACTAGCCACCAATGTTGTAGACTTGGATGACTTGAGAATTCCCATATCTATCAACTTGGATTGTTCCAAAATCAACATTTTTGTAAATGCATCAAATGTAGGCTTAGTGAAGGTACTTCCCATGATCAACCTATGAGTGTTGTAACTCAAAAGGAAAGATGCATACTCTGAAGGTAGCCTCTTGAAGATGTGATGAATCAATCTATCATCCTTCATGGGATTATCACAATCCTTAAGTAGTGCTCTCAATTCATTGGGTTGCTGACATAGTCTTGAATTGTGTCAAAATTCTTAGGATCCAATAGAAGTAGATCATCCTCAATTTGGAATCCCTTTTCCTCATCCACCTTACCATACAACCCTTCAAGTTTCTCCCAAGCACCCTTGTCGTCCTTAAAGCTAGAAATGTGGAAGAAGAGATCTCTATGAACACAACTCCTAATAATTTCTAAAGCCTAGTTGTCTTTAACTTACCAATCAACTTGTGCAGTAGCATCAGTGGGTTTTATAATTGTACCATCAACATATAGATTTAAACCTTTTTCCATTATTCTACTCCATAAAATATCTTTCCATGTAGTATAATTGTGTGAAGTTACAAGTGGAGTTTTAGGAGAACCCATGATGCAAAATTAAAAGAGCACAAGAGAGAAAGAGAGACACAAGAACACAAGACACAAACCCCCTATTCACTCAATCAAAGAACCCCCCAAAAGTGATGCTTTTGGCACTTTATATGTAGTGTGTTTACAATAGGCCACTTGTCAAAATAAATAAAAGTGGGCTTCTGATTTTTCTGTTTAATACCTCCTTTTGGAATTCAAATCTAGTACTTAGCAATGTAGCTTAGATGTACAACAATTTTGAAGTTTTATCAAAGTAATACAATGTAAAAAAGGACCTATTTCTGAAAGTGGCATTTCTGTCCACACAAGCTTATAATCTGATTGCAGATATGGAAAGTAGATGAAACATTATTCACTATCAAAAAAAATGGAACCTGAAAATGCGTCCAGATGAGCCTGAACTAAGCCTTTGAAGTTGCAAAAATTGGGATTTGTGATTTGTAGAAAAATTCAAAAATAGAGATCTCAAACATCCTATACCAATGTGTAGATCACAAAATTCTACGCCAAAACAAAAAAAAATTGCTCCGAAAAAGAAGTCCGTATGAGGGAGATATCACTATTTAAAAATCACCTCTACAATTATTTTTCCTAAATCATCGTTGTCGCACCTTCAAAAATCAATTGACTCTAAATTTCACCTCAAATGTTTGATTTTGATGAAACAAAAGTCAATTTGGGGGTTTTTTGACCTTCTGATATGATGCCAATATCTAATTTGCACCGACAAGTTCCAATCTTGTCTTGCAAAAAAAATCTCTCCTATTGGCCTAAAAGGCCAATTTTTTTTGCAGAATTTTGAAAATAAAATGCAAATTCGAAAAGAAAAAATGTAGAGATGCAAAAAATTCAGATCTGAAAAATTATTTGCACAAATTTGTTGAGCTATCGTTTTGCATGATGCTTAATGGCAGGTTTCCTTTCCAAACTCCTCTCTTGAAAAGTTAATCTGGGATCAACTCCAAGGTTCCAAGTGATCTTGCAACCTACTGGATTCCGCTTAGTTGAAGATAAATGTATTTGTTCACAAGGAGGCCTTTGTTGGTTCGAACCAATTTTGGATCAAATGATCAAATCTGCTTGCTGTTTCAAAATTAACTACAAAAGAAATATGTTTTTCGGTATTTTCATGTTTTTTATGAATACAATCTAACAATGTAGTTGGTATGAATTCCTATTCTAGCAATGGGGTTAATAAAACAAATAACAAGAACTTTAAATAAAATAACATGAAATTCAAAGCAAATAACATGAAATTGAAATCCTAGCAGACATAAGTTACAGAAAACAACACGTCTGCAAGTTAAGCTTTCAAAGAAATCAATAGGTAAGCAATGAAAGTAGGAGCAGCGCTTCCTCAATTCTACTGATGCAATCGTTGGTGAGAAACTTAGTAATCGTGTGATATTTCACTCTTCATCAAATCGCAAGGCCACAGAAAGTGTGCTCGTGCGAGACAGAGAGTTATGAAGGCACAATTTGATGATTTCTTCTTAAGCTAGATATGTTAGCGAAATTCATCAAATTGTAAAAAACAACAAAACTAAAAGATCACACAACCAAAAACAAAGCAATAAGCCTTTGGCTCAATCATGATTCCATAAACAAAATTCACAAAACAATGACACATTTAGGAAAGAATCACTACACTCCAAATGCGAGCACCAAAAACATAATTTTATTGCAAAAATGGCAGCCCCGATTACATATTACAATGGAATATTTATAAGAAATCATCTCCTCAATTTGCGTTGAGAGCGAGAGATATCTTCATGCAATAAAATTCTTTTAAACAATAAAACAAACTAATTATATACAAACTAACAATCTAATTGGTGCTAAATAGGACTCCATCCATATTTCATTCATTAATTGGATGCATGAGCCTTTACATGTTGAAAAACAAAGAATTATGAGAGAAGAGAGAATGAGAAAGCTCTGAGTCGAAGTGGAAGTGTTTGAAAGTGCCAAAATTGGAAGTTGATCCTTTACAAGGCGTTTGTCAGAGTTAAACTACCATTAGAATGTGTTTTCGATGCATAGAAACTCTATTTTTGGAACTAGTAGTTAACTGTCGGTGGAACTTTTGAAAATGCACACTTGCGGAGCTGCGCACCTCAAAATGGTCCAAAATTTCAAAAAATTACTGACTGTCAAAATTGAAATTTTGGCATATGAGTTTTGTTCTTCTTCATCCCAAAGCTATGTTTGGATGTTTGCTCTTGAATTTCTCTATAATCTTAGTAATTTTAGCCGCATCTAGTAAATTTAAAGCCTCGTATTTTTCCTTGACCTTCTTTCTATCTACCTCAATTCGGGTATCAGCAAAATCCTCGAGTTTGGTATCCAATTCTAACAAAGCTTCTTTAGTCTTGAAGGCTTTCAAATATCTTTGTCATTAGCAGCTTCCACAAAAATCTTCTTAAAATTCTCTACCAGTGTCTCTATAGGCAAGAACTTCTTTCATTCCTCATCTTCAAAAATATCCAAGAAAGCATCACTATAATGCTTTTGTGCTTCCAAAATTTTCTATTGGGCTTGGTCCTTGAGCCTATGGATCTTCACATATAATGTTTCCATCACTTTATTGCTCTCCACTATTTTCTCTATCCAATCATCAATCATATTTAACTCTTTCCCTGTGTATACATCTATCAAAACTATGTACCTTTGCCCCTTTATGGCTTGCAAAATTTGTAAGTCCTTACACCAAGCCCTTACTTCATCCATGATGCTAAAGTCCTGCATCAAAATTGCTACCATTTTATTTACGTTCTCCTATGTAGCATGCAGTAACTTTAGGCTCCCCTAAATAATCAAAATGCCTTTCACCTTGAAACTTTTTCGCCATTGTTGATAGGCTTTCAAAAATGGATCTGACTGTACACTTCCCCCTTCTTTAAGTATGGTATTCAATGTCTCCTTGGGGTTCTCAGGATCTAGAGGACCAACCACTTCGGCTAAATATCCCTTTAGGATCTTGATCTACCTTTGAAGTGTTTGGAGTTCAACCACTTCCTGCTCCATGCTCCTGAATACTTATTTGATTCCCATGGTCACATTAATAGGGTTGTATCCCATGTGGGTCTCCCAAGAAAGACCGCTTTGACCTAGTAATCTTGTACATCAAGGCCTTATGTATCTATATTATTAGGAGGAATGACCACTTGTGAAAACAACTCCTTGTCCCTTGTATTACTAACAAATACCAATAGTCTAGCTTCATGTGTTGGGGACTCAAGTTTGTTTAGGATCTCTGTCAATTCAATCAGATCCTCCTCACTAGCATCAAATTGAGACCTTGTGCTCCTCATCATTTCTTTTTTAAGCCACCTTGGGACTCATTCTTTGGAAGACATACCTCTTGAGGATGTAGGAGTATGTTCAGCTACCTCCTTCCCCTTATCGCTCCTCCTCAGAGTTGTTTCCTATTGTGAGGGCTGTCCTTCTATGGTCTCTATCTCAGTAGACCCTATTGCTTGCACCTCAGTCTCTTGGGAAGGTGATTGAGAATATTCAACCATTTTTCCCTCCTTTGACAATTCATCGATCGCCATTTTTTCTAGTTCCTTCCTTTGTGATGGTTCCTAAACTTATTTTTTTGAACTTTGGGGTGGAGGAGTAATTGAGCCTTTATCTACCACCGTGACTTGTGGTGGAGATGGGGGTGTAAGATCAAAACCCTGTGAATCTGGTGACATCAACGTCCAATTTTCTTATGGAGGTTCACCTGTAGGGGTATCCTTGATCTTATCTCCAACTAGCTATGTTCCCATGGGCATAAAATCAAAATCTAAAATTTTGAAAATGTCATCACCTTCTTCACCTTGCTCATCCACCCACTATTGTACTTCATCTTCTAAAGAAGAGACTTCTAAGGGTCCTGCTAGGGTGGATGACGATGCACCTGTGGCACTCTTTCTTCTTTCTTTCTCTATGGCTTTAGCTAGCCGGGTTCTTCTCTATAGGGGTAGCTATCCTTCTTCATTTCTTTCCCCTTCTTCCTCCTCTTCTCCTTCTAGAATGGTCTCAATAATAGACAGAGAAGGCACCGTTCTCCTAGTCACCCTTTGCCTTTTCTTCATTCGGATGTTAATCCTCTTTTGTTTTGTGGAGGTAAAAGGGGACACTGGCTCTTCTTGCAATGGAGGAATGGAAACCTGCTGACTCTCTCCCTCTTCTGATTGGCTAGGCACAAAGGGAGGCAATTGAGGGTCATCCTGGACTTGGGAAGCACCAGTATCCCCAGACCCTTGTACACTCTCTTCTTGCTACTGGGAAGGTGTTTGCACTTCACCCTATTCTGGTTGAATCCTTTGAGGGGAGGTCCTCTTCCTTTTATTCTTTCCCTTCCTCTCTAGAGGAAGGTAATATCCAACCGGGCAATCAAGTTGGTATACTATCTCTGGCCTAATGGGAGACTGGGCTGCAAAGGTAGGAATTGTTACTTTCTTCCCTCTACCTTTCTCTAGCCAGGCTTGTGCGTGAAAGATCACAATGTTAGGAATTGGATCAAGTTAAAAAGGGTTCTTGATCCAATCCTTGGTCATTCTGACTACATGCCTTGCACGATGATTAATATCATCGCCCTCCTCCCTATCAACCTTAGTGTTCATGATGGGCCTTTCTCCTATTTTATCCGAGTTGAACAAGGGGTCTAGTAGGTCCCTAGAATTTTATTGCCTTATTTCCTCCAGAATGTCTAGTTTGAGAGCCTTCTCTGCTAGATACAAAGTCATCCTACAATAGTCCCTTATGCAAACGTCGTAGTCATTTTTTGCATTCATCCAATGGTCTTCAATGGCATATTCATGGTGGAACTCCTTGCCAACCAAACTCTCCACTTTTCTAATATTATCAAAATAGAGCCTACAAGAATTGTACTCCTCTAGGGGATAATTCTCCTATTCCCATTCAAAGGACAGAATATCTTGCTTCTGTTTGACTTGGTATGGTCCAATGACTAGGGACCATGTCCAACAAGATCTCCTTTGTCTATTCACCCTCTCATACATAGATTCAATCTACCGGGCAATCTCCAATAACACCAGTTTATCACTTGGATATTTGGGGAGCTTCTTGGGGTTGACAGTGGCACCAGCTACCCACAGATATGTGAATGTCTTAAAGTGGATGAAGTAGGCCCCAAGTGTTGTTATCTATGCTTTTACCTCATCGGATAACCTCTTTGCATAATCACCTTCTATGAATCAAATTAATGTGTCATTCACAATTTTGTACTCTTTACTCCGTGTTGAGAGCTTCTTCCTCACCAGTTCAGGGTAGACAATGTAGGGCCAGGCATTTGGATCCTGCATATTGCCTCTTTTGTACAAACCAAGATAGTTTTTCGCCCTTTCTACAAGAAGATAAACCATGTAAGAAGTCATATAAAACTTATTCTTGTCTTTGACTGACCCCAATTGTTCACATAAGTTCTCACTTAATGTGGTGGCCTAGTCTGGTGGCATCCTCAATGTCCTAATTGTCTTAATGAAATTGACCATAAAAGCACTGAGGTGGCCAACTGTAGGTAGACCCATGACTCTGCTCAAAAGAATGATGGAATAGTCAATATCCTCCTTCATGTATCCCCTACTCATGTCCACTTTCCTTGTGACCCTACCCAAAGGAGTCCTCTCAATGAGATATGAGCATTGGATGATTTCAGACACTCCTTTAGGGTGCTCCCTGTACCATCTCTCTGTTGCTTGATAGGAGAGTCTAATAAATTGATCCACCCTTGGGAGATGGAAGACCCTTTCAATGTTATTGGGTCATAGGTCCAATACCACTTCTTCGGTTACACTTTCTCTTCAGGAAAAAGATATTGCACCAATATCATATCAATTCTGCCGATTGCATTGATACTAGATGTGAAGTTGTGCATACCAACCTAGAATGGATCAAGGTGGATACTAGAGTTGACCTTTCAGTAGGTTTGTTGCAGATTCTAAGGAACTCTCCCAAGTCTGTATGCCCCAAATCAATGTCTGATTTTTGCATGATTGTTTTGAAACCTAGACTTCGACAACACTCCTTGGAATTTGAAAACAATGGGCTTTGATGCCATTTTCTCTCCAGATGTGGATGCCATTTAACCTGCATGATACAAGAAAAGGTGTTTATTAGTTGAAAATAATAAAAACTTAAAAAAATGAAAAGAAAAACATTCAATTACTCTCTAATTAATTATTAATGTAACGTAAAGATGAAAAGAAGGTGTCTTTTTTTTTCTTTTTTCTTTTTTTAATTATTATTATTTCTTTTTATTTTTTTGACTAAGAGGTGGATGTGTGACATGTGCAGTGTAGCACAGAGCAGTGGAAGGTGCAATGCAATGGAGGCGTGCGGCTAGGGTTTTGTTTTGCGTATGGAGAAGAGGTGCACGCAGTGCAGCAGTGCACGTAACACAATACTGATGGGTGAGCAATGGAAAGTTATTGAAAGCACACACATGCGCACAATGGAAATTAGTGTATGACACCAATCATGCGCAAAGTTTATGTTTTGCGTGTGGTGGTTATGTTTTGTGCACATAGCACGATGGGAGTTGTGAGAGCGCGATGTTATGCAACGCAAATAGGCATGCAGGCAATAGCATTTTTTGTTTGGCATGGCATGAATCATGCTAAGCATAGGTGTAGTGTGTGGAGCAAGGTTTGGCATGTGAATTGGGTGAGTGTAGTGATGCGATGGGCGTGCACATGGGCGCGACATGGTGTAGTGCGCAAGCTTGCGGCATGGAGTGATGCGGCACACGCGAGCATGTGGCACAGTGCGTGCACAAGCCACAACAGATGTGTTGAAGGTTGGGCACTACACACGAGTGCGTGCATGAATTGGAGGTGCAGTGCTACGCACATGAGAGGGTTTCGAGTTTGGCATGGTGCAGGTGCAAAATGTGCACATGATGCGTTGAGCCCTCCCAAGTTTGAAACGTGGCACAAAACAATACACAATGAAAGCAAAGGTAAGGATTATGGGGGGAGGTGGGGGTTTTTTATAACCCCACCCATCCATGTGGTGCATGGTGCAAACCACGCGAGTGGTGCATGCCTCGTGCCTCATATGTGGTGCGCATTTTTTTTTCAATTTTTCCTATTTTTGACTTTTTTGATTTTTTTTTTGGCTTTTCAAATTTTAGACCTTTAAAAATTTTTGAATCCTGAATGATGAATTTGGGGACTCAAAAAAAGTAGGGGGCCCCTATTCCTAGTAGGGAATGGGGTGTGTGTTGTGGAACCACAACAAGATCTAAAGAGATCATATCAATTTTGCAAATCGGGCCTTCAGGTTCCAGTTTGCAAAAAAAATTGCCTTAGATTTGACTATGGCCTAGGGTAGGCAAATTATAGTCAAAATTCACTGAATCAATCTTTCGGACACAATGGTGAGGTCCACTTTGGCTCTAGACGCACCTAATAAATGCAGATACTCTAGATTTGAATCATGGTCCTCCAAGAGGTGAAGCAAAAATGGTCTCCAATGGCTATGTAAAGAGAAGCTCCCTCAGCTTTGATACCATGTAAGAATTTTCCTTAGGGAAAAATCACCTAAGATCAAGAAGCTCAAGCACTAGCATAATATGGACCAATAAAGTATGATTAGAGTAACAATACAAAAATGAATTGATGTACATACACACTAGGAGTGTCTGAATATAATGGCCTCTAGAATGACTAGGAGTCAACAAAGTGATAAGTCCCACAACTAAGCACATGTCGACCAAGAGTGGATTATCCTCCATTGAGCACAGAAGTTAGTGCAATGATGAAAGAATAATCTTACATAGGTGTGTCATGTAAAAATATGTTGTAGGCACCATGTGCTAAAATGAGATGCCAACTCCTTTGTTGTCAACAAGACAACTCATATGAGTACGCATACTCCTAGGTGTCTAACTAATAAATAATAAAATAATGCATTAACCTAAGTAAACTTA